>VYZT01011861.1:90916-343145 GCA_013400735.1 Pomatostomus ruficeps
CGCGGCGCCTCCCGCTCCGCTGCCGGGGCCGGGCCGGGCTGCGCCGCCCCGCGCTGCCCTTTTCCGTCAGTGGAAAACTCCGGGCTCTGACGCAGGCGGTGACAGGAGCGGGGCCGGCCGGCCCGCCCGGCTTCCTGCCCCCGCCGGGCGGGGCGCTGAGTCAGGAGCGGCGGGGGGGGCCGCCCCCCCCCGCCCCCCCCCCCCCCTCACNCACCGCCCCGCACCGCCCCGCATCCCTCTGCACCGCCCCGCATCCCTCCGCACCGCCCCGGACCGCCCCCCGCACCGCTGCGGCTCCCACGGGGAAGATGTGTCCCGCAAGGGGTTGGGGAGCCACAGGGACAAGTTGGACCCGAAGGTAGACTTGAGTACCACAGGGAGCTGGGGACCCCAAAATGGATTTGAGTCCCACGGGGAAGCTGTGTCCCACAAGGAGTTGGGGAGCCACAGGCACAGCGCGGACCCCAAAGTGGGTCTGAGTACCACAGGGGCCTGGGAACCCCAAATGAATTTAGGTCCCAAAGAGGGTGGTTATACTACAAGGGGTTGGGGAGCCACAGACACTCTTTTAGACCCCAAAGTGGCCACAGCGGGCTGGGAACCCGAAAATGGATTTGAGTCCCACAGAGAAGCTGTGTCCCACAAGGAGCTGGGGAGCCACAGGCACAGCGTGGACCCCAAAACACATTTGGGCACACAGGAATCTGGGGACCCCGAAGAAAGAGTGCATTGAGTGCTTCAAGGACTTCAGAGCACACAAGGGGTTGTGAATCTACAGGGAAAACTTGGATCCCAAAACAGCTTTGGGCACCACTCAGGCCTTGGGTCTTACAAAGGCTTCAGCACCTACAGGCAAAGGTTGGACCCCAAAATGGATTTAGGTACCACAAGGGGCTAGGGATCTGCAAGCAGCCTTGGAACCTGAAAGGGATTTGGACCTTTCAAAGAGTTTGGGTCCCTGCAAAGGTTTGGGATTTGGGACCCAGAGGCATAACTTGGACCCCAGAATGGATGTGGGTGTTTCAAGGGGCTCAGAGCCCACAAAGGGCTGGGGACTTGCAGGCAAAGCTCAGACCCCAAAACAGATTAGGGCATCACAGGGGCTTTGAAGCCCACAGTGGTTTGGGACACACAAGCAGACTTGGCCCCTGGAAAGCATCTGGACCCCACAGATGGATGGGGACCCACAGGCAAGGCTTGGATCCCAGAACAGATTTGGATACCTCAGGTAATTTGGGACCCATGAGCAGGACCTGGAGCCTGGAGCAAATCTAAGTGTCACAGGATAGTTGGTCCCACAGGGATTAGGGATCCACAAGCAGGATGTGGCCCCCACGAGGGATTTGGGACCTATTATGTGTTTGAGTTCCATAGAAGAGCCTTGGCCTCCACAAGGTATGGGGATCCAATAGCAGGGCTTGGCCCACAAGCCAGAATTGGCCCCAAAAAGGGTTTTGTCCCCTGGTGGTTGGGATCCAGATCTGGGAGTCAGGTTGGATTTGTCTTGCCTACGAAGGTGGATGAGGCTGGGTTGGGGTGTGTGGGATTATTCCCGTGCTCCACTGTGGGCTCCTTAGCTTCAAGAGGCTGCCCACACAGTGCTGCAAGCCAGAGTGCTGACACCTCTTTCCAGGAATATTATTTTACTTGTAAACCTCTTAGGATGCCTCTCATGGCTTTTTTTTCTTTTTTTTTCAGTAACACAGGTGTCTCATGGGAAATGGTGCCATCAGGATTTTTGCTTCTGGTCTTGCCCCGGTGTGTGTCAGTGATTCCTGTGGACAGGAGAGCCCTGCTGGTCACCCCAACACCACCACTGCAAGGGCGAGGGTGAGCTAAGAACATCCTCAAGCTGATTTTCCTGCTGTACTCGGTTGATTCTTCTCCTCCCCAGGTGCTTCACCCTCTACCTGGCTCACCCCGTGGCTCTCTCCTGAGGCCATGAAACAACAGCTGGGTACAGAGGCACGGGGGGGATGAGCTGAGTTTTTCCTTCAAATATGCAAATACCAGGGAGGAAATCCATAATTCGAGGTGGTGCCCTGATGACGGGTGGGTCCTGTGTTTGAGGCACGAGGGCCTTCCTGAATATACCCTTGCCAGAGGAGCGGCTTCCCTGAGGTTTCACTGACCATGTTTGGGCATGGCCGTGATTGATATTTCCTAACAGGAAGGTGTCATGCGTGCAGGCTTTCCTCTGCGGGGCTCGGGTCCAGGGTGACTGAGTTCAGGTTGTACCCTGGCTCCTCACTTCCTCCGCCTCACAGGCTGCACCTCCCCGCCAGCCCCGCAGTCTCCCGGGCTGAGCCCAAAACGGGTCCTGGCGCCAGGGAGGTGTCACCACGCAGTCCCCGGGGGACCCAGTGAGCTTCAATAGGACTGGATCAGGATATAAAATCACCTGTCTCTGCACAGTGTCCGTGGGATGAAGGGGGGTCACTTGCTGCCCTCCCCAAGCTGAGTTTGGCATGAAACCAAGGGTATGGGGGAAAGGGGATATCCTGGAAAACAGCTGGAAAGGCTGCCAGCACCCCCCCAGGTTACACATTTTCTCTTTTAATAGTTTTAATGGAAGTAAAGCCGCTATGAGATAAGAGTCCCACACTGGGCAAAAATTATTTAGCAATTCAGTCAGGCGATGAACAATTCTGCCTCCACACTGCCTGTAGTTGTGTGTGTGTGAAAGAGAAGGGGGAGTTGAAACAAAACTTATTTTTTAACCGGCAATTTTTTAATTATTTTTTTAAAAATCAACTTAAAAATCTACTACCTGAATAACTGGAAGCTCCCAGAGGAGGATAAATAGCTCTCAACCAATCTAAGATGTTTTTCTGTGTATTAAAAGAAATACCTCAGTTTGACTCAACGTGTATTTCGTTGTTTCTTCTCTGAACCTCATTCCTCCAACAAATTAATTCATGCGAAAGAGAGAGAGAGAGAGAGAGAGAGAGGGAGGGAGAGAGAGAGAGAGAGAAAGGAAACCAGTTTCTCTTTAACCTTCAGCGGGTTGGTGTGGTTTTTAACGCGGCTTTTTCCCCTCTCGAGGAGCATCCTCCTCTCGCTGCGAAGCTGAAGCAGCTCGCAGCCCCTGCGCCCAGGAAAGCCCTCTCTGCCTTGGCAAGGGCTGCTGGCAGCGGCGGCCTGGAGCTGGTTTCCCTGGCCGGGCGCCACCCGAGCGCTGCTCCGGAGGGAGGAAATTCCCTGCTGACCGGCCGCGGCAGGGATAAGTGCCCTGGCACGGAGCAGCGGCCGCAGAGCAGGCGCAGGGAGCGGGGAGCCTAGCGGGGAAGCACCGGGGGAGGATTCGCCGTGATACCGAGCAGCGAGTTAAGAGGTGTGAGCTGGACAAGCTGGGCATGTCGAGCTCCTCGCTGCCGGGGTCGTGCTTGCCCTGCAGCGCGAGAAGCGCTTTCCCTGGGGCTAAAAGCCTCTTGGTGCTTAAGGATGGATAAATCAGGAATATCTGGGCTTGGAGATAGGAATTTTTTCCCTATTTTTATGTCACATGCCTTGCTGCAGTTCTAAAAAGGCTTATCAGCTGTATCTGGCTGTGGTTGTGTTGCTGGGTGCTGTAACAACCCATCTCAGAGTGACAACACGGGGATGTGGGAAAAGAAGCCATGGCTGAACCAGCGCAGCGTGAGCAGTCAGATGTCCAGCATCACCCCCAGTGTCCCCAACTCACCACCTGACCCTGGTCCTCACTGATTTTACACCAACACAGCTCCACCAGCTTCTGCAAAGTCGCTCCTGCTTTGAGCTGATGCTCTAAGTCTTATCTATAGGATTCAAAGCTCTGTGTGCTGTGCTGTTATAGACCTGCTGGGTAATTATTTATGCATTTACCAAAATGTGCTTTCTTCGTGCTGCCAGTCCTTGGTAGAGATCGGAACAGGGTAATTCAGCACTCTTCTACATGTACAGGCACCCCGTGAGCTTGAGAGAAATGCAGAATGTGACCTGTTTGCTGGTGAGTGCAGATATAATTGTTAGATTCTCAACAAACGCACAAAAATCATCACCCTGAGCGGATAAGTGTTAATTTAAAACGCAGGCATGAAATGGGAATTGTGAAAGCACTGTGGCGTCACTTCAGCCACTCGTCAGCGGTGGTTAGGGGGCAAGGAAAATAAGCATGGCAAAACCCCACACCAGGCAGACAGCTGGATTCAAGTAGGGCACCTGTGTCCTCAATTAACCCAACTCACAGTTGGCTTTGGTGCCATCAGAAAGCCTCGCACCGGGGTTTGGAGGTGGGAAGCGCAGGAGCGCCGCGTTCTTCGCTCCTTGACATTTCGTGAGTCGTCTGTTTCAGCGCTGAAACATCTCAAGTGATGGGACCGCTGCAATTTCTCTTTCAAGAGTATCGCTCTCACACAATAATTAAATCTCTGGCTTTCAAGCGTAATTGCCAATGACAGTGCCTCCGAAATTGCTTCTTTATGCTCGACTGTTCTGTCTCCTGGCAGAAAGGGCTTCTGTAAAAACAAGCCAGGGAAGAGTTGTGAGTGGCAGCGAAGACAAGAGGAAGCAACACAAACTCCATCCTTTCCCCCCCAAAGGACGACAACTGTCCCTGAACATTGGGGTGGCCCAAAGCCTGCCACAGTCCTGGGTGCCTAACAGCCCCAGGAGGAAATGGTAGCTCACAGCACTGCTCCATCATTAGCAGGCCTGCTGGAAAACTGCAATTTTTCAGCGCTAGGACCTGTCTCCTGCTCCAGGTTGGTAATTGGTGGTGTTGGCCGTGAGCCAGGCAGCACTCGCAGCTCTGTCTTGAGAGGACAAAAACCTCCATTACTTTATGCTCTCTAATTCTCCCAAGGTGTGCTGCTGTCTATCAATGGAGTCGCCATGAGGTAATAGAAATTACAAACCTCCCCAGACTTATTTGTCTGAAAGCGTTTCTTGTAAAAATACTTATATGAGTCTCCGGAACCATGGCACATGAGAATGGCAGAGAAGAGAAAGTTTGCAAATTAAATTGCAACAAAAGGCTCTTTATCGTAAACTATGAGAGAGACTGGGAGAGAGGGTTATTTCACTTCTGCTGGGCTGGCTGGTGACAGCATTCAGAGAGAAAAAGCGATTTTTGTTGTCTGTTTGTCACTTTGCAATGAAGCTGCTCTAAACCCTGAGCTGGGTAGGGTGATGGGATTGGCCAGACATCACTGGGAATTAATTTCCTATCTTTGCCAGTGTCTCCCTGTGAGCTCTGGTAAGTCCCTGCCCTGTCACTTTGGTGGCTCACAATGGCAACATCACAACTGCAGTTTCTCTTGCTTTGTCTGGCTTTTGCCTGCAGGCCCCCACCAGCCCCTGCCCTCCTTGCAAGAAGCACCCTAAACCTTCATCATACCCCGTTCTTAACCAAACCCACTCAGAGCAGACATACTCGCAGTGATGTGACAGACAGAGCTCTGGAGGAAATACCTGAGCTGTCTGAAAAAGTTACTGCCCCCCTGCCTCCAGCAAAGGCTGATGAGTTTAATCCGGGATCTCAGCATGATCCTATTCTGATGCAAAGTCGGAGCAAATGGGCTGGACTGTGAATGGGAACATCTGGGGTGCCACACACCTGCCCCCGTGAGTGCTGGGGTGAAGCCTGCAGCACAGGAGAGGCTCCTTAGGAGTAAAGAGTTTCAGGGCAGAGAAGTCAGGATCCAAACCCATTAAAAATAACAGTATGACTGAAGCTCAATTTTCTCCTTTAACAAAGGTTTTCACAAGCCCACAGTATGAGGCAGGGGCATTGTTTCCCCTGAGCAGCTCTTGTGATGCTTGAGCTGGACTGAAACAGCAGTAAAATACACGTGAAAATTATATATACAGGTGGGGGTGTGTGCATCTCTTTAGATTTTAATTGATTGACAGAACTCACAGCAAATCTCCCAGCTAAAAAAAGCTTCTCCTGTGTCACCAAGAGCTGGAGCAGCATGTGGTGGCCACAGTGGCTACAGGTGAAGTTTCAGTGCTTTCTCCTCAGTTCCAGAGCTCCAGATGATGATGCTTGTTTAAAATTGGAAGCTACCAAAAGGGCACCAGGTCCACATTTGTGTGCTGGTTTTACCTGTGAGCTGTCATTATCCTCCTGACACTTGCAGGATGCCCAGGGTCACAGGGGTTTTAGAGTCAGATCTTGATGGCATGAAAAATTTGCCCTGAAAAAGGCAACTGTGTGGAATTAGGTACAGAGAGATAATTATTGTCTTTGCATGTTCTGTGTGGGTTTGGTGGCAGGTCATGCTCCCAAAGTCCTTGTGGTCAGTGTTGGGGCTTCTGAGCCAAATTCTCATCTCCTGTAAAGCTTTAACTCCCAGCAAGCACTGACAGAGCTGCCATGTCCGAGGGTCTTGGTGTTCCCAGAGTAACTGTGCCACCCTCGTTGTTCCCTGGGGGGAATATCCTGGCTCTTACCCCCAGTTTTACCAGTGGGAAACTGAGGCAGAAGGGTGGGCACAGCCTCGAGGTTTTGAGGCTGAGCCTAAACCAGCTATTGCCAACCTGCTCTGTTATCAGCGCAGGGGAAAGCTCCAGAAACTGGGATTCTGGATTACCCCACGCAGGAGCTCAGGGGTTTCTGTAGGAATCCTAAACCCTCTCTGCAGGCACCTACTGGACACAGGTACTCCGGCAGGACAAGCACCGCCCTGCAAGGTGGAAGCTGCAAGGGAAAACTCCCACTGAATAGTTTTTGGCAGAATATTGAGCCTTTGGTAATTTCATTGCCAGACAAAACAGATGGCCTTCAAAACCTGGAGGCCTGACCTCAGAGGACCTGGGAGCATCCACCTCTCCTCTCATCTGCAGCCAGGAGCCACTCGCATCAGTTTTGCTTAATTTCTGACTGATCTGGGCTTTTCCTCTTCAGCTTCCCTGCAAACGCTGGCCCCCTGGCATGCTGCACTTACCTGGAGATGCTGTTCAGCTCTGGCTCCTCTTCACGAAGCAGCGGCTGCTGTGCTCTGAAGGGTTTCACAGCCCTCAGCTGCCTGCTGCTGAGCCTGCAGGAGGTGATTCCTGCTGCTGAGCCAGCATGGAATGGGGCTGTGACCCCAGCTTGGAATGGGGCTGTGTCCCCAGCTTGGAATGGAGCTGTGCCCCCACTGCAGGCTGGGGCTGTGCCCCCACCATCTCAGCACCCCCCAACCTCATGTGGGGTGCAAAGGGCAGAAATTGGGGCACAGGGAGACCTCCTGCCTCACTGGGGCTGCTCTGTCAGAGCCATTACCCTCCTTACTATAAAATTAAAACCCACAGAAGGGGTGGCAGACATCATGGTGCTGGTGGCAGACATCACGGTGGTGGTGGCAGTGTGGCTCAGGTCTCGTCTGGGGGGCAGGGCTGGGCTGAGCTGGCTTCGTGCCCCTGCATGAGGCGACATCTCACTTTTTGGGACACTCCATCGGGATTGTGTGCACCTCCCAAACCTGCAGCTCTAACAGGACAAAACCTTCTGGCTCACACAGCACCCCATAAAACCTGCAAAGGCCTGAGGGAGCCAGACAGCCCCACAATGTAACCTGCCCCCAGTGCAGCAGGATGGATGATTTGGGGTTTGATGCATCTCACCCCACATGAAAGTTCTTTTCTCCAATCATCCTGTAAAACTGAGGAGCTGCATTTATGCTCTTGCCCCTTAACTTTCCCCAAAGAGTAAAAATGAAGATGTAAGTGATGCATCTATACACTTAGAGATACAGTTATTAGCATAATGTGTACATTGTGGTGACATCTGTGGTTGGGAGAAACCTCTGTAAAACAACAGGATAAATGACTGACACCTCATTTAACAAGAGCCAGGGGAGAAATCGAGATGAACACTGTTCTGTTGAGGACGAAATACCCACAAACTCATAGGAAATAGGAGCAGCTTGGCCCAGTTCAGCTTAAACACAACCGTGCTGCAATTCAGAGAGGATTAAGGAAGGGAAATAAACCCAAGTCCCTTTGGTTTCCACTCTGGTTTTTGAGTTCCTAAACATTTGCACATACAGGATTTTCTCCTAAACTGTGGCAGCTGCAAAAGTTAGTTCTCTGCTCCGAGCAAAAGCCAAGATTGCCATGTAATGACCCAACCCCAGGAGACAGACTGCTGAGAAAAGGACCAGAACTGTGGCAGTTTCCCTGCATGGGCAATGTGCACATGCGTGTCCAGACATGGGATTTAGGGGAAGGCTTTGGTAAGCCAGCATTGACTGCATGCAGTCTGGAGCGCAATGAAAAGAACAGGCTTTTTGTTTCATAAAACACCATTTATTTTATTTTTTAAATTAATCCGCTCGAGTCAACAGAAGGAAAAAGACGGCAAGAATAGTATGAAAACTGAGGTTGAGCTTAATTCAGAAATTTGATGTTGCAGGAGGCCTGAAGTAGCTTTTCAGGGCTCAGCTTCACCCCACAGGTGTGGTTTTGTGTTCATCCATGGACCTGAGGAATCCATGCCCTGCCCGGCTCTGCCCGGGGTGCAGCCGAGGTTGTCTCATGCCCGCTGGAGAACACCACAGCTTCAGCTCCACCGAGCAACACTGCAGGGGAGAAATAGTTCTTGAAGTCAAGCATTATAATTTACTAACAGGTTTATTAAAATCTTATTAGAAGATTATTTTTTAAAGTCCGTTTTACACAGCTGTTGTCCTTCTGCTGCAGTCTAATCCTGGAAAATCTCAGTGAATGAGTCATTTGCACTTACTATCTATTACACCCTCTTATTATAAGCCTGAGTGTGTTTGCATTTGTTCAAATAATATCACCAGAGCCACAATGGTGCCATAAAATCTCCCACATCTTCCCTTTTGGAGTCTCCTTTGCTGCTGGAACAGAGATGCCTCAACCAAAGTTTTCACGGGCTGGTTCTGGTACACGGAAGGAGTCAGGGAGCATTTTGTTTGGGAATAACCTACAGCTTCACTCCCCTACTCCTGGTCTTTTAGTGCCAGGCTTTTAATGTGTGCCTTTTGGGTTTGGTAGGTCAGAGACACATTGTGGAGGGTCAAGGATCTGCAAAGGACATTCCTGCTTCCTAAAGGCAACCTCAAGCACCAAATATTTGTGCCTCAACACAAGGAGGACACCTGGCAGTTGTGCATCAGGGATATCTGAGGGCCACTTTGGGGTTTTTTGCTTGTTTTTGATAACTACAGGCTGTTGAGCATTAAGTGTGGCCTCCAGGATGGGACCCTGCATGGCTGCCTTGTTTGGCTCCAGGACATGATGCTCCTGGTTCCATGACCATTAAAAGAGGATTAAGGAGAACCCAATCAAAGGACATCAATTTCTGGAGCAGTGCTGGTTAGCAGAACGTGCAAATACTGCCATAATAATAAAATATAATATTGGTAGGTGCACAGTGTGGTTTGTCACAGCTTCCACTCCCAGCTGTGCCCTCTCCCTTTACCAGTTGTGAGTCTCACCATCACTTTGTGATGCAGCCCCAAAAATGCCCAAACGTTCCCTCAGCCCATCCTCATCCTCCTCTCACCCACCCAGGAGGAATGAGAGGGAACAGGGACATGGGTGGAAGCTGCCCTGTCGCCAGATGGGCTCTCCCAGGCTGTGCAAGCCATGTTCTCCTGACATCCCAGAGCAACCCTTTCCTCTGGATCAGTCAGCCAGGAGTCAAGGGAAGAGTATTGCTCTGAATGTAACTACAGGAGGGGGAAAAAAATTCATATTCAAGGTTTAAAATCACTTGCTGCAGGGGATGTTTCCATTGGCAGAGTCGCCAGAACCAGCACAAATGATTCAAAACATTTTGTTAAATGAAATTCTCAGATGATGTCAGAGCTGAGGCTGCTTTAGCAAAACCAAAAGAGAAGGAAGGTTGAAACAAAAAAAAAAAAAAGAAAAAAAATTATACCATTTGACAGGGAGGGATTAGGAGCTTAAAATTATTTTTATAGGCTATCCAAATATTTGAAAGCTTGGAAGTTCATAGTTCCAGTGCTTTAGCTCAGCTCTAGAGTCCTGCCAGCCCCTTAGTGCAAGCCACACAATACAGCCAGCTGGGCTGGTCTCACGGAACTCACAAAGCCGATTTTCTGTTATCCAGCCCTGGCTCCCATTTCCTACAGGTTCAAAAACAAATCCCACCACCTTTGCCTGCCTCAGTTTCCCCCTCTGTCAAACACAGAGGTTTCTATTCTCTGCTCTGAAGTGCTTTGAGATTTGGCACAGAGAAGAGCAGGGGAGCATCTCCTCCTGTGTGGGTCCCAACAAAAGAGCAGGCTGATCACTCAAAGACAAACAGCACCTCTTTGTGTGACTTTTTTTTTGTTTTTACACCAGCCATTTCTGTTGGACACAGAAAACCCAGGATGAGGCTGCTGAGATGTCATTTTCTTTCACGCCTGGCACCTGCCTGCTCCTCCAGGGCCATGCAAAATAATCACATCTTTGTCACAGCTCAGTTAACCCACTTCATCTTTATTGATTAATAGGTCATAATCCTATTTTAGTGAAAACATAACCATGCCCGTGGCCAGAGGATTCAGGTATCACCAATGTGGAGATTACAACCTCTTAGTCTGAACACAGAGGGTGAGACGGTGTCAGGACTAGAGCACTTGTTAAGAGGAAAATCAATAGTGAGCTATTTGGGGAGGGGAAAAAACAAATCCCCAGCACCACAAATGCATTAAACACAGGCTGCTGCGCTCCAGCTTTGTGTAAGCCCAAATTAAACGTGACCATAATAAACTGTTTACTTTCTTTGGGTTTACCCAGTGGAAAGGAGATTCCAGTTTGCCGTAATGCCTGTGACAGTGCGAGCGTTGGGTGTAGCTCGTGGGGATATGGTTGCTGTTAATAAGTTTTGCCGGAAAACACTTCAATATTTCCCACTCCTTCCTTTGGAATTGTAGCTAATTGTGAAGTGTTGGAGCTGTAGTTACATCCTCACTGAGGAGTTGGTTGCTCATGACAGTTTGGAGCTGGGGTGATGGGGTGTCTGCCTTTTCTCTTCCATTCCCTTTTCCTGTTTCACTTTGTTAAAATCCCAGGCTGAGACTGAAGGGATTCATGCCAATCTTAGTGTCTCTGATGCCCAGGCCGTGCTTACCTTCTCATCCCTCACTATTTGCCAGCTTCCCAGGGTCTGCTTGTTACTGCATGAACACCCAGCCTGGAGCACCAGGGAGGGATCAAAACCCTGAGCTTTGCAGGCAGCCCACGATGCACAGAGTGCTGGTTTCACCCCTGGCTTAAAGGCCATGCTGTTGCTCCTGAGGTTCCTAGCAAGGGTGCATTTAAGCACGGGTGACCCCAGAGCTTTGCACCCTCTCTGGAGTCAGAGAGACACAGATTTAACAGTAAATAATGAAAAAGAACTAGATTTCCTTTGTTATGCAGCTCATTGAATGAGGTTTCCCACATCTGTAGAAGTCACCACATCTTTTATGAGATTTGACTGTCAGCAAGATGTTATGAATCCCAGATGTTAAAATATGGATTTATTTATAACTCAGAGCCTATAATAGAGCACTCAAAAAGATTATATCCAGCCCCCCTCCTCAAAAGATCTTCCTGAAATAAAAGCCTTAGCTTTTATTATTTTTAAATTATTATTGCCATATGATTTACCTTTGGTATTACCTCATTAAGTGTCCTTTAATTACTGTGGATTTAGGACTGGTGTGCATTTGGCTTTGGGGAGCATTGGGCAAGGAGAGCTCACTACCAGTTCTCCCATCCTGAGTGAGTTTGGTGCAGCTCTGGTGGGCAGAGGGGTGGCAGGGGGAAAATTCAGCCCCAGGAGTTCTCCGGAAAAGCACAAGGAAGGCACAGCCAGCTCCGGGCACCTGCAAAACTTGGAGCTGGAGGTGTTTGGTATCCACTGCAGCCCCAAGGAAACGCTCTGGTCAATAAAAAAGCAGTTCCTCACAGCTGGTGACCATTACGCCGAACACAGCGTAGGACATGCCACAGCTGCTATTCTGCCGGAAGATGGAAATGTTTTTGGAACCGCTTTTGGAGCATTTGTTCTACTAATGCTCTCTCCCTCCCTCTTCGTACCCCTTGCTTTTCAAATCGCTGCGAGAAAAACCTGCAAGTGGAAGAGGAGGGGCTGGGGTGCAAATATTCCTCTGAATTAATTCCCCAGCAACACCTCCGGGCCCCAAAGGGAGGTTGAGGTGCTGGGAGCTGTGCACTTGCATGCAGCAAGAGACACTCTCTGCCACATCTGTCCCACGATGCAAACAAAGAGCACAGGTCTGAAGGGAAGTTAAAAAGCTTCATCCTGCACAAGAGGAACAGAAAGTCAGTGATTTTCCCCCAGTTCACACAAGATGCTGGTGGCAGCCTCAGGAATCATGAAACAAGACTTGAGGCAGCAGTGGCTGAGAGCAGCTCTCCTGCCTGTCCTCCCTGCTGCCTCCTTCCCGTCCTCCCTGCTCCCTCCTGCCTGTCCTCCCTGCTCCCTCCTTCCCATCCTCCCTGCTCCCTCCTGCCTGTGCTCCCTGCTCCCTCCTGCCTGTGCTCCCTGCTCCCTCCTTCCCATCCTCCCTGCTCCCTCCTTCCCATCCTCCCCGCTCCCTCCTGCCTGTCCTCCCTGCTCCCTCCCTCCCATCCTCTCTGCTCCCTGACACCTCCCCTGCCATGGCAGCCCCTGCTTCCTTCTCGTTCAAGGACGGTGTCTTGATTTTGGAAAGCCTGTCTTCAATTCCCTTCCCTCTCCTTTCTGAAGCCATCTCCTGGGGCCAGTTAGGAGAGTGGATCCAGGTCAGAGATGGCAGAGAGCGTCTGGCCAGGTGTGACCACGCCATCAACCCCTTGGGTGCCACCACCGCAGCCTCTGAGGACCAAGCTCAGTGTCCACACTGCAAAGGTGCTCCAGCTCTTAGACTGTGTCCAGCCCCTTCCAGCTTGCACATGGTGGGCTGGAGCAAGGTTGGTGCCTGCAATCCCAAGGCCTCCAGGCTCAGGGCCAGCTGGACAGGCAGGAAGAACACAGCCCGTGAGCCCTGCTGAGCTCAGCTCTGCTCTCGTGCCTCACCAGCCCCACATTTCACTACAGAGCTGCTGTCTCTCTACAGTCTTCTCTCCTGGGCTGGGGCAGTTTGGTGTTTTAAAGGCAAGGTGGGAAGGAGAATGCCTTGAAACCGTACTTGGAGGTGGACCTCCTGCACTTTGGGATCTGCAGAGCTGGAAACCTGAACATTATCTGCACCACACCAGCGAGGAGCTGAGGGAAAGGCAGGAAATTGGCTGCCAGTGCTGACACTACACAAATTTAGCCCACTGTGAGGAGGAGCAGCAAGTGGGTGACGGGGAGAAACTGCCCAGGCTTGGCACTCCCTGGCTCCTGGGATACGGTACAGAGAGGACCGGAGGTCTGGTGTAAATCTGCACAGCTCCTGAAGAGAAAAATCTTTGGCGGGAGTTTATGGGACACTCACCAGCTTGGAAATATTTTTTTGGCGAATCAATTTGTGTGTCATGAGATTTAAAACCTTCATCACCCTAACATTTCCCACCCCGCAGAAAGCTCTGATCTGAAGATGATATGCTCTTGAGAAGGTTTGCCAGCAGTGTGATGTTACAAAACTTGTGAAATGCCTCGCTTAACCACAATATTATGCATTTTCCAAGCCACATACCTATCTATTACAAGGTCTCTCAGATGGAGCTGTAGACAGCCCGTGGGTCATGAGATCCTGACCTTGGTGTGTTTTTACTCCCTTCTTCTCATGAATTAACTCCTGAACTATTGACTCTCTGCTGAATGGATAGCAGAGTTCAGCCACATTTTACATACGGGCTGCTTTTCCATCCTGTATCTCAACAACTGCAAACCCCAAGGACGAGTAAACACTTCAACCTCAGCCATAAAATTGATGTGTTGCAAAATGAACAAAATGGGTTTAGTAGCTTACAAGGCAGATACCATCAAGTCCATAATGAGCCAGAACTGAGTTTTCCTGTCCCTCTCCTGAGCAGTGAGGCTGAGAGCTGGGAGCAAACCACCCCCTTGCAGGTACTCAGTTTATGCCTTATATCTTCCTCACTGTAAGCAAAATCCACCTGTCAGATCTCAGCCTCGTGAGTCCCCCTGAAAGGAAAAGATTGACTTAAGAATCACAAGGTGTTCAAGGAAAATCTGCAACTTTTATGTTCTCTTCTTGCCTTCTGGTTTTTGAGTCTGCAGATGCCTCCCTGGTAGGTTAAGGAGCTTTCCTCCACATTCAGAAAGGCCAAAAAATCATCAATAAAACATAAAGTTCCCAAGTTCTTGTGAGGCACAGGAAAAAGCATTAAGAGCACAGATATCACCCAAATTGTCTGTACCTTATTAACACGTCAACAACCACACTCTGCTGCTGCAGCAGGGTGCAAATGGGCAGGGTAAATGGGGCTACAGCTGCAGGCTGAACTCCTATTTTGTCATTGAATAAGGAAAGGGCCCTGAAACCTAACATGTAACACTGGCATCATCAGAAGCCATGCAAGCTGTTTCTACATTGTACATCCTGCTAGACAGAACCCTTAAAAAGTCAAAAAGTAAAACCTAAAAATAAAAGGTTCTGTTTTCTTAGAGGTCAGGTGGAAAACACAGCTTAGTGTCTGGTAAAGAAATTCTCTGTAATATCTGAAAGCTGCTTTACTAAGTATTGAAATAGCTTCATGTATTCCCAAGGCTTCTTAGCCAGCCTGGCTCTGAAAAACACCCCTCTGTGCTCCTCTGCATCAGAGATGAAAAGTTTGAAGCTTTTCATGCTGAGTCTTCATCTCTAACTGAAAATGAAAACAAAACATACATCTCCCCACTCCAGAATACAATAGAGGCAGTGGTGGCATATGAATAAATATCCTCACTAGAAAATACCACGAAGAAATCGTGGGCTGAGCCTCAAGGCAGAATGTTTCCATCATCTTGGCAGGGCAAAGTCGCTGATGTGCACCCCCAGACGAAGCTGCAAAGGGGAGCAGAGCCAGACTGAACACACCTGGTGCAGCACAGGGTGGGTAGGGAGCTGGAGAGACACCAGGATGGTTTTGTCTGCCCTCCCAGGGGATCTCCATCAGGAATAAACAGGGCAATAACACTGCCCTGTCCCAGATCAGCTTATCAGGAGAGGCTGACGATAGATGAGCTCAGGTCACATCCAGGCTGGTCACTCGTGTCATCACTGGGGCAGAGATCAAAGGGGCTACCCCGGGCTGGCAGACTGGCTTCTACTCCCTCCCCGGCCTCATGGAGGGAGCTGATGGCAGCACTTGAACAAGACTTGGTTGTAGGTGGTCTGAATGCTCTGGTAGCTCCCCAGAGCCTGGGCATGGGGTCAAACACCCTTCCTAGGAGCACCAAGAAGGTGCTCGTTCCCTGGCATCGTTTTTGGCCCGTGCTCGGGCTCCCCTGTGGGCACAGTTCAGGGCACTGCAAGGGCCAGGGGGTGTGACCCCATGGGCAAGGCCACTCTGCGGGATGCTTTGAAGAGTCAGGGAGGAGGCAACTGTTGTTATTAACCGTGTTCTTGTACTCACCTCTAGGGCCAGGTGGGTCTGGGTCAATCCAGCCTTGCTTGGTTTGCTGCTGTAGCCACAGCCAAACCCTCTGACTGGAGTTAACGATGGCTCCTAAAGACTAAAAAACCCATATTAAAAGGAAAACAGGCAGCTAAATTAGCATCACGTTTAGACAAGCAGCACGTCAGATATGGCTCCTGCAGCCTAAAGCCTTCCTGGAGCTATGGCCAGCCACAGTGAGCTCCCTTCCCCCACTAACAATCCTTAAAAACTGATGTCTTGGTTCCTTATAAAACATCAAAGTAAGGAAATAAAAAGGAGAGAGGGATGGGGGAGGTTAATATTTCCCCAGGTTTTCTCAGCCAGCCGGTGTGTCTCTGAGCGGAGATCAAGGCTCCGTGTGTTTGGGATGTCAGACATTTGCCTGGGATTTCAGCCTGCCCCAGCCACAGATGTTCTGTGTGCTCAGCCCATCCATACAGAGCATTTTCAGCAGTCTGACAAGCCCAGGATATTCATGTGCCGCATAATTCTTTCCCAGGAAATCCTAGGAGAATCCTACAAAGCGGGAATTATAAAATATACATGATACATCAGTGTTCACTGAACGAATTAGCCTCTGCTGCACTTCACCTCACTTCTTTCTGTTCCTCTGTCCTGCCTGGAAACTCCTTAGGACAGAGTGTGCTCCTGAGTCCCTCATGTTTGAGGGGTGCTCTGGAATTCCCAACTTGTGAGTATGTCTTGGTTGTTATGGCCCCACTGAAGCTGCCTGGGCTCACTGTAGAGGGGTTGGAGACTTAATTTAAGCAAGATGGCAAAATGTGGCTCCTGTGCTTCCAGGCTGGAGTCTGCACTGCAATTTCCATAAGGGCAGAGGATGCTAGGAAAAAGGGAGAAGGAACATAAATGGAAGCACATCAGGGAGGACATGCTACATGGTGAGACATACAAGGCAAGACTCATCGAGATTGCAAAGCAAATCAGAGTCCTCCCCAGCAGCAGCAGAGGAAGAAATGAAAACTAAGAAAGTAGGTTTAGATTGGCTATTTGGAATAAATTCTTCCCTCTGAGGGTGGGGAGGCCCTGGCACAGGGTGCCCAGAGAAGCTGTGGCTGCCCCTGGATCCCTGGCAGTGCCCAAGGCCAGGCTGGATGGGGCTTGGAGCACCCTGGGATAGAGGGAGGTGTCCCTGCCCATGGCAGGGTGTTGGAAATAGGTTATTTTTAAGGTCCCTTCCAATACAAATCATTCTGTGATTCTAAGTCTCTCACAACATATTTCCAGACTTTATTTTGACATTTTCATGTAAGTTTGTTTGCATCATTTGCCCGTAATCAATCACGCATTTGATAAAATTAGTTTTACCAATAAATATAAATATCTAATTTTTCTACCATTCAGCTGAACTTTACTCCAAAAACATCTGAGCTTGTATTGCAATATATTACATGATTTCCCCCTCGTCTTTGCATCCTGGGATGCTCTGGTGAAGTGGAGAATTTCCCTTTTCTTTCACAGCAAAGCAGCTTTGTTGGAACCACTGCTGAGAATGAGAAAATGTTTTATATGGATATCACATGCAGGGTACCCAGACCCTGCTTACCTAATCAAAACCAAGCATCTTGTATTCAAATCTTGTTTCGGACTGGCTGAAGAGGCTGGGAAGGCCACTCTCAGTGTCCACTGTCAGATATCCACCGTCCTTGCTGCGAGCCCAGCTGGCTGGAAAACTCCAGGGCTCTTGAGGCAGTGCTGTCAACCAGACATGTGCTGTGACAGAAAAATAGGTCAGAGTCATCACGTTGTGGTCTGATTCCCAGTGTGTAGCCAAAGGCATTTCTGTGACTGAGTCTTTAAATATGGGGGGAAAAAAAAAAAAAAGAGGATGAACCTTAAGGATGCTGCAATAAGCACCGTGACATTTTGGCAGCACAGGAGTCCTTTGGTCACGGGGCCGCCTGGGAACAGCCAAACATCCCAGGAATGGCTGGGGGGAAGTGCCTGGAGCATTTTAGCCAAGACGAAGCTCTTGGACACACGAAGGAGAGCTCTTCAAAGGCACAAAAGGAAACCTAACTCCTCTTGAATTTCATGCTTTGGAAAATCTACCTAGCCATAGTATTTTTTGCTTGACAGGCAAACTTGGGCTCGGGTTTCTCCTTTTTAAAATAAGCTCGACGAACTAATTAATTAAAAAAATCCAGCTATCATGTTCTGCTCTTGCGTGTGACACAGTAACCATTAAGGCATTAGGAGATAAATTTATCTGAGCTCAGAGGGAGGAAGTTCCAGGTTGTACCTGGTTTACATTAAATAGTAGGTCAACCTGGTAAAGTTAAGCACACAAGTACGTCTCGCCAGGACTAGGGAGAACATTAATGTGATTAAATATGTCATTAAGTGATGACTCAGAAGAGCCAGGCTAGAGGACACGGCAGAAATACTCCAGATTTTTTTCCTCTATTTCTCCGTCTGGATGAGCACATCCAGGGGTTCAGGCACACCACAGAATCCAGCTAATTCCTGCAGAACCTGAAAGGCAGAATGACAAAATGCACTGGAGACAATGTCCATGACCCGGCAGATAAAGGCTGACCTGCAGAAGAACTGATTCAGCTGTGAATTTTCCATCAGGTGATCGCTTTGATCCTGGCTTTCCATCCCAGGTCCAAAAGGCAGAGTAGGTTGCTTCATGGTCCTTTAGGTATCTCCCAGATTCTGGGCAAATATAAACCCAATATATTTATATTTTGTTTAGGTTTATTCATTGTAAGGGCTGGAGGAAATAATTCTTGGGTTTATCACTTAAATGTAAATAATTTAGGAAAGAAAGAAAAACATGTCGTAAAAAAAAAATCTATAGATGGAAAATCAAATACAAACCCTGGAAATTGGTTCCTGGTATTGATAGTTCTTACTGTTGAAAAAATAAATAAATAAATGAACAAGCAAATAAATGAATGAATAAATAAATTGTTTCTAGTAAAAATTTGTCTTTCTCAATTTTTTTGATGTCCAATCTTATTAGGCCCATGTCAGGTAAGAAAATATTCTTCTGTCATCTTTTGACGCCCTGCCAGAGTCACCCCTTAGCTTTTTCCTTGTTTTTCTGTACATCTTGAGGGCCCTTTCAGCCTTTCCATGCAGGCCAGATATACATTTAAATCCCTTCATCAGCCCTGTGACTCCCTCCCATTTATTAACACTTCTTCAGTTTGCTCTCTACACCCCTGGAAGATATTCTCCAGTATTTTTGCTTCCTGGGACGCTGTGCTGCATAGTCAATGTGAACAGAAAATCTTCATTTCTCCAAAGATAGATGTACAATATATATTAAATATTGATTGCCTGCAATGAGCACAGCAACCAGTCAAGGGTCCCACCACCCCAATCTCTTCTTTCTTGGCAGTTCCCAGATTTCCCTGTCACTCGCAGACAGCAGTAACATGGTGTTTTTTTCCAGAATATCAGTAAAAGAGGTTGAAGGATAAGGCCAAAACAACTCTGCAAAGCACCCCTGGAAGCACAGGAGCTCAATGAACTGTCTCCTGTTGCAATTAGAGTTCGAGATCTATCAAATGTCCAGTTCTTAACAGATTTTACGTATGCCAAGTGGATTTAATCAGCTTAAAATACCTTGTGCTACTGATACCTTTATAAAGTGCCAACTCTATTAGCACTGTTGTCCCTATCACCAGGGAAAAGGTAAGTTTACTTTGACAGGATCCCCTTTCCATGAACCGCTGCTGATTGGTATTGACTACATTAGTGTCTTTATTAATCTGGTACATTTGAACTGATGTACTTATCAGCGGTTTATTATTGTGCTAGAATTGATACAGTCTCCAACTGTAGCTCGCAGACACTCTGGAAATAATGAAATTCAATACTAACAGCCCTCGGGCAGCTTGGTGAAAATCCTGGGGTTCAAGTTATCCATTTAGCTTGAGTCACTTGCTGCTTAATGACCACAACAAGTATTGGTGGAGCGGAGGTATTTAATTTTCAACACACAATAAGACTCTGTCACTGGGCTTTTTCACCAATACAGCACAGAGGTACTCACTGAACAATCCTCCCTCTGTCATTTTGCCTCCTTTATCAATATCTTACAGTTTCTAACTCTTCCTTTTTACTAATTGTTAAAATAAGCTTTTCTTTCCTCTGGATGTGTCAAGTTTGACTCTGTCAGGGGGCACCCAGACATTACCCTATAGATAGTGCACATAAATTTTGGGACAAAGGCAAAATATGCTTCACTGAACTTGTAATTATCAGACACATTTTTCCTTAAATTATTTCCTTTAACTTTTTTGGCTTGTAACCGATATCAACCTTAGGAAACTGGCCATTTTTAGCAGCTCAACGTGCCTGTAGTGTGCCCACGTGTGTGTGTGTACACAAATGTGGATTTTCCCCTCAATCTGCTGCTTTTTGTGTGCACATTAGAAAATCTGCATTACTCCCGGTTCAATCTGCTACTGTTTAATTCAGGCAGTAAAGGGGTAGCTGGAGATGTCCTAGGAAGATAAAGGAACGGATTCAGGAGCTGGAAAACCAAACATCTGCTGGGAAGCAGGACACTCCCCCCGTGGCAGAAGCTGGTGCTGGATACCTGCCAGCTTCTCCGGCTTTCCCACACCAGGATCTTTTCAGCTGTCCCTGCAGCAGCAGCAGCAGCAACTTTAACTTGCAGAGGAGCAGAAGGACTCAGAGGTGTCTCAGAGGGGTATTCCCCCTGCTCCCATGTGTTTCTGGGAACTTCCTAAAACTTCTTAGAGCAACTTTGATGTTAGAATTGATATTCCTGTAAATATATATTCCTGTATATATTCCTCTTTTTCTTCCCTGACGAATAAAATGCTTGTCCCCTGGCTGGGAAAGCATCTTGCTTCCATGGAGGAGGAGCTTCAGAAGCAGACCAGGTTAATTACAGGTATGACCTGAAGGTTCGAGGTGCGTTGGCGTGGTTTCAACATGGACAAAGGGACATCCTTCCTTTGGAAAAATCAGGCTGGCCAGTGTTGGAATAAAAACCTCATCTGTGCAACATCCCTGAGGGTAACCACCCACCTGGGGCCAGTGGGATCCCTCTCCAGGCAGCAGTGGGAGCTCAGACATGTCGCTGACCTACAGGTAGTGCAGCAATAAATTTAAATGAAATGGTTATGTTTAGATTTAAATGAAATGGCAACATTTAGAGTATCTTTTTTTTGTCTGTGAGCTGAATCTCATCCCACCATGCCTTATTTCAAGCCAGTTTATCCTTGAATTATCGTATCTACACCCTGTTGTTCTGAGTACAGCCCTTCAAAGATCTCTACTAACCAAAGGTGTCTCACCACCACTGTGGTGTCCTCCCCCATTCTCGTGCCTTCCATGGGTTCCCGATTCCCATTTATTTTGGAAAAATCCACAATTCTCAGGTGTCCCAGACCAGCCCTGTGATTTCAGCTGGACCTGGATCCCAGCCCATGTGTATGGGACACCTAAGCTGGCACTGCTTGAGCTTCACCAAATACCTTGGCCTTAGTGGACGGGGAGCATCGATATTTGACGCAATGTTGGGGGACAGCCCTGGTTCATGGTGACACTCAGTGGTGTCCCAAGAGCTTTCCTGAGCCCTTGGGTGTCATCAGTAACGTCAACAAGGAGAAGGTCAGCACATTTTGTGGGCAGATCTCTGACCTCCGGGGTAGCTCATGATTTCCCAACGCTCCTGTGCTGTGACAACGGTGATACATTAACTTGATAAGCCTGTGCAGGTTTGGCCTGAGGAATCTCCCCGGCTGTTTATCTTCTGCCATTCCTTTTCTTGTCAGACCTGGGAAGAAACTGAGTTTTCAGAGAATTCTATTGTTGCTGTGAAAGGTAATTTGCTCTGCTGCAGAGCAAGCCAGGCAGAGTGAGCTGTGACTCTTTTCCTTCCTTGCTGGCTGCCTGTCTGGCATCACTTTCCCTCATAAGCTGGGCTCTTAAGTGGAGACAGTGCATCCAAGGTAAGGATATTACCTCAAACCTCCTCTCTATAAATAGGCCTGGCTGCCGCCCCGAGGTTGCTTGTTCTGCTGTCAGAATATGGCTAAATGGCCACTTACGAATTCCAACATGTGCTTGATGTGGAGATTACAGCTGCTATCCAAAACAAAGGAGCTTTCTCTCTCACAACGTGCTGCTCCCTTTATGAGGCAGTTTGGAAAACTCCCGTCTCTTGAGAGGGTTTAATCCATGCCCTGGTGCTTCTTTTGTGTGAGGACAACACAGCTTCCTCCAGACCTAAATGAAAACAGGACCCTTGAGTGTCTGTCAGAATATGTCTGGTGCCCTGAAAATCACAGGAGAGGAAAGGTCTGATCCCTGGGGATTCACCTATGAAGGAAAATGAAAAGATGCAGAGTTATGTGAGCACAGCACAGGATGGTGAGTGCAGGGATGCCAACCTGGAATGACCTCGTGCAGGAGCGTGGCATTGCCTCTGTACCCCCCGGGAGCCAAAGGAAAGATGCTTGGGTTTGGCTCAGGACTGTGCTGATGTACCAGTGCTGGGAGTGAGGATGTCTGAGAGCTGTGATCAGGCTGAAGGTGGTAAATGAACATTGGTTGGTACAAAAAGGTGAGGTTTTGCAAAGAAGATAATTTGTTCAGTGCCCCTGCACAGTTGTGTTGTCTCACAGGCGTTTTAACAGAGCCAAAGAAAGCTCTGTTTTCCTTGTACTTTGTCCTTGCACTATTTTTTCCTGCTTGAGGCATTTTTCAGAGGAAGTGGGAATGGCTGTGTTCTCTTGATGGATGTGGGAACTGGGAGATCAGGTGAAGGGGTGTTTCCTCCCATCCCCCAGCAAGTCCAGGCAGGATTTGAAGCCGGCTGCCCTACCACACACCCTCTGATAGAGGAGAGCTTCCCTCACACTGCGACATCGTGGCAAAGCCTAAGCATGACACAGCAGCAGCTCCTGTGCACTTGGGAAGCCTTGTGCTTGCTGGTGTGGTGGGGCTGAAGCATGGCTGACACAGAAACAACTCCCCTTTGAGTGCTGGCAATGGAATTTGGGCGTGATTTATTCACGTATGCTGGGTTGGCATCTCCAGCTGCCGTGGTGACTCTACAAAAAAATGTGATTAACTTTCTCCATGGCAGCCCCAAGGCAGATGGCCATCACGGGCCTGGCAGCAGCAAGCCAGATGGCACAGGGAAGGCAGTGGCTGAGGGGTGGCCGTACTTCCCCACCCACCGGCTTTGCCGCGGGCACTGGGTATATTCTGTGGGTGGCCAGTATTTATATTTGCTTGTAAATTACGGCCCTCAAAATGCTCAAGGAGTCTGGCTGCAGCCTCAGAGCACAGCCTGGCTCCTGTGGCCACAGGTTTGAGCAGAGCCACGCTCACCTCCCAGTACAAAAGGGTCTTTGTGCATTTTCTCCTGCTCCTCAGGCGTGTGCTCCTCGGCTCCTCCGCTGTCCCACAGCCTCCAGCCGTGCCAGTGCTTGTGACTCAGCTGGACTCAGCCACCTAGAGCTCTCAGCCATCAATCATGACACCTACCACTCGTCTCCTGCCATCTGCTCTCCTGCCTTCTGACATCTCCAGAGCTCTGCTCCTCACCCACGTGCCATTTGGTTCCCTGTCTCGTGGAAAGCACCACCCGGGCAATGCTTCCCTGCTCTCACCACCGCAGCTCCTCGCTCTGGTAGGAGGAAAACGTGGCTCTCGGTGATGGGAATGCTGATGGTCTGCCTGTGTTTCAGCCTCCAGTGTCAAGTCAATGCCAGCAGCACCTCTCTCCACCTACAGCATCCTCAGGCAGGGCGCGCAGCCTGAGTCACTAAACAAGGATTGCCATCATTTTGGGGAGGGAGGACTCATCGTTCAGGCTGTGCTGATGTTGTCTCCAGCACTCAGCCTGGCGTGCTCCCGTGTCCTCGATTCCCCCGCTGGCTGTGGCTGTATCAGTCCCTCAGCCTCGCCACACGACATGAGAGGGAAACCTCAGCTCCTGCCTGCGACCGTGCGCTCGGCGTCCTTCCCGCTGCACTCGTATCCCAGCCAGGGTGACAAAGCTTCGATTTACTGGCTCCAGGGAGTTTTATTTTGAATGTTTTATGCAGCCAGGGCAGCGCTGTGGTGCTGGGGGCTGTGGCATCTCCTCCGTCCCAAACGCGTGTGGGAAGGCTGCACGGGGCATGTCCTTGGTGTGAACGAGCATCCAAAGGGATGTACTTTGCCACTTGTCTCGCTAATGCAGCTCTTGTTAGCTGATGATTTTTGATGGAGATGTGTGTGCACTAATGGGAGATTGCCAGGCTAGAAGTAATTAAAAAAAAAAGTTCCTTTCAGCATGTTATAATCATTCTGAATTATTAAACAGGACAGAATTTTTAAAGTCTAATTCACTTTTCCATTATTTATGCTGTCTGCTTCAGTTTTATTCTGTCTTTTGAGAGTTATGAATCCACCAGAAAGTTTCACTTTCGGGTTGTGATGCTGTTGGTGTTGGAGGCTGCCAAGACTTTAAAAACCCCGTATGAGGGCTGCATCCTTTCCCATTTCCATGCACAGCACTTAAATTTCAGACCCTTTTTAGCACTGCACCTACAACGGAGGAATTTTTTCAGTTGCAGCCGAGAGGCCACTGAGGATCAGAGAAAAAAGTCAGCACATCAAAGGTGCAGGGCAGGGAGCAGCACATGGGCAGATCTGTCCTGCAGTAGGTATGTGATCAAACAGATAAGCGTCCGTGCTTCAACCAGCGCTGTCTTCCAGCCCCCGCTAATCCATCCCAGCTCTAGCTGCAGCCCCTGCTTCTTAAATGCTCTGAAACAAAAGGGTTTTAAACCATAATTTACTGTTTCTTTTTCTGACATATTTCTAAATCAGTTCAATATGGTCTCGTACCACTAAACTGAAGTGTTTGACTTGCTTCCAAATCGAAGCGTTCATAAGAAGAAAAAAAAGGAAAGGAAAGGGGAGGTGGCAGGGGGGGAGAAGAAAATGCAAGGAAAAGAGAAGTGCTCTGGTAGTTTAAATCAGTCAGCCCTGCACAGTGATTTAAAACCAGTGGAGCACTTCAAGTTTTCATAAGCACTTAGCTTTGGAAGCAGTCCGAGCCCCGAACACGTGCGTTTGCGGAATCATTTACCATTATTAGAGAGTATGAATGGTGCTTGAGCTCTCCCTCTGCCCCGATAAGCACTCCGGCTGCCTGTGATTAGTGGGGTGGTTTCAAGCTTGTGCACAGTTGAGGGTGATTATTTTCAAGCATGCCATCGCCTGTCCCTATCTCCCAAGATCTGAGATCTTCCAAATTCATTAATTCCTTCAGCTCATCTGAATGGAAATTACTAACTAGACGTGGTTCCCTCCGTGCAGTTTTACAGCGTGTGTCACCGAGAATAATAAATGTTTGCAGCCAGGGTGGATGGAGCAATAACGTGCATGCCACAGAGCACTCCAGGGCTGGGTCAGACCTGTTATTAAGATATGTGATGGTGGAGCCTCTGTGCTCCAGCCACGGGCTGGGAAATTCTGGCTTTAGATGCCCCTTTGAGCTTCCTTTGAGCTGGAAAGGGCAGAAGGACAGTGCTTGATATTCCCGTGTGTTTTACAGCACTGATGGACCATACTTGGCTAACCCAAGCCCAGGGTTTAGCACCAGCACAGGCAAAGTCAAGGAGGTTGTGAGATAAAGCTGTGCAAAGAGCTGATCTTTCAGGTTGGCTGGCTGACCCAAGCAGGTTAAAAAAAATATTAAAAAATTGTATCAATTCAGGTTGACTAAAGATGGAAACGTTTTGCTTTTCTGAGCTATGGAAAAAATCAGAAAGAAACAGCCCTGTTTCTTGTTTTTTCACTTGTTAAGCTTTTTGGTTGTTAACTGCTCGCAAATTTTGCAAGAAAATTCTGTTGCAATAAGAAAAAATGGAATTGCTTTGACTTGAAATCATCTCAGCAATTTCCCTCAGGTCTTTTGGCGAGGTGGTAAAAAACAACAACAACAAAAAAGAAAGCCCAAATTCCTACTTTTCCATGGAAATTTTTGACTAGCAGAAAGACTGCATGGCCCAGTGTAAAAAAGACATGAAATGTCCAAATTTGTGCATGAAGCAATCTGGGTCAGTGACGCTGCTGTGCGGCTCAGCTCCCTGTGAGGGCTTTGCAGGAGCCCAGGGCTCTGCTGCTGCTGCCGGCAGGGAAGACGCCGGGAGTTTGAACTTTCGAGAGGGTCCCTGGATTCCTCCATGTGGAAAATCAGAACAATCTGCTGGCAGAGAGGTCAAACTGGAGGCATACGGAAGATAATCCCACCCCTGCCTCCTCCCAGACGTGCAGCCAATGGTCCCCAGTGCCCTGGCCCACCTCAGGACATCAGGAGCTGGCTTGGCTCTAAAAAAGAAGAAGAGAGGGAGTTGTCCCTGGCAGACAAAGGATGGGAGTGATGCCCTCCCTGCCCCACGCAAGGAGTTATTCCCTGTGCTGTCCAAGCAGGGTTTGAGGGCTGGGAGGATCAGGCTTCCGTCCCCAGCCTGCCCTGGCTCTTGTGCAGGTGTCATTTTGTGATGGCTCCAATTTGCTGATTGCTTTGCAAAAGAAGGGTTAGGGCAGGACCAGGTGCTTGGATGTCCCAGCTGATCCCACTTCTCCAAGGCTCAGCCTTGGGTTTGTGTGCCCAGCCCACCACTCTGGAGAAACAGGTGCCTCCAAAGGGCGGTCCTAGACCCCTGTTTGCAGGTGAAATTACTGTCTCTGTTGCTTGTAAATATTCAGCTACCTAATTTCAACCTTCCCTTCAAAATACTTGCATGAAAAACTTTTGGGGTTTGTTGTTTCTTTTGGTTTTGTTTGTTTGTTTTCTGTTTTGGTTTGGTTTTGTTTGTTTGTTTTTTGTTTTTTTTTTTTTGGTTTTGTTTTTTTTTTGTTTTTTTGTTTGCAAGAGTAAATTCAGAAAATATTTTTGGGAGGAATGCCCCAGGAAAACCTCAAAAGCACCGATTTTACATATCCAAGATTTCAGTTCCCCAAAGAAATGCATAGCAG
Organism: Pomatostomus ruficeps; assembly: GCA_013400735.1. Classification (NCBI taxonomy): domain Eukaryota; kingdom Metazoa; phylum Chordata; class Aves; order Passeriformes; family Timaliidae; genus Pomatostomus; species Pomatostomus ruficeps. The sequence goes on from VYZT01011861.1 coordinate 117,416, forward strand.
AAGGTCCTCCATAGTTTTGTGAGAAAATAATAAAGTTTTGGGCCAGACCTTGCAAGCATTTCTTGAAAGGAGAAAGTCATATATTTACACACTGCCCTGATGTTCTATAAACCACTGAGAAACTGGAACTGAAGACAGTTAATGGTTTCTGTAAGTACAAAAAAGGGTTTGAAGGATCGACAGAGCTGTGATAAAGGGTGACAACTCTTGGGTAGCTGTGCTGATGTCTTTAATCACAGGAGTGCAGGATGGAGTGAGAGCTGAGGCTCCTGTGCCAACCACTGGCTGCCTGGATGATGCTGTTCCAGCTGTTTCACAGCTCCGTGCCTCAGTTTCCCTTTCTTGAATTTGGAGGCTGGGATTTAGTCCTGGCCTGCAGAAGCTTGGAGCTGTGCTTGCACCTTGCTGTAAGTTGTAAGAAGTTTGTGGGATTGTGGGGTTTTTTTCCCTCCTAGATGACTGGGTCTCTTTTGTCTCATTTTACAATCCTAATGGAAGGGAAAAACACACCTGAATTTGCCCTGTTCTGGAAGGGGAAAGTCGTTCTCATTATTAAGCTGTTATTTTTATGAAGCTGTACCTTACAGGCCCTCAATACTTGTGTTATAGTCATCAAAACCCGGGATGAGATCCCATAAACCATTCTTTATAGTAACCAGATGGTCATCAAGGCTGCAAAGGTACCTGACAGTGCCTATTACAGGGAAACACCTGCATGAACCTTAACCACATCTGTGCCAACCCTGCCGGGGGGGTGACCTCTCCTGCAAAAGCTGCGGAGTTATTTGGGGGGATATTGTCACAATCCCCCTTCCCAGAACCATTAACTCAAGCTATCCTGTCACAGGGGTGTGTCCCTAGCCCTAAATCCTTCCCTTTTGTTTTTAAACTTTTCTTTGGGCATAATGTGAGCAGGTGGAATAGCTACTCCGGCCTTCCTGCACCTATTAGAAAACTTGGTTGGGTTTTTTGTTTTTCCTACTTTATTTCTGCTTTCCCCTGGGAGGTGCTGCTGGCAGAAATTTTTGGCAAGTCCCCAGATCACTGTGGACAGGGCTGTGGGCTCACAACACCTCTGAGACCCTCCCTGCTGGCAGAAGGTGCCAGGTCCCACCAGCCTTCCCTGTGGCACCGAGTGCAGCCCCTCTTGGAGATCACATCCCTCCCAGCTTTGGGGCTGTTGGCTGACCTGTGATAGCCAAAATGAGCTCGTGTGAGTGTTGGGACAGTGCTAACCCATGTCACTGTGCCCAGGAGCAGTCAGCAAGCAGGCCCTGGGTGAGATTGTCTGGAGGATGCTCGGAGAGGGTGTAGAGCAGAGGATATCCCACAAAAAGCGTATCCCATCCAGGCCTGTCAGCGCACCGACAGCCTCTACGTGACTAATCATTCCTAATGGCAACAGGTTCACAGCACCTGGCGTGGCAGGGAGGTGCTGCTACTGAAGGGCTTCTTTCATCTCTCCTAAAAATCACACATGGACTGGTTTTGCCATCTAAACCAGTAATTAAGCAGAACTGGTAAAAAAAATAAATAAATTGAAGCCCTATAAGGAAATACACATTATTGGTTTTGCCAAGCTGGTTCAAACCTGTTTTGATCCATGTGTATCCCAGATTCCTTATGACATCCTGCAGCAGGTAAACACTTAATTAAAATAATACTGTTCAAATCCACCCTTTCAGGAGAGACAACAGCTTCTGAGAAATAATTGCATTTTATTTGATATTATTTCTTTTTGCCCAAAATGAGCTTTTATAACCTGTGAAAGCAACATCCCCCAACCACAGCATTAAACTCTGTGGCTTCTGAGCAAGGGGGAAGCACTGGGGATCTTGCAGTGCCCTTCTTCCCTGACAACCTAATATAACCTTCATCCGTGTGCCGCTGTTCTGCGTTGCCCAATTCCCCTAGAAAAATAAAAAAAGAAAAGTGAGAAAAGAAGAAAAAAAAAGGTGAGAGGAAAAAAAAAAAGCCCTTACTCATGGGTTCTTTCCTCGGAAAGCCACACCACGCTCAGTTTCCCAGAGGATGAATCACGCGCTGACGTCCGGCATCCTGCCTCTCACCCCGAGCCAGGGCAGCACGGAGGAAGGGCGAGAGAAAACCTTCAGAGTTTCCTCTGTACCCTCACCTCGGTGTGCTGGCCATGGCTGGGGGTGTGGGGATGCCGTGCTGGGCACCATGGAGGGGGAAGTGCAGCCCATCCCTCCCCTGACACCTTCCCAGCGGGATCACCCCTCTGAATAATAACCATGAGCAAGCAGGCTTTCTGCCCTAAAGCAACAGGTGTGCTATAATCCTAAAAAAAGGACAGTAAATGGCTTGGGAGGTTCCTGTAACAAGTAGATATCTCTGCTTTCTGCAGAGTTGTTAAATCCTACAGGTGTCTGTTTTCGTTATTTGGTTACGGATGTGCACCGCTGATTTCTTTGGTCTAAATGCTCAAGAGTGACTTTCTAGCCTCAATTTTTTGATGTCTGGTGAATATTGACACTGTCAGTGGTGGAGTCATCATCCCTGGAGAGATTTAAAGGACATGTAGCTGTGGCACTTGGGGACAGGGTTTATTGGTGGCCTTAGCAGCGATGGGTTGAGGGTTGGACTCAATGGTCTCAGAGAGCTTTTCCAACCTTAGTGATTCTGTCCTCATCTGTCCTCTAAAAATCATGGGTTACATTTGAAAGCTGCAGTCAAAAATTATTAGAGTGGGTCTGATTATTCATCTTTGGGGACTTTTTGAAGGTACTTTGGTTGCCATAAGCTGCAACAGCTTCAAGGTTGCCTGTCCATGCCCTGCCTTGTCCCTCCATCCTTTTCTTCTCCATCCTCTGCCTCTCCGTCCTCAGCCCCACAACAGAACTTCCTTTACCAACACACTTTCCACCAGTGACACTTCCAGCCCACCAGCTGCCCCTCAGAAATTATCTTTAATGTCTTTAATCCACCACGGAAGGACAACTTTGCATCTGTCCACCAGCACCTCCACTTCTATTTTAAACTGGGCTTCCAGGCACTTCCTGAGAATAGTTGATGGCTCATGTCCCTTCCTGAGCATTCGAGTGCTGTGAGCTCTCTGGATTGGAAAGTGCAGATATCCAGAAACAAGGAACAGTGGAAAGTGTTGATTTCCAGGCTATTTCAGTGTGATATCAAAGCACGATGGAAAAATAGACGATTGGGTGTTGCCAGTGCTTTTGAGCTTAGGGCTGGTACCTATAAATAGAAACACCCAAAATTATTCTTAGAAATTGAGTCACTAGTTCTTAATATTTCTAGTAAGTCAGTGGGAGTTGTGCTTCTCAGGACAGAGGCAAAAAGTGTGTAAGCCCACACAAAAAAAAATCAGCTTCTAAAAGCAATTACTGGCCCTTTTGCTCTTGAGCAATGTTTTCCCAAACAGGAAGATTTGTTTAACAGTGAGATAACTCACCCAAATCAGCTGTGCACAGCCCTTTTTTAGCCATAAAGGCACAAACTCAGGGCCTTCCCCCCAGCCCCTGGCTGCTCCTTTTTGCAGTTACCGGGCTTTTCTGTTGGGATTTTGTCCCCAGGGGCACCTCAGCTTTGGTGAAAGCCCTGGCCAGGGTGGGGTGAGGGGGTGGAGGAGGAGGAGGTCTGTGAAGCCTTGGGGTTAGGAAGGTGGTGTGGGTCCAGGGGTGTTGCCAAGGGAAGTGTGGTGGCATCTCACTGTGCAGCATTTAGACCCGTACACAGGACAAGTGTGGGTGTCCCAGCGCTTTATCAGGAAAAGCTTCTTCCCCCAGAGGGTGGTCAGGCACTGGAACAGGCTCCCCAGGGCAGTGGTCACAGCGCCAGCCTGACAGAGCTCAAGAATTATTTGGAAAATGCTCTCAGACACACAGTGTGACCCTTGGGGTGTCCTGTGCAGGGCCAGGAGCTGGACTCGATGATCCTTTAGGGTCCCTTTCATTTCAGGATGTTCTATGAACAGCAGCATTTTCTGCTGTCCATCCGTGAGTGCCAGCACAACTGCAGAGCCCAGGGGTGATATTTACCTTGTTTTCTGCCTTTTCCTCCTTGGCTGCAGCCAAACACGTTCAAATCATGTCTCCTTCGTGCCAAGAGGGAAGCAGGGATTTCCCTGCTGCTCTTGTGGTGCTGACTGCTGCATCTGGTCTGCAAAAGTCACTCTATTCACACAGGCAGGAAGAGGATGAGTAACAGAGCCCCAGAAGTTCTTCCTCTCACAGATTTATGGTCCTTTCCCTGCGTGAGGGCTGAGTTCTTTCCCTGAGCAAAATTCCTAAATCAATGGCTTGATTAATAGCTGAGAAACATTTTTCCCACCGAGTCTGGAAGGACTTTTCACACGTTATTAGCTAAAATAGCCAGAGAAGACATACAGATTTTTAAATTGTATATTATTGTTTCAAATTGTATATAAAGTAATCAGTTTTAAAAGTCTGATGAATAAAACAACCTTCTTGGGTGTTCAGCCACACAAAGGAGAGCAAAACACAAAACAAAAGGTCTGAGATACAAGGTCTGCAAGTCAGAGGCCTTAATTCACTGCATGCCAAGATATGTGACTAATGACCATCTCAAATTGCATAAAGACCTGAACTAGTAGAGGTCACCTTAATTTCCTCCACCTTAACTAGTGCATCTCTGATAAGCAGTGTGTGTGTGCATTAGAAGATGGGAATAAGCTAAACCAGAACATTCCTCGTCTGAGTTACACACAGGATGGGGGGAAGGTGGTGGGGGGGAATCTCTCAGAAATCAGTATGTCTGTAGTGCGTTTCCCAGAGTGACTCCTGTTCAGACAAGCAGAACATTTGCAATTTCCCTCTAACATTTTTCAATGGGTTAGGGTTTCTTTTGCTAAAAAAAAACCAAACAGCAAAATAACCTCTAATCTGTTCAGAACACAAGGCTGGGTCAAGATTGGATTTTAGAAAGTCTGATGCTACATGGATTTCAGGTTCACTTATAGTGACTCCACATTGTGTTAGAGGAGGCAGGACACCGGGATAAGACAGACTGTCTCTGCCTTGGCAGGAGAAAACACATGCCACATCTGAAGTCTTTGTGCAGCTCAAATACAGATTATCACCCCATGAGAAGAGCAGGAGGTGGAAATTGGGGTGGGTGCATTTTGGTGGATTTCAAAGCAGTGCATGGGTGAAAACTGGACGTTTTGTCAGAAATGCCCAGCTGTGGTCGGGATATTGACAGTGCCAGGAGCCAGCTGGGAATGGTGATTTATCTTTCAGCTAAACCAGACCTGCTCCTCCTTGCAATTCCTGACCACTCCAAGAGGTTCACAGGACTGCCTTGGCCAAAAAGAGATGTTTTCCTGATGGCAAGAGAGTAAAACACCTCTTTTCAGCCAAGGCAGTCCTGTGAACCTCTTGGACTATCCTACTCCCTTTGAAGCTTGCAGAGCAGAGGAATTAATCCTTTGGTGGAGATCCATCTGGCCTTAGCTCCATGTCCTCACCTTCCCCATGGCCGTGGTTGTCTAATAGCAGAAGGAAAAGGCCTCAAGTTGCACCAGAGGAGGTTTAGATTGGATATAGGGAAAAATTCTTCACTGAAAGAGTTGTCAGGCATCATAAGGGGCTGCCCAGAGCTGTGGTGGAGTCACCATCCCTGAAGGAGCATAAAAGAAGTGCAGCTGCGGTGCTGAGGGACAGGGTTTAGTGGTGCACTTGGCACTGCTGGGTTAATGGTTGGACTTGATGATCTTAAAGGTCTTTTCCAGTCTAAACCATTGTATGGTTTCATGATTCTGTATTTCAGGGATCTGTCCTTCCCCCAGTGCCCAAGGTGTGCTGAGCAGACAATCTCTGATCCCCACTCAGCTGGACACCAGGACCAGGGAGGGGAATATCTCACCCCAAAGATACTCAGCTGCCAACTCAAGTTTTGGCCAAGAATAGTGAGATTGTGGCCAAATCTTCCTTGCAGAGTCAAGGCTTTGCACGCACCCTGAGCAAGCTGAGGGTGCAACCTCGAGTGATGGGAATGTGACAAACCACCAGGTGTTCATGAATGCACTGCATTAAAGGAAAAAGTTAACACTGAACACAGATCTGGGAGGGGTTAAACCTGACACAGAACCAAGAGGTTTGTTCTTGCAGAGGCACAAGGTCTTGGTTTATCATTCCTGCTCTTAAAGTGCCCTCCAGCATGCCAGAACTCCAGAATTTGCTTCAACATGAAATAAAACCCAGTTCACCTGATCACGCTTTACAACCCAGCACCTCTGCCAGCCACAGGGACACTGCCGTGGTCAGGCTGGGGACATCAGGCCAGGTGTAGCTGCCAGCTTGTGCAGGAGCCCCAGTCTCCCTCGATGAGCTCTCCAGTGACTGCAAAGGGAGACCGGGGAGACTCGCTCCGATGGGCAATTTGGGTGTCTGCTCCTGTCGAATGAGTCACACCCCAAATATTCAAAGGCATCCTACCTGCTGCAAACAAGCAGCCTTTCCCATGAAACCTCCCGCTTGCTGTTCTGACTCTGACACCCCATCTGATTTTGCATGATAGAAATCAAGTCTGTGCTTACTTTGGTGCGATGAGTGTTGTTTATCAAATCAGTTCAGTTCTTTATGCGGGGTAAATTTCAAGGTGTTTATGACAATTAAAGTTTTGTGTGGGAACGCCACAGAAGCCCCGGGAATAGCATCAAACTGAAAGAAATTTATCTTCTGCTACAACCCACTGATGATCAGAGAAACACACCAGGAGGAAAGATGAATACCCAGCACTTAGAGATAACTGCACATAATCCCCCGGGTGGTATTTCAGCTCTAGAAATTCAAGCCAGAATTTGGATTTTTGTGCGGAAAACAATTTAATAAATTGTTTGTTTCATTTCCTGGCAGTTTTTCCAGCTGAATTGCTTTGTAATCCACTCTCACGTCTGCTGGTGGAGGGGAAATGAACCCTGTTGAAAGGGTAGACAAGCACAGGGGGAAAAAAGAAGGCAGTGATCAGAAATTGTAACTCCAGAGCACAAATTCAGAGCAAACATGACAAGCAGAGAGGATGGCATCCCTCCCCTGTTACAGTCACTGCTGCAGGGAAGGTGAGGAAGGGGAGGCAAAACTGGGTGGATCTCGGCCCCAAAGCATCCCAATGGATACTACCGACCTTTGCAATCCCTTTCCTGGACTCCTTGGCTTTTTGCTCCCCTTTTCTGCATATCCCAAAACCCAGCAGCATTGCTCAGGGTCCTACAAGAGCTGGCTGTGGAGAGTATTCCTGTTGTGATATTCCTCATGGTGGAACCACAACACTCAGTTTGGCTGATAAGACATGGCAACATGATCCACTGTGCTGGATGTCTGCTGAAATCTGATTAGCAAAGCGTGACACTGGATCTGGGCAACACTTACTGAATCAAGTGATTTTAGATGGTTAAAAATGACCTTTCCCCTGAATTAAAGGCTCACAGCATCATCTTATTTTGACCTTTTTTTTCCCCTCTTCCAGCAAAACATACCCCAAACAACAACAGCAACAGCAACAACAAAAATACGTTCAGTTTTCATTCACCATCCCGCTTTTTTTTTTGCAAACAGCAAGAAAGAAGTTTTCTGTGTGTGAAAAACTAAATGGATGGATGTTTGCACTGATACGGCTGAAAAATGTCACATTAACAAATAGCTTTTGTCTAAAAATTGTTGAATGAAAAGATTTACTATTCGGTTCATGAAAAGATCTCTATGTGGATAAATAATTCTATGTAAGTGCTCCTAACTGCTGACTGCCTTTACAATACAACCGGCTCCCTGCAGCAGGGAAGGGCACAACCTATGAATGGATCTTGTCCTGCCTTGGGCAACTTAGATGAGGGATAGCTTAGGATGTAAGAGATTTGCTCGTGGGGAACTCCAGGCATGTCTTCTCTGGGTGGTCTCCTCTGAGTGTTTTGAAGCAGGCTTTGCTTTCAGGAAGGCTGCCATCATTTTACTTAGACTCCAAATGTCACTGCCGTGCTGTTCTGCAGGAGAGGGCTGGCATTCCGTGTCCTGGGACTGTGGTTACCAAGCCCTGGGGCTACACAGACCTGAACTCCCTCCTGGTCTCCTCCAAGTGCCTGTCCAAGTGATGTTTTTTGTGTGTTTGTTTCTTTGTTTTCCCAAAAGAATAGCCCCAAAACAAGTCAGGCAAGGAGAAAATGCCAACGTGGTTTATCAGCTCCTGTTAGACCAAAAACTTTGAGCCTGTTACAAAGGGAAGTAACCTGTGAAGGCTGTGGGACCTGCTGGGGGAATGCCATGGGAGTTTTGCAGAGGGGTGACCTACACTCCTTTTGGCAGAAGGGGATTGCATCCAGCAGACCAAAGTGGCAGCAGAAACATCCCCTTTTCTCAGTTCTCCTCTTTCCCTCCCGGTCTGCAGGAAATTTCTCCGTTTGCAGGTTCAAGGGAGATTGGAGAAGTTGGTGGCAAAGGGTTATTAAACACAGAAACCCCACACTCAGCTCAGGCAGCTTCTGAGCTGAGAGAGGCTGAGGCTGAGGGAGAGCCTGGGGACAGCACCCTACATCCCTCCCATGGCATCTCTGCTGAGCTCTGCTGGGTTCTGGGTGGGCTGGACCTTTCTCCTGGCCCAGTTCAGCCACTCTCATGCTCATCACAGCTCCTGCCTTGCAGTAGATCCCAGAGCTGAGCTCCTGCAGGCTGGCTGGCAGCAATGAGGGTGGGTGGTGTTCACCACTGGATCCAAAACATCAGTTACCTTCATTTGCAACAAGCTCTTCAAAGACTGACCCTTGTGCACAGCACTTTGCACAGGATGGAGACCATCATTTTTGCTTTGGAGTGAGCATTGAAGGCTTTTATATATTTATACTGTTTCTATTAACCTATGTGGCCCCAGGATCAATCCCCTACTCATGTATCTGTGAATGTAAATATATTTATAAAAGCATGCATGTGCTTCTGTGTTTGTGTGTGGTATATAATAGCTCAAAACTGATTTTTTCCCAAGCTCATTTACTGAACACTTTTAAGCAGCAAATGAATTTGGGAAAGGCTGGGAGAACTGGTGAATAAGTTAAAGAAGAATAACAGGGTTTTTTTTTCTTTTTCTGTGCAGCTCCAGAAGTGAAACACAGTTAAAAGCACAGAACAAAAACCACCATAAGACCAAAAGCAACAATAGAGTGTTTTCCTTCCTGTATGTTTGTTACAGTTCTTGCTGGCCATGCACAAAAAAAAAAAAAAAAGAAAGAAAAAAAAAGCCCAAATAAAATCTGGCACACAGGTCATTATGTTCTTTGGGAATCAGAAATAGACTGAGTGGGCTTGGTAGGCAAACACACATTTCACAAGCTCCTTCTTGTCAGAAAGCCAATATTTGTTCAGGAGAGAATTCTTCCTTTGGGTAATTAATATTTTTTTGCTATTTATTGCTCGCTGGTTGGATGTTTTGGAATGCGCAGGGAAGGGGGGGAAACCTGGCAGTGTTCCTTGCAGTTATTCCACTGCTGCTGAGGCCTTCCAACAAAAATCACGGCACCGAGCGTACATTCCTTTCGTAAGCAAAATGGATCATCAGGCGATGGAATGGCTTCAAAGGAATGTGTGCATCATGCCTCTGACATTTTGCTACAGCTAGAACAGGATGGGAGGGAAAAAAATGAGCTATGGATGAGCACTTTCCTTAGATTGTACATTTTTTCTTGCTCGTCCACTGCAAAGGAAGATTTCCAGTTGGCACCTGGGAGGCTGGAGCTATTCTTCTTCCAAGCCACATGTTCGAGAAAAGCCAGAGATTTTACATTAGGGAGGAACGGGAGGTGAAGGAAATTGTAAACTCGAGTGAGATGTTATAGGGCAGGTTAGATGCTGGTGGGTAGACTCAAAAAAGTGGAATGTTATTGCTAAAATCTGGCTCCTTCCAAAAAACCCATAACATTGTCAAAGCCTCGAGTTTTGTCTGCTAGTTTCAGACATTCCAACATATGCTTCTTATTTTGTTTTTAATACTTACAGTCCATCCAGAGACAATTCATGGCAACTGTGGCTATTGTAACACTATATAAAACACAGGGTTTGATGACAACTGATATGAAGTGTGATTGGAAAAAATAATGCCCCCTGGTAATGATAATATTTCCTGCTCAGATTGGTCTCACGATAATAGAGCTGCTCCAGTGGTGTTTTCAGAGTTATATACAGGACTCTGGTATTACATTACAGCTGCTGCCTGGTTATACATCCGTGTGAATAGAAGGGAATGAATGCACATGCAGGAATACCAGAAAGTCTGAAAATGAGGGCCAAAAAATGGCAATTTCTTGTTTGCCTTGGGACGGAGGTGAGTGAAGCATTGTCCTCTTGGACACGGCTGACCTGGAAAGCATCTTAGGGGTTGGAAGCAGATGACCTTTAAAGTCCCTTCCAACCCAAACCATTCTATGATTCTGTGATCTTGCCTTGTTTCAATGAGAAAAGTGCCCCCAGCACCCTGGGGCTTGGCAGGTCCCTGCCCTGCCCCAGCAGCCCCCCTTGGCCAGCTCATCCTTGGGTGCTTGGCAGCCTGCATCCAGTGGTCAGAAATAGCCCAGAGCAGGAAGCTTGGCTTTCAAAGGGGAGGGTGGACGTGGATGAGAAGCAGAGCTGCTACTCTGGAGGGAGGCAGGGAGAGGGGGGACGACAACCTGCCCACTGGATGGGGCTGCGGACGATTCCCTTCATCCTGTTCCAAGAGGAAACACGTCTGAAGCCTTTGTTGTAGCTCCACGAGCAGTCCAGCTCCCCTGCTCAGGGGGGTTACTCTCATGCAGGAGCAGAGTCACTGCTGGCTCGGGATACCAGCACTGACCTGAGCCTGTTTATCTTGGGTTTCCCCATTTTGTCCTTCTCACTCCATGGCACTTGACTCTAGCAGAGTTAGGGATGGACTCTGTTTTCTGCCCTCTGGCTTTTAGCATTTAAATCCTTGATTTTTCAAAAAAAATATTCCAGGTTTCAGGGGTCAGTGGGTGTAAGGAAACTGAGTTGAGGGACTGGTTTCCTGGTCCAAAAGCACATGGATATCTGCAGTGGTGAAAAGCATGCCCGAGAGGCTGACGCTGCAGGACTGGGACACAATGACGACTGTGGAATTATCCATGGGCTTCCTGTGACCTGCAGCAAATTCCTTCCCAGATTAAAGGCCTAAATCCATGGATGTCAGATAAGGGCAACTCCCCTTAAACCTGGCTCTGCATGGCAGCGAGCTCTGCATGCGGGACGGACATCAAAACCCAACATGCAGCTCATGCCAGCCTTAGGCAGTGTGAAGAGCTCAGGACTGATTCCTCCTGCTGAAGGTGATCACAACAACCCTCAGGAGACAACTGCAGCTCAGAAAGTTCTCCAGGAGAGATGTGGCCAAAGGAGTCATTCCCAAAGGGGGAATTAAAAAGGTCAAAGGGATTTTTCTCATGACTCTAGGAGAGGTGTTTTGGCTCTCTCATCCTTATTTCAGTCCCACACAGCAAACCTGGGAGCAAATGAGGGTTTTCATGACTGGTGGGAATCCTGGGACCTGTGAAACTGGGTTGTAGGATCTCACCTGCAGAAAGCAAGGATGTCTCAAAGACCCCCATGCCAGGGAAATGTGCCACCAACAAGAAGCAATGAGATGATGCTGGTGCATGCAGAGTCCCCCATAAATTCAGAGCCCTTGGACTTGGTGGCCTGAGACCACGTATCTGGCAGTTATCTGAGCAGGGGGGCATAAAGCAAAGCTGGCAAACAAGATCTGATCTCGCTCAGAGAGGGAGGGAACTGAGTCACCCAGAGATGCACTAACATCAAGGGGAAACTTCAAAGAGGCCAAGAAACTCAGGCTCAAGGACTCCAAGGAAATATCTTCAAAGGCTGAGCAATTTGACCCTGAGGCTGGGAACAGTGCTAGTGTCCACCCTCCTCGGGATGACGGTAGAAGGGGAAATTTTGCAACTCTCCAAAGTCTGCAAACATGAGCAAAGGCACGTGGAAATTGGGAATCGCGCAAGACGCCTGGCGTCACGCCTTGGGAGAGAAACCAGCTGAGGTCCCCGGCGCTCCCATGAGGGACACTACAGGACTTTGTCTTACCAAACCCTGATGAGAGCCTTTGGCTCTGCGTCATAAATATTGGTAGTGAAATTTCCAACTGGGTTTTTGTTCTTCCCAAACTGTCTGTCGCAACTGCTTCCCTGCTCTGCACATTGTGTTGCGCTGCTGCTGCTGCAGAAGGACCCTTGGTTCCTGTCTCAGCAAAGTCATGCAGGGACAGAGAGCATTGGGGGCACAGAGAGGGGTCTCTTACACGTGGGATTATTTCTCAACCCTCTCTAGAGCAGCACCTTGCAAAGTTGACTGTCACCCTGTGTTCTCCTTTGGGTTTGTCCTCAGAGGTTTCCTTCAGCCTGAAGAGGAAGGTGTCTAGCATGAGGTAACAGAGTTTGCTCCAAGTTTGTTGGCTAATGTCATGGAAACTCATTTCCCTGTCAAGAATCCCAACCCATGAGCAAGCCACTGCACTTAGACAGGCTTTGGGGACAGCCCTACAGCTACCTGACCTGTCCCAGTACACACTGTGCCAGCACAACAACCAGGAGAAAGCCTCTGGAGTAGGTGGCCCTGGAGCCACTTGCCCAAACAGCGTCCAAAGAAAGATTTGCCTGGCACCAATGACAATCAGGACATTTGCCACTAATAGGGTAGTGAGGTCCCAGGAGGAGAGGGAACAGCCTGCCACAAGGTGAAGCACAGCGAGCTTTTTTCCTGGGGTCTGCACTGGGTCTGAGCCTGACCCCTCCAGCTCAGAGAGGCAGGAAGAGGGGCTCGGATCCCTCAGCATCACTGACAGCCAGCCTTGGTGTGATCTGAGCATGGCCAGGGCTGAATGCTGATGAAAAACCCCCAGGGCAGATTTTACCTGCACTAAAGCTCCAGCCTTGGCACTGTGAGGGCACGGAACTGGGTGAGAGGTGATAGGAAGAACAGCTCAAGGGATGAAGATGCTGGAAACAGGCACCCTGTGCACCCGAGCCCTGCAAAATCAGAGAATCACTAAGGTTGGAAAAGACCTCTGAGATCACTGAGTCCAACCTTTGACCAAACTAAACCATAGCACCAAGTGCCACATCCATTCTTTTCTTGAACACGCCCAGGGATGTTGAGTCCACCACTTCCCTGGACAGACCATTCCAGTGCTTCACAACCCTTTCAGTGAAGAAACTCCTCCTGATGCTCATCTTGCATCTCCCCTGGTGCAGCTTGAGGCTGCATTTCCTCTCTTCCTGAAGAGAAGTGTCCCAGGGTCAGCAGAGTTTCACACACTTCCCATTGTCCATCCCACGGAGCAGCCTCGACACCTCAGCTCCATCCCCTGGGTCCCGAGGATGGATTCATCCAGCTGGCACAGGACTGTGCAGGATTGGCTGAGAGCTGTGTCAGCAGCCACTGCGGGAGCTCTCCGGGGGCTGCCGCGTGCCAGGCCCTGCTGCAGCCCATGCTCCCCTGCCCTGGCTGCCATGGTACCCTCGACAGCCAGCTCAGGTAGGCACCTTGCCCAGAGCAGCCCTTCCCTCCTCTTCCCAGGCTGGGCAGACACCAGCACCCAGTTGTGTGGGTTTGCTGTCTGCCTGTGATAAAAATCGCAGAGAAGAGCTGGCTTGTTTTTTGTAACGGCTCTGATTCTCTCTCTTTTATGTCTACAATCTTCTCCTGAGCGCTGCTGTGAGGGGCAAAAAAATTCCCAGTGACAGGCACAGTGAGGAGAGCTCACCCAGCAGCAAGCAGAAAATATTTCCATGGCCCTGGAACCAAGCAACGACTAGAGGCCAGATTATGATTTTAGTTTTATTGGCAGGAGCTTGGAAGAAATCCACTAGAATAACTCGGGTTTGCCGTGTTGTAAGTGGGATCACAGTCCCTGCTTTGCTGCCTGCACGCCTGCTCTGATTCTTGGGTGCAAGTTTGGCTTTCTGGATGGGAATGCAGCCGGTTATTGCCAGCCAGGAAACCGGCTCATTTGGCATCAGCAGCAACCGGCTGCCAACACTGCGACTCGGCTTTTAGCCAATATGCGAATTTATTTTTTTTTTCTCAGTGGTAAAGAGAGCTCTGATTACTAAAAGTGTGTGATTTTGGGGTGTTCTAGGCACAGACATCACCGTGCATTCATTTCTCAGTCTGATTTCTATTTGGGACCAAGCAAAAGAAGCTCAAGTGAGCTTGGTCTCCTGTTTTCCCTTGTCCAGCAGGTCCAGAGTAGGAGACATTCACAAAGCAGGGCTCTGCAATATTCTGCTTGCCAGCAGGCATGGGCTGGCTTCTCCTACTAGGCATTGAGTAGATTGGAATGTTCAAACAAGATTCATCCCCAGGTGTTGCAGAGACACAGCGAACCTGACACCCACCTTGAATACAACCCGTGGTTCTGCCCCAGGACAGAAAATGTCATAAATTGATTAAGAACAGGGCTGAAGTTGGTTGATAGAGACCATCTGGAGGCCCTGCCAGCATTGTGGTGTTGAGGCTGAAAGGCCAGTCCGGCAGAAGAAAGAGGATCTGTCCATGTAATCAGCTGGGTGCAAAGAGAGAGGGGACCTCATTCCATGTCCCTGCTCCTCAGGTAGTTCCTGAGTGGATCATTTCAACCTCCAGCATCTCAGCCAGGGACACCTGAAGAAAGAAGCTTACAGGGTGCATTCAGCAAAACATGCACAGTGTGAAGCCTTGGGGATGTGGGGCTTTTTCTGCTGGAAATACCTAAAAACCCCTTTGCAGAAAGACCCTCGCTGACCCTGAATCCCTTGGGTAGAGCCTCGTCTCTCTCCAGGCCTCCTACAATCTTCTTCCTTGCCCTGACAGAGGAGACAGAAGCTGCTTTTGGCTGTTGCTGCCTTTCCACCCTTCAGTTTGGAGGGTGCCAAGTAGAAGCCCTGGCTGGAAGGAGCCTCTGCTTTGTGGGAACTTCGCAGCCATCCTGTCTCTCCTCAGCACACAGCCAGACTCGCAGCCGGCACTACTGTCTCCAGCTTAATCCCTTTCCTTTCAGGTGGGTTGGGAGCAGAAAGGAGGAAACCAGGCTTTGCCAAAAGAAGGAGAGCACTGGCTTTGAGAGGCTGCAGAGGAAGCAAGAGAAGAAGGTGATGCAATTGTTTAGATGTGGTGATGCTTATTGCCTGTAGAAACCATGGCAGAACCATGAAAACAATTACGCCTATGCCATGAAGATTAATAAATTAGAAGATTGAGAGAGGGAATACACCCTGAAGCATGTTTCATGCAAAAAACCTTATGCAAATGTTGAGGAAATAGCTAATTTGGTGCCTTTTCAAAACACTAAATGGGATGCTTCTAGTTTGGGCAGGATTTGCCTGTTTTACCATGAGTCACATCCGATCCATGCCATGCTAAATCCAGCAAATATTGGCAGCATAAAGTAGGAATATGCCCATTGTCAGAGGACCTGAAATGGAGTAGTTTTTCCCAACTTGATATGGATTGTTAATCTCTGGAGCCGTTATGCAACTCTGAGTATTGCATGTCTGTATATGTGGCTTATTATTAATTTATCCCCTGGGATTGCATGCTGGCAGGCCGAGCGTTTTTATAAAACAGTTATGTAGGTGTGTGGAGACGCTGTGTGCCAATGTCAAGTGAAAGTGTGTTGCAGCAGTGATTTAAATGACAGGGCTCCGTGCCGATGATTTGGCCCAACGTCTTCCTAGCAGAGGCTGTAGGACTCTCCTCCACAGATTTCCATATGAAACCCATAACTCCTGGTGGAGGATTTCCAGTCCTTCTTACAAGCTCCTCTGGGCCAGGCACACTGTAAATTAAATTGCTGTGCTTAAGGACTAGAACCAAAACCCTGGAGCCAAATTCCTTCTGTCTCCATTCATGTTTGAGTTTGTGGCTTAGGCCCATCTCCAGGTGCACTGTAAAGTGTCTCTTGTTTTTCTGTGCCAAGGTGTGGTCAGAGCTAGTGGTCAGGAGACAAGATCCAAGGCTTTGTGTCCCATGTGACATTCAACAGGTCCTTCAAGATCCATGTGCAGAAGCAGGTTGTTCAGAGGGGTAAGAGTGGGACACAGCACTGAGGCCCCGTGTTTTCCAAAGGAAATATTGTACAATATTTATTTTGTGATCAGGCACATTGACTTGCAGGAAGGAGAATGAAACCAAATCCCCGAGGG
This sequence comes from Pomatostomus ruficeps, assembly GCA_013400735.1. Lineage (NCBI taxonomy): Eukaryota > Metazoa > Chordata > Aves > Passeriformes > Timaliidae > Pomatostomus > Pomatostomus ruficeps. Next base: position 133,584 of record VYZT01011861.1, read on the forward strand.
CTGGAAGAGGGAAGACCTTTCCTAAGCCCCAGCAGGCAGTGAGGAGGCTGTTTGGGGACCCACCACCTCTCCTGCCCGTGCTCACAACCTGTGGCATTTGTGACAATCAGGGCAGCAGGAAACAAAGGGCAGATCTTCCCAGAGATACCAAACCCACTCATCAGCTGCCTTGTAAACTGAAGCTCAGCACCGAGTGGGTGTGAGGAGAGGGCAGGGGTCCCCCCTACTTTAGATTCAGACATTTTCCTGTCCCTAAACCACACACCCGCACTGGTGATCTGGGAAAGAGGGGATTTCATCCATCTCGGGGCAGGGTTTCAAACATTCATGCCATTTTCACCTTCTCTGTGGTGTTCTCTTGTGCAGCTACTGAGAGTACCCAGGTCAGCCTCTTCACACGTGGAAATCAACCCTGTCCAGGAAAAAGATGAGCAAACAGGGTAAGATGTGACTTAAAAACACTGTTGGGTGAAGCAGGGCACAGCTCAGCCTCCCCATAATCTGATCTGTGCTGCAAGGCAGGAACCAGATAAAAAGGGAGTCTTGTGCTTTTTTTTCACTGAAGGTGCCTGGGAAACAAAGGGCTGAGAGTCACACGCTGGTGGTGGTTAGGAAATAGCAAAATGCATAAATCCTGAGGTTGGGAGAGACCTCAGCCCAAGGGTACCAATGCTCTTGCAAAACATAAATCCTTCCTCCTTACCTTACAGTATTTATGATGAAAATGGTGTGCAGGGGGGGTACAGACACATGGCTCTCAGAAAAGCCAACACCAGAACTAGGAGTTCCTACCCCAAACAAGGTAAGAAGGGTTTAGGTGGAGAAAGTATGGAGGACATCACTAATACACTGATTTTGGGCATAGCCTGATGAGTGTTTCTACCCCAAAGATGTACTCTCCCTTTGTTCTACATGTGACTCTGGGAAAAAAAACCACAGCATCCAGAAAGGATTGTGGTTGCTCTGCCTGTGTCCAGGAATGAAGCTGGAGCAGCTGAACTCAGATGGTGGGATTCTTAGGGTTGTGCTGTGCAGGGCCAGAAGCTGGACTCAATGATCCTCCTTGGTTCCTTCCAGCTCAGGATATTCTATGAGCCTCTGATTCTGTGGCTGGTGGCTGATGTTTAAAAAATAACAGCTTTTTGCCCCCTTGTCTCATCCTTTCGCAGGTTTCCATGTAGGCTTTTCTGCGCAAAGAGTCAGGCTGGTTTCACATGCCTTGCAGAGATGATGGAGGAAATGGAAATCATTATTCTCCGGTATCCGTGTGCTTCCAGTAAAAGATGAATCCCTCTGAAACGTGCTGGGATGCACGAACACAGATGTTCGGACTATCACACACCAGCTCTATAGAAAAATTCCCTTATTTCAGTTGCTCTGGCTTTTGAGGACACTGAACAGAGTAGTTTTTAGGGCACAGAGGGGTTTAGATCAAGCAGGAAGATTTAAGCTGGAGCAAGAATAATATTTGAGTGTGTCGAATTGGTTTGTGAAGGGCACATCACCCTGTGTCTCTGCATCCTCGCATTATGCAGAAAATCCTGGAGGTCTGAAGAGAGAGGCTGGGCCTTTGAGGAAGAAAAGAGGGGAAAACAGCATTAGATGGGATATTACCCACTGACTGCTATTTCATTTCTCCAGAGAAATTTACGATGTGATCATTAAATCCTCAAGAGACAAACCTGAACAGTATTTTCTTCCTTCTGGGCAAAAATCTTGGAACTCTTAAAAAGACATCGTATTTCACAGCTCAGCAACCCAGCAGCATTTAAAAAACTGGAGGGAGAAGAGGAATTTTTAAACAAGTAGTCTTTTTTTTCTTTTTTATTTTTCTTTCTCTTTCTTCATTTTCTAAAGACTCTCTGCTGTCAGAATTCTTTTCAGGAAAAATAAATAAATTCTAACATCTGCTAATTAATAGCTTATGAGGCAGAGAAGAGTTGTCTGCAGAGGCAGTTCACAGAGCCAAGTGTTTGCCTTGCCCCTTATCTCTGGAGATCGCTGCTTGCTCACTGCCGCAAAGGCTCTCCGGATACGGCGCTTAACCGCAGTTCTGCTGCTGCACTTCAGGGACACAAACAGGAGGATCAATAGAGAAATTGTCACAATATTCGAGTTTTCTGTCTCAGTTTTGCCTCCAGTCAGGACCAGAACAGCAGCTCCACCTCAGTCACAGTGTGTGGACCTTAACACTGGGACCTTTCCCCATCTTGGAGGCCGCCACACCTCTCACATCCTGACAGTGTCTTCACAAGCTGTTCCTCGTGCAGGAAAAGGGGTTTTTTTCCTTGTTGTATTAGGGAGAACTTGTGCAGAGGGATAAAGTGACTTGCAGAAGGTCACAAAGGGGGTGTCTACCAACGTACTCAGGACTGCAACCACAAAACTCTTCACTTTACCCTGGTACCGCTGCTGAGGAGCAGAACTAAAACACAAAACCCTGGCATAGCACTTCAGTCCAGGTGTCATCCACACCATTCCATACATAAAAATGTACAGATCAAACTAAATTTGTGGGCCTTTGAGAGCTGCAAAGCCAAACCTCTGAATTTCTGAAATGGTCAGGGGAAATTTTGTTTCGATTTCTAGCAACCACAGATGCCTAATACAAGAAAGGCTTTTCAGTTGTTATTCTCAAAGCCCCATGCTACACCTCAGAAGACTGGGCCTCCCTGGAGAAGGAACTATGAGAGAAGGACATAAGATGGCCAAGGCATCCAAAATGATCCCTTCAGCACTCGGCACCACAAAATTTGCCAGTCTTGCCATTGGTGAGGAAAAGTTTGCCTGAGAGCTGTCGCACATCTTTAGACAAGTGGGCTCCCTTCCTCGAATTTCTGTGGACTTCCTGGGTGACAGTGTGCAAATCTGTACATCCCTGTTACTTAAAGATGTTTAAGTGTTTAAATCCACTTAAAATGCACACCTCACCTCCACGTTGTTCAGTGACAGCACCAGCCTCCAGAGGCAGGAGGATCCACACACGTGGGGATGGCAGAGCTGTAGGTGCTGTGCAAACAAAGGCAATGGGTTTCATCCTTCAGCCCCTCATGGTTTGGAAGCAGAAAAAAACCCAAGTCCCAATGACTTTAAAGCTTAAACCAAACTGCGAAGTACCACAGAGCTTTGCAAAAATATTTGTGGCACCTGTACCGCCAAAAAGGTGCTTTTCCTCTGGCGTGGGTGAAGATTACACAAAAGGTGAACACCCTTCTCTCAAAGCAGGGATGCTGTACGTAGGTGCCTGGACAAGATGTGGCTGGATGTAGCTATTTAAACCTGACTGGCTGCCCATGCAAATGGCTCTCCTGCTCTTCCCTGAGCTGCTCTGGGATGGACCGGCTGCAAGCAGAGGGATGGGACACCTCATGGCTCTGTGTTGTTCCTGCAAGATAATTTCTTTATGGTGACACTCAACACACAGGGATTTCTCCCTGTTGTGTGAAAAGTGGGTTGACAGCCCATGCTGTGGAGACAAAGTTAAATTTCCCTGATTTTCCAGGATGAGGCCGAGTGTGGAGTGATACCTGCCCAGCTGGGACCCAGCCTGCTCAGGCTGTCATCTCCCTTCTCTCGGAGCTGCTGGATGCAATGCAGTTCAGCTGGGAAGGAATTTATTCCAAGGAGGTGGGAGAGGCAAGTTGGAATTAGTGCTGAATCCACCCAGGGACGGAGCGGCATGCAGACAGCTTGCATTCCTCACAGCCCCGTCCTCTGCAGCCAGGCTGGCCCCACGGAGCAGCCAGGATGCCACACATTGTCCTATTAACCTCAAGAGGATCCAAGTTCCACACCTCAGGAATTAAAGGAAATTGGAAGATAAAGAGAAAATGTGTTTTCTCAGCTTGTGCTTCTTGAGAAGCACATGCTGTGCACCAGTGACATCCCCTAATTTTCAATAAAATACTGTCTTAGTCCTCAAAAAGGCAGCCAGGGCACTAATTCAAATTTTTCTGTGCCCCTCCATGCTTTGAAGGACAGCTAACCTCGGGTCAGCCTCCTGGTTAACACAAAAGTGCAGAAAAGAGTGTTCTTCACCCAGACCTTGGCACTGTCAAGTATTTTGAGTGCCTCGTGTCGTTTTGGGAGGAAAACGCTATTATCTCCCTCTCCACTGTGACAGAACACTAAATTTGGAGTAGCTGGAGTTCAAAGGAGAGAGATTTAGGTGACAGAGGGATCTGGACACTCTGATCAACCAAAATAAATGGTCAGACTCTCATGGACTCAGCGCTGGAGTCCTCAGGGAAATCAGTGGGAGTTTTCCCATAGGATTGCACTGCGGTAACTTAAATTAAGCAAGGGAAAGGTTTCTTAGTCAGACACCGAAAGAAAAAGTCTCCTCTCGGCAATTAAAATATAGAATTCTACTTGAAAGTGATTAATATTTCTAGTGTCTACTTATGGCCAAGCCACATATCCCCAGCCCTACCAAATATGAACTTAAATACACAACACTCTCTGGAGTTACTTCTCAGTTAATAATTTATGTATTCTGGCAACAGATCAATGCAACTAGAAACTAGTTTAGTAACTTACCTTCGGGGTTGTCTATCTATAAACACTGCAGATTCCTAAGTTAAACAGAACCCAATTGTTTTCCCGTGTAATAGAGGCCAGGGCCTGATTTATATAGTTAATTTAAATGGTAATCTGAAAGAGTTGGGAAAAAGGCAACCTGTATCATTAAGGGTTATGAAAGAGGGAGAAACTGTTTACAGCTGGGTTCAGAAATATGTGATATAAATGAAGATAAAATGCAAGTATCAAGACAAAAGTAATAAAATGATACCAGCTTGTGCTGTCTGTGCTTATTTAAGGCCGCGTAAGTCCTTGCTGATTTTCCCGAGGTTGCTCTCCACCTGTGGAACTGTCTGATGCTGGGATTTGTGTGCAAGTGTGCAACCTAAATTCTTGCTTTTTTAATGCTGGGCTGAGCCCAGTGTCAGAAGGCAAGCAGGGATCACCTTGCTGCAGCCAGGCTGGGAGTTTGAGGGACACAAGGGTGTCCAGGCCTATCCTTTCCCCTTTACTCAGGCCTGGAGAAGAGAGGGGACAGCAGCCTTTGTGCATGGCTGGTGCACCGAAACGCAGCTCGCATTTGGAAGTGCCTTGCAGTGACTAATTAACAGGCATCTGTTACAACTTGTTGAGCCTTATCTTCATTTTCATACGCGCTATTTTGGAATGAAGTTCTATTTAGGCTCCGAAGCGTTGCTCAAGAGTCACATTACAGGATTAGCCTTCCTGACAAAGGGGAGGGGATGCTTTGTGGTTAGCAGCACGGGGTAGGAGGCAGGAGGCTTGGCCCTGTCCTGGCTGCTGCCTCATCACCTGCTCCGGAGCTGCTCTCTGGACTCTCACAGCTAAGCCTGCACAGGGAGTGAGGCTTCCTTAATGTCTATGGTGCACTCAGAAAGCTGCTTTTAAAAGATGTCAGCTAAATATCAGTTTAATAATTCTCAGATGCTGCTGAATTACACTTCTGCAAATATCTGACCCTGCAAACTGAGCTGCATGATGCCCCCCCAGCTGCGGACACGTGTGCTGAGGGGCAAAGCCTTAAAACAGTGTGGAATCATGGAATGGGTTGGGTTGGAAGGGACCTTAAAGCCCATCCAGTTCCACTCCCCTGCCATGGGCAGAGACATTTTCCAACAGGTCAGGTTGCTTCAAACCCTGTCCAACCTGGCCTTGGACACTTCCAGGGATGGGGCAGCCACAGCTTCTCTGGACAACCTGTGCTAGGACCTCACCACCCTCACAGGGAAGGATTTCTTCCTAATATCTAATCTAAATCTACTCTCTTTCCATTTATAGCCATTCCCCCTTGTCCTATCACTCCATGCCCTGGTAAAAATCCCTCAAAGTCTTACCTCTGCCACATCAGACCTTGGCTGCAGCCAAGACAACCAGGGCAGAAACCTCTGGATGTACAAACCACAGCCCATTGAAGCTGAAAGCCTCGAGATGGGATAATAAAAGATACCCTCTTTGTGGGCCAGAGTGGAGGATTACAGATGCTCGCCCACACTGTGTAATCTTATCTCCGGGTGTTGCTCGTGTAAATTGTGAATTCTTCGGCTGCATGTGCACATGAACTGAGGGGAACTTCCAGATCCTGTGAGCTGACTCATCTGAACCCTTCTTTTTTTTTGTCTTTACCAAAGAAAAATTAACAAAGGTTTCTCAGAGGAAGGTTTTGGGGATACCGAACCCCATGTAAATTTTGTCTGCTTGGGAAGTTACAAGACAGTGATGTCAGTGAACACAAAACCCCTGAACAGGACTGGGAAAGGCTTTCCTGTATTTTAGGACCAAGTAATGGAAGTTATCGTTCCAACAGGGCATGTTCAAGGCCAGATTGAACAGGGCTTTGAGCAACCTTCTCTCGTGGGAGGTATCATTGTCCATGGCAGGGGGTTGGAACCAGATGGTCTTTAAGGTCCTTTCCAACCCAAACCAGTCTGTGATTCTGTGATTCTACGGTGGGTAACAACACAAACCATCTGGGCAGGGAAGGCAGAGCCCATGCCTTGGGCCTTTCGGAGAGACTCTGTAGATCTGCACATTATCTCTTCCTGTGTGGGCACTTTTGTTACAAATCATCTGCACAAACACAAATATCATCATCTGAGACACCCTCATGGTCCATGGAGAGGAAGGGGCACTTTGGGGTACAGTTCCTCTGCCATATTTCAGTCATCTGCTGTAGGAGGAGATGAATGGTGCCCCAGACCTCAGTGGGCTGGTCATTAGTAGCTCATCAGGAGGGGGTGACCAGTTTGGATGATGCTGCCTGGATACAGCCAACTAAAGGAAGCATTTGGGCATCAGACTATTTCTCTGGAATCGTAGTCACTTCCTTACAGTTCGGTTTCAAATGCCGCCAAAGAGAAACCAATTAAAAAGAAAAAAAAATAAAGATTCTCATTTCAGAGACACTGAAGCAAGTGGGAGTGTGAACATATGTGTGTGTCCACATGGGAAACTACTCTGGAGTCACTGCAGTTCTTTAAATACCCAGGGAAGGCGATGCCAGGTTCAGCTCCCCTCCTGCACACGCTCTCCCACACGCGTAGGCTGCACGCTTCTGGTTTTCCAGTTTTCATGCAGGGGATTGGAGCAGAGAAAGCTGCCGATGAGCTCCAGGCTCCTGCAATGGGTAACACCGAGCAATCTCACTCATTTATGCTCATTTATCATGTGGCAGTTGGCCTGACAGAGGAGCTGCTCCCAGTTGACACCCATTAAACCATACATTGTTCTAATAAATGTAATTAAATTCTTTTATAGACAGGATCCCTCAGCCTCTGTACTGGTATAAGAGACTTGAGTGAGAAAATAGCCCATCTGTGTCTAAACCCTCTGATGCTTATTTCATTGGAAGAGATGAAAGATCAGATCCTGATTTTAGCTACGCTGATGTCAGTCTGGAGTGACTCCTGGTGAGCTACCATGGATGAAAACTGGGCGTGAGTAGGATGCAATTTGGGCCCAAGGTGTTTCGTGGAACATCCTCATAGCATGAATTGCATGTGTGCATTAAAGGGAACACAAACCCTCCAGATTTTGAAAATTAAATAAAAATTCAGCTCCTCTCCTGGCTTTCCAGGGTGGTTTGGAACGGTTCCTTGCAAAGGTGAAAAGAGGGTGTTGTGAAGCCACTTGGAACTTTTCCCACTGCCCCTGCTCACTTCCAGTGGAGGTCAGCTCGTGTCATTTGTGTGGTTCTCACCTCACCCATCGTGACCTGCAGTGTGACAGGCATGACCATGACACCAACCCCTCCACTCCATGCCAAGGAACTTCTCCTTCAGGCCTTTTGGGGGAAATTCTCACTTCTCTTTCCTCAACAACAAATAAAGCACTGCATAAATATTATTGAGAAAGTCCCAGGTGAGAGAATGGCCCCCACAAGCCCAATGCTACGATGGAGTCTCCAAAAAGGGATGTTAGTGGACTCCAAGTGAGGGAGGACAAATTCCTGGCTCAAATTTGCAGAAATCCCCCCACATTAGCAGTGAGTTTCAGAGCTCATGGTGGTGTCCCTCATGTACCACTGACTTGTGGAGAGAAATGAAGCTCTTTGGGGCTCGGTGTGGTACAGGATCCTCCGTATTTCAACATAAGCCATAGTGGCACCTAATCTTTAGAGACTGGAACAAAAATAGAGAGCCCAAAACTCCTGTCAAAATGAGGCTTTCCCAGTTCTTGTGGAAGGGTCAAAGGGCCAACATCGTTTCTATCCTTTGCACCTAATTGCACTTGTTTAATACTCAACATGCCAGTTTCAAAAGGTGGGAGAGCAGTGTCCCCCTCCAGACCGGCCTGCTGACCTGGGACATTGGCGGGATGGAGAGAGCTGAGGTTGTCCTCAGGCTGTGGAGCCATCAAACCCCCACCTCCCACCTCCTGGGATTTCCAGCTTTATGCCACAGGAGGATTTAAGGGATATCAGTGCCCTGTTTTGTGGGCAGGCTGATCATGTGCATGGAGCACTGGGTGGGTGGGATCCCACTGGGGAATTAGTCAGAGGAATGGCTCATTCCTGGATGCTCAGGAGCTCATCATGACCTAAACCCCAGGCTACTTCCAGCTGGCCGTGTCCAGGGGCAACCCTGGGTCCCAGAAAATACTGCAAAACTAAAAGTGAAATGCTCACAGCACCTGCAGACTTGGGTTTCTGCTAAATGGACTTCTCAGGATCTCTATGTTGAACTTAGATGTATTTTTTTTTCATGGCCCTTAGTTCCTTTGATGTTTAGCTCCCAGTAGTAAAATGAAGATGTTAATATTCAGCCCTTTGCCTTTCTTTTTTTTTTTTTAGACAGCATTCACCTCTGCTCTTTATTGGAGCTGCAGTAATACATGCAAAATAATTACACCCAAAATAGGCCTGCAAATTAATCTATCACGAGCAATACAGACTGCAGGAATTTTCTTTAAAAATTAATTATTGTTTCATGCAGTACATTTTCTAAATAATATGACCTAATAAAGCTTCAGGGAAATACCAGGACACAACATTTTCATGTCCTGCTTGTGCTGGGAAGCAGCTTGAGTCATTTTACTCCTGAACCAAATCCCCTTGCAGCTGCCTGCCCAGATGACCTTGTGCAGATCTGACCAGCACTGAGAAAAATCCAGTTAGAGACAGAGTTCTGCAGACTCAGAAAATTAAAAAAGCATCACACTGGTATTTGTCATTCTTTGAGGGAAAAATGATAGAAAAGAAAAAAATCCCCAACTGTTTGAAACATAGTGGATTTTAGTCTTTCCCATTCTTTTTTTTTTCCCCTCTGGAATATCTGAACAAGCAGCAAAGATTGTAAGAAGTGGGTTAATCAAATTGTGTGCCTGGACGTTGATGTTGCTTTGACTGAGCACTGTGTCCGTCCTAATTAAAGAAAACTTTTCCAGGGGCTAGAAATGCACTTGAGCCCTCGCATGTTTGTGTTGGTCACTTGCTGAACATGGGAAGTTGTGGCTTTGCTTTTTCCTTCAGCGGGGATAAAAATACACATATTGCACTTTTGGCATTGCATTTCTCCCTCAGTGGAGAGGGCAGATTTTCAGCAGCAGCCCCTTAATTTTCTTCTTTTTTCCCCCTCCGTTCTTTTTCTTTGAAAGGAGCACTTGATACTGATTCAAGATGTCAGAATGACACCTCTTTTTCATTGACCAGAGGATGAGAGGGTGCCTTGGGCAGCTGCAGGGTGAGTTTCTCCCCATGTATGTGGCTCCAGCTTTGACATGACTCCCAGGAATTTAGCAGCTTCTGGAGCCAGAGAGAGCATGATGGATTCTTGGTCCATGAGGGTTTTTCTTGGAATGAGTAGGACTTGTAAAAAGGAGGTGTTCTCACTGCTGGGTCACCTGCTGACTGAGCAAAGAGATCCCTGTTTACAGGGACATCCTGTGACACCATGAGTGTTGGTACAGATGGTGGCAAGGGAAGGATCTGGTTTCATCTTCACTGTCATGAAAAATACTTTATCTGGCTCCATCCTCACAGAGAAACCCTTTCATGAGGCCACAGACTTCTGGTTTATCATGAGAATAAGTGGGAAGAAAGTATTTCCCTTCAGAATATGCTAAAAAAAAAAAAAGCCTAAAGTACCCACAAATGCCCAGACCTGAATCTGAGGGTCTTTTCTTCTCTCTGGCCTCTCCTGACGTTATTGCTCCCAAAGCTTTGGCATTCTTGTCACAGCGGTGACACCAGACCTGAAGGAGATGGTGGCGAGGCCAACCACTGTGCTTTGCCGGGCCCTTTCTGTCACAGGGGACATCTGCTAAAACCAGCTGTGGCAGTGGCTTGTGAGTGATGGAGAGCTGGACTCGGACTGTGATTCAGCTCATTAAAAGCACCCTGGGGGCTGCTATGGTTATTTGCCCCCTGTAGTGCTGGCATTTTTGAGGCCAGGTCAAAACTCATTGCTCCAGGCTCTGTGCTGAGGGCCCTCTCTATATCCTTTGTCAAAGGACACGCATTTAGCCTGTCCCTCATCTTTATCCACCATGGCGAAGGCACAGACCTGTGTCTGAGCAGGCTCCCATCCCTCGGCTCCTCTCCCCCGAACAAATGTGGTCAGCGTGAAACAAAGCCCAGAGCAGCAGCACGCTCCCCTGCGAGCAGACGGAAAGTTTCAAAGGCACAAAGGGTATTTAGGCACCGACTTCAAAGTCAATAAGTTGGATGCTGAAAAAAAAAATCTCCCCCGTAGCCTTTATGTCATGCCACTTAATAAGTAATTAAAAGCTCAAAAATCATGAGTCTGCTGCTTTCATTACTTCCTAAAGCACACTCGATACATCATCACTCTGTGAAATGCTTCACATGTACCGCATCCTACTTTAAATATGCCAAACAGTGAAGTGCTTAGCATTACAAAGGCAAAGACATCAAGGAAGCTTTGATAAAATCTGCTGAGCAGACAAACATCTCTTTGGTTGGCACTAGCCAGGCTAGGTTTTTATTCCACAATGATTAAAAACATTTCGAGTGAAGGCAGCTCGGCTTCTATTTTAGACACATGACCATTAGGTGACAAAGAGTGAAACCTTTCATTACCGGCACGTTGGTTAAAGGGGATTAACCCATTCGGCATTCACAGGATATTGCCAGTGGAAGGCAAAGGTTTCTCTGAGATGACTTTTCTGGGAAATGGAACTAAAAAAGGGATGGTTGGCTTTGCTGTGCTGGTGGTGGAGAGGAGATTGGCGAGATGTTGCTCTGCTTGCCAGTCCCAAAATAATATGAGGTATCTGGGGCAGGTTTATAGGATGGGGCACAGCTCTTCTGAGACAGAGAGGCTGACATCTGTGCTGTTGCAAAAAGCAAATAGGCAGGGCTTTCTTTTTCCCTCTCAGGCTGTTTGTGGTAGAGCACGTCTGGCTCTGAGCTCTGGATAGTACTCAACATGGTGAGGTCCCAACAGTGACAGGGTGTGTTCCCGTGATATAAATAGACATTTAAGATGAGCTAAATTTACTCAGTGAATCATTTATTTGCTAAAATTGTGGTTTTAGGGTGGCCACAGTTATTTGCCAAATATGATGCATATTCTCAAATGTTTTTGGATTAAATGCAAAAAAAAATTAAATTTGGAAATAATGAAGCATTTCATTTCAGCATTTCCAGAAACATACACATACAGATAAATATCTATCTCAAACTCTGTTATTCTCCTGAATTCCGAGAAACTATTCACAAAATGGAGGAGCAAACAATAACATTTCTCTTCCCAGCTTCCCTGAGTGTTTTCAGTGTCTGATTGGGAAATCTCATGTCCTAGGAGAGTGCTCCCTACTGTGATAATGATGGGGTACTCTGACCCGGGTGCCTCTTGTTTTCTTCAGTTGGAATTACTTCACTTTGTAGGAATAATTAAATACCCACTGGACGAGAGCAAGGGTGAGGATAATTTTGTGGCTGGAGCACTCCCCGGGGATGTGGGAAGTCTCCCAACAGCTGCATCAATGAGTGGTGTTTATACAGAGTGGAACAGCTCCAGAAGAAAGGGGATGAGGGAGGCTGGTGCTGCAGCCTGGCTGGGGGAGAGCCGGGAGGTGATGACAGTGCAGGGGATGGAGCTGGTCTCGCACAGGGCAGGTGATTGTTGTGCAAAGTGGGATGCAGTTGCGTGAGCCCTTTCATGTAGGTTACAAAAATGTGACAATTCAGTTCTGCCACCTCACCCTAGAATAAGCACACTTTTTTTTTTTTTAAACCTCAGAGAGTCTTTTAAGAAGGGGGAAAATCCTTCCCACATACTGGGAGGGCCCTCACTCAATTCCCAGTGCTGCCCAGTAGGCCAACTGGTGCACCTCTACACCTGAGGGGGGTTGGACCCGGGAAGTATTAATGACTTTTTATGCTGTGGTTGTGATAGGCTCCATTATCAAACCCCAACTTCACCAGCTCTTCCCACTCTTCCAAGGACTCTGTGGGAAAGCTCAGCACTCTGGGAAACTCAGTTCCTTGGGAAACAAGGACTGCATGTCTGTCACTGTAAACAGAAAAAATAATTCAGGTCTCATTTTCTGGATTTACAGCAGAAAAATATAAAGAAATCACAAGTACATTGCTATTCCTTGCAGTGTTGCGTGGGGGCGTTTATTCAGAGTAGGTTAAAGCTGAGAGGGTCAGCAATTGCTTGCCTCCAGGAGACAGGGATGTGAGCAAACTAGCAAGTAACATGGAACAGGCATATTTTCTAGCACCTGAAAAGCTGAGGTTTCTGCAGAGCAAGCCACCACATACTTGTGGGATTAGGCATGTTAAGGAAAATGTACTCTGCCAGCCAGGCTGTGCACACAGACTGACAAGGGCTTGTTCCTCTGCCTTGGCTGGTGGATTGTGGACTCCACGGGAGAGAAGGGAGGTGCCTTCTTGCTCCTCGTTTGTCCTTGTGCAAGGCTGATAAAGCCAGAGAGAAACCAATGTTATCACCTCACAGAATAAATAGCAAGGGAGCTAAAAAAATAATATGAGGAAACTTTTATGCCTATGGACTGTTTCTTATGAACAATTAACTCGAGCTGAGTGCAAACAGAGTCTTTGGGAGCGGGTGTGTATCGGGTAGAAATATTTACCAGGCCTTTGAAACCTGGTTGGAAATAAAGATGTGCAAGAGCAGTGAGGTAGGAGAAGAAATCCTGAATGAAAAAATGGTTTCAGTGCAGGAGGAAGGCTCACAACAATCAAGACATTTTCTGTCTTCTTGTCCTCTGGGCAGTGGGATAAGGAGGCCTGGTGGTCCTTGCAGGGGTTATGCTTTTATCACTCTGCTCAGTGATGTCCAACTTAATAGCATAATTCTGTCTTTCTGTGCTTGATATGTGACTCTCAGAGCAAGCAGAGGTGCAGGTATTGGAAAAGGGGATCCACCTGCACTCCAGAAGGATCTAATTCAGGCTCACTTGGAGGGAGAACTTGTGTCCATGCAGAGCCACCCTTGTGCAGGATTTATTATTTCAGCCACGGCTCTGAACTGATTCTCTGAAGTGCTTCTTCGTGAGCCAGTGTGAGTGGAGCAGGTCTGAAGTAACAGCCACATACATGTTTGGGCTGATGCTCCACCTGTCCCTACCCACAGCTGTCAGGGGAGCTGCTCTGCTGGGCACATGAGATTCTGTGCACTTTTTCAGCCTGAATGGAAACAGAGGAACGAAGAAACCCCTCAGAGCTGTTCTGGCAAGTCAGCCCTGGAAAGAACTCCAAATCTGCAGGGAGCTCTGTTTCTCTTCCTGCAGGAAATGGATGTGTTTTTAAGTGTTCTCTGCGTAATTGTGACCAAATACCACAAGGACATTCTCTTCAGAATGCATTTCATCACCCCACATGTGATGTAACACAACGCTTCCTAACCAAACCGTCCAGAGGCCTGGCTGCTATGAAGTGAAGTTATTCCAGAAGAGCCACTCTACCTTAAATTCCTGCCCCATCCTAATCCAGATTAATTTTTGTGTACAGACAAGCCCTCAGGACCTGACTCAGGGAGAGCTGCAGTAAATGAGAATCTTTCTGCTGAATGCTGGATTAAGCCCGAGGTGCTTCTGGCTGCCTCTGCCTTAACATTTTGGTTCAGAGCAGTAATGCTGTTTTATAGCAGCTTCTGGCTTGGCCTCCCCCCCCTCCAGAGTGATCCAATTTGCAAACAGCTCTGATGCACACAATTTAATATTTTTTTATCTTTTTTTTCCTCCCCAGTGGAAATGGAACCAGAAGCTCTGTCACAACCCCTCCTAGGAATGGAAGATAATAAATGTAGCTGGTCCTTCAGCCAGCCTCAGACAGTCTGCAGGGTAGGGATTTTCAGTGTAGATGACAGAAAAAAATCTGACCTGGAGTAACCATTGTGGACTGCACATGGAGCAGATCCTGAGCCCACAGCACCAGCCTGTTTGTTCTCCTTACACTCTCGTATTGCTGCCTTGCTAATCTAGTTGTAGCAATTACCTGTTAATCTAGATATGTCCTGTATGATGCATATCGCTGTTGTATCTGACTCCTCACAGCCCTAACACAAGGCAAGATGACAACCTCTGCTTTGCAAATGGAGATGTGGGGCAGTCTGACAAGACAGGAAAGCTGGGATCTCCTGGGTGTCGGCCTGAGGATGGACTTTCCCCCCAGCTGGCCCCAAATGCTCACAGACTGCCCTGAAAGGTGATGTGGGGTTGGTGCAAAGGGAGGATTCAGTGCTTGGCTCTGCTCAGTGCTGTGCCAGCAGCTACCAAAGTGTGCACTCCAGGATGCCCAAATGGCCAGATAAGCATCCCTGAACAGGAAGCACATCAGTGTCTCTCTGGAAGGAAAATCTGGAGAAGGCAAAATGCAGGTTTCAAAGCCAGTCCTCCATGGGACTGACAGAGTGATGCAGAACCAGCCCTTGCTCTGACACAGACTTTCTTTAGGACCTCTGCCAAGTCACCCCATCTCTCTATGCCTCGTTTGCCCCTGGTACCAAGGGATGGGACATCAGCCTGCCTCATCTGCTGGGGTGATGCCCTGACAGCAGCTTCAGCAGCACAGCCCCCAGCCCTTCAGCCCCACGCCAGCCAGCAGTGTTCCAAACAGCTCCCCAGGATAGTTTACAGTTTAGCACAGGCCAGGAGCCATTCCCAAGACAAAATTTTCATGTGTCTGCCATACTTCAGAGCCTAAAGGGGTTTAATGGACACAGGACCTTTTGTGTTTGTGGTCTCAGAGCCCACAACTAAGTCTCAAGCACTTTTGACTTACTAGCACAAATGTAGCATTATCCAGTAGCCCTTGGGCCCCAGGGTCTTGGCTGCTTTGTTAGTAGCAATCAAATGGAATAATGTCCAGGCTTAACTGGGGACTACCTTAATTTAACAAAAAAAAAGATTAATTTTTTTTATGTTGCCCTGAGAAATTTCCCTGTCGCCACTATAAAAAACATCTTGGCTTCGCCTGCCTCTGCAAACCTCAGCCTTTTAGTCTTCCCATCCCGAGGAGCAGTAAAAATAGGTAATCTTTAATGAAAGGTCAGCTATTTGGGTTAAAAGCCATGCTGGGATCCTGGGGGGAGGGAGCCGGTGGCTTCCCAGGGCAGCGGTGCCTCCATTGTGGCAGCCACAGGTCCCCGGTGGGGCCGGGGCAGCACCAGCCCTGATGATGCCGTCCCCAGGCAGGAGGGAAGGGAAGCACAAGGAGACGTTCTGTGCACTGCCGGGCTGATTACTGCATTTATCATGCTCCCAAAACCCCGGGAGCAGCCAGTGCCGGTACCCTGCGTGCTCTTACAGCTCGTTTCTCTGTGAAACTGGAAACGGGACAAAGTCAATTACGTTATTTTCCAACAGCAACCCCCTGTGGGACAGTAACTCAGATCCTGGCTGCAGCTCGGAGAACAGCCAGAGTCCCACTTGAAATTTCCTTAGCGGTGGTGACATGGTCACAGTGATGCTTTATTCCACTGTATTAAACACCATAAGGGTTTTTATTCTTGAAAACCATGTCCAAAAGACAATAAATCACTTTATTGACTCTGCTGCAGGCTGCTGAAACTGTAAAATACTCATCTCCACAAGATCTTTGGGAAAGCTACCTATTTTTTGTTGTGTTTGGATATTGCATCCTCCGGAGGGGCAGAAGCAGAGGGAGGAAAAGTGTTTCAGTATTGGCACCATACCAGCAGTGTGGAGGGCAGGGGTGGATCAGATAAGCAGAAAACTAAGACCATAAATACCTCTGTGTCACTGCGATGTGAACAGCAGCAAATCCCCCTGGAAAAGGAAAGTTGGTGTGTAACTAAAGGCAAGTTGGATAAAACTGCCCCGATTTGGGAATTCAAGCTTTGAGAAATGAGCAGTGCTCAGGAGTCCCCCAACCATGCCTGTTAATTACCAAAGATATTTATTTTTAACCTAAGGCTGGCTCCCTCCATCACAATGCTTAGCAGGAGGCTGACATGGCGCAATTGGCCAAAAACCAAAACCACTTGAATGAAGCCCTGCTTGCCCTGCGGGGCTGTCCCTGGCTCACCCCTCATGCCATGAGGCTGCTGTGTCCAAGCTGGTAAAAATCTGAGCCTCTTCTTTGTTAGAGTCCCAGAAGCCTCAGGGTTTGTGAGCTCAGAGCTAAAGCCAGGGACGGAAGGGATTAGGTTTGTGTGGGTGAGCTCCTGGATCGGTGTGGGGACGAGGACGGCCCTGTCACCACCTCTGTGGTTTCCCCCATGGGTGCCCAAGGGGACACTTGGTGTCACCTGTGGGACACCGATCATGTCACTATGCTGCACAAAACCAGTCACATTACGGGTCCAGGCCTTCTGTCCCATCTCACATCACAGAGCACCACAAACCTCCCCTCTCTCCATTTTCTCTCCACATTTCTCTGGTTGGCTGCCAGCTGCAACTTGGCAAGGGGGGACAAAACTCCAGCAGAAAGAGCCACCCACTCCTCAGCTTTAGCCCTGCACCATTTCCTTCTTTCAGAGTGACATCTTATGTGATGAAGGGGAAAGAGGACAAGAGTTTTGTCATCCAGGGCACGTCAGAAATGCTGCTGAGAGCACAGAGGGGAGAGGGAAGATGAAAAAGACCTCCAGTGAACACCTCCCACAGCAAAATAAGCAATGGCATCTCAGCCAGGAACATCCATTCTTGGATAGGTGTTGTATCTCCAACACAAGTATTTCACATTTGGTTTGATGGCATTTTCCTCCCTGAAAACTGCTGTCCCTTCTCCAGGAGCCAGAGCAAATGACTGTCAGTCTTACTGTGGCAAACATTTAAATACACCTCTCCCATTTTGATTTGGTGTTCTGGAGAGCACAGAAGAGTAAAACATCTGTCTTTGGGGGCAAGGGGACAGGGGAGCATGGATGAACACCATGGCACCTGTCACAGAGCCATAGAATGGTTTGGGTTGGAAAGGACCATAACGATCACGTAGTTCCAACTCCTTTCTCTAGACCTGGTAGCTGAAGAGGCCCACCCAGCCTGGCCTTGAACACTTCCCGCAAAGGGACATCCCCAGCTTCTCTGGGCAGCCTGTTCCAGTGCCTCACCAGCCATCTTGGACCTGTGCTGAAGGCAGTTTGTCCTCCACTGACCCAGCCGCACAAAAGGTCTGGGTCATTCTCGGCCAGGACATCACAGACAGCTTTGTCCTTGGTAGAGAAGTTCCTCACAATGTGTCCCCTTTCTCCTTCTTAACTTCCCATCCTTGTGGAATCTGAGGACTTTGCCCATTTGGACAAAACCTTGAGGCATCCCCAAATCCCACACAAGTAGCCATGGGGTGTGCTCACCCTCCAGCCCATGGGCACATATTTTGGCACATCAAACTCCAGCTCCTATTTTTATGCCGTGGCCATGCCATAAGCACATGGACCCAATGGGACCCTTGGCTTTGGCAAACCATGACAGACACCCCACCTGTCCCAGTGCTGCCCCAAATAAAAGCACTGCAACACACAGAGAAGCCACAAAAGCCAAATAAATGCCTTGAGCTGCACAAAATTCCTGGGAAAAGCCATTCCTTTCTGATGGTATCTGGAAGGCATGCAAAAAACGTGGCCATGAATGGGCCTCCTGAAAAGAGGGAGAAGGAGGGGAAAATACATGGCTTTTCTTCCCTTATAGCTCTTGAAAGCAGAGCAATAATCAATGGAGATAAGCCCTGTCATGTGTGTATTCTTCTAGAAAAAAAAGGGAAAAAAAAGTTTGAGGTGGCGCTTCAGAGTTCCTGCCTGGCAGTGAGGGCAATCAGACACCCAGCCAGTTTCCAGGGCTCACACTCATGAATCCAGCCCGTGAGTCATCAACTCACAGGCCCCAGCAGCTCTGACCCTGCCTTTTCCATGTAGATATGGGCTCTCTGCCCCTGTTTTCCCTTCTTCAAACCTTGAGCCAGCAGGAAGCCCACGCAATTACCTCCCATGTGCATCTCGAGGCAGGTTCACGCATGGAGGTGTCGCAAAAACCCATCCTTCTTCCAGGTGACTCCACTGAAAACGCCAGAGTGGCAGTTTGATAAATTGAGAGATTGCTCTGAAACACAGTTTGGTTTAATTTGTGATGTGTTGTCTGCACTGAACACGAGGTGTTCCATGTCCCATGAATCAAAATACTCAACTCTGAAGGATCACTTGGGAAACTTCTTTTTTTCTGTGATATCAGTCATCCTTAGGAACTGGGAAACTGCCCCGGTCACGAGAGCAGGAATTGCAAGCTAACCCCCTCAGAACACAATCTTTTTCCCAAATCAGGCAAGTGGGCCAAGCAAAACAGCATTCAGGGAGGACAGAGCAAGTTCTTCCAGGCACTTCAGTCCCTGACTAGTTAAGCAGGTTATAATGGGTTTTAATTGTTACTCCCACAAGCAGCAACTTTATTTACTGTGGTTGATCATCCCTCACAAAAGGTCTGAATCGTCCCCTTGCGTTCAGAAAGCAGACAACTCTCACCTTCGTCTGTGACAAAGTCATCCATAAAGTCATCCAGGAGAAACACGGCTCCGTGGTCAGGCAGGACTGACACAGCCATCAGATGAGAACTCCTGTGCCCAGGGAGAGCTAAAACCAAGCTCCCAGCCACTGCCCTCTCCAGGGATATTGTGTCTTCTCAGCCAGACACTGCACAAGAAATTGGGCCAGGAAGTGAAATAACACGGCAAATCCACCAAGGGAATGAGAGTTCTTGTCTGCTCTGACCCAGCACTGCCTGTGAGCAGGGATCAAGCCCCTCAGAAAGGTCTGAGCACTGTTGGGAAACTGAGGCATCTTGGTCTGGTTGTCCCTTTGGCTACCCCTCAGCAGGAATCTGCAATGACACTGGAGGAACTCCTGGACAGGGAAGTGTGCTGGAGCTGCCTGCAGACAGTAGGAAATGTGCTTTTCTGGGTCACCCACAGCTCCTTCCCAAAATCTCACTTTTGGCAAAGACATCCCTGTAGTAGCTGCTTTACCACAGCAGTGGCCTCTCTCCTGGCTGAGCTCTCTGAACATGTTCCTGGATTTCCCATTCCACTTTACAACTCCTCTGAAGCTGAGCATCCCAAGTTTGCCAATACCCTGGATTCATCCGGCTTCCCTACAGCACATCAAGTTTCTCATACCACAAATCTTAAGCTCTCTTATCTAGGCTTAGGGTAATAGATTCAGGGTTAGAGTTGCAAGGTCTCCAAAACCAGGATTCCCAGTAAAAAGCACTGTTACTCCAGACAGCAGAGAAAGCCACTCTCCTGTGAATTAGCCAAAGACCATATGAAGTGCAGCAGTGTGAGAAGCACAGACACAGATTTCAAGGAATGACAGCACTTGCCAAGGCCATTTTTCTCCATTCCTGTTCCCTGGATGTATTCTGTGTCCTGTTTTCACTCCATACTAATGCAGCAGTGATGCTCCCTGCCTTGGACATCTACTGCATTTCACCCCCTCCAAGCCCTGATGGCCCAAAACCCCTTAGAAATCTCCAAGGCTTTAACTACCCCAGGAGCTGCTCATCAGCCAGTAACCACTTTACTCTGAGCTTACCAAGCCTGTGGCCTCAGGCACATTCTAATCTTCTGATAGGGCTTGCACAACCTTTCTGGTACCTTATCAGCACCCAGAGCAGGAACGAGGTACTTTGCTCAGACCTGACCTCTTGCCTTTCACTCTTCAGCCAAGGGGGACAGGCGTCCTGGGTCCCCATCTGCCACCAGAGCAGGACCAAAGCTCTGCAGCTGCACCACCAAATGGAACTGGAAAAATAAACCTTTTCTCCACCAGAGAGCTGCTTGGGCTAGGAAGTAAGAGGGTCCCTTAGCAAACACGGGTAAATCAGAGCATGCACACGACTGGATGAGTGTTTAAAAGGGATCGTAATGCTGCCTCCAGGCATACACCAGCCTCACCGGCGTGGGGAGAACCAGCTTCCTGCACTGGCAGGTTTGCACCATGCAGGGTTTTTGTGCATCTTCAGCCAAAGCATCTCAGTCCTGGATCACCTCCCGCTGAGCCCAGGGCTGGATCCCCCACGAGCACTGCTGCCAGCCCTCCTGGGACACCCCAGGTGCCAGCACAGCCCTGGCACCATGCTGTTAACCCGAGGTGTGCTGTCGTTGTTCATAACTCAACATTTCATACTGCAAAAGTTTTAATATTCACGTAGTGCTCCCCGCTCTTCCCGCCCCTTTCTTCCCCCATGTGGAGATGAGTTTCCACTTGTCGCACCACATTCTTGGAGGAACAGGCAGAATGGAATTAAGGGTTTCAAACTAGCTCAGGGGAGGTGAAAAATGTTGCCTAAAGACAGAAGGAAAAGATTGTCAGCTGAGATTTAGAGATGCCCTGGGCAGGTGAGGGATGATTGCATCCGATTCCAATGGTACATCTGATTCTGGCTCTGCCTGGGATGGCCTTTCTCTCACAAAACTTGTTTTTGTCCCAGTCTATCTGCAAAACTATTCAGGTAGAAAAATGCCCTCTCTATTTTCAGAGTCTCCAGGGTCTCTAACAGCCCCTGCCACTAACTATGGAATGAGGCAATGCACACTTGAAATGGCTCCCGATTTCCTCAAGCCAGACAGATTGTTTGTGATTCCCTTACAGGCTTCTCTTGTATGACTCAGCCCTATATGAATGGCTAGAAATGAACATCAGGCTAAAACTAACAAAGTGAGTGCCAAGCAATTTTTTTCCCCGGGATACCATTTTTCTCAGAGTCTCACAGATGTAATTAAAAGGTGTCAGCTTTTTGAAGGAATACCCTTGACAGTAATATGCTATAATTCAAACTGAACAATACATTCAGTTTGTTCCCTGGGCCACAATGCAGTGCTATATTCACTAAAGACTATCCTCAGGAAAGAATGCCCCGAGTCAACTGAAATAGGACAAAAATCTTCTTATGGTCATTGACAGCTCTGATTAAATTTATTAGACGAATTCAGAAAAGGTGGATATGTAAAAGGGTAATACTGGGATTCAGAAGACCCTGTTCAGCCCCAGGATCAAGACCTTGCTGGTATTTGGCAATGCTCTCCCTGTCTAGAAATTAAGAGACTTTTTCATTCCATGCTGCAGTTACTCAGGTGAGAGTGGCTTTGGCACAGGATCATCCTGCTCCCTTTTCTGAGGCAGAACCTCACACACTGAAACCCCAAGACTTTCAGGTCTTTCAGAAGCCTCTTTGATATCAACACATTGCTCTTCTTGCTGTTACTCTCTTGAGCTGGACAATTGATCATCTTTTACTTTCTTGACTGGAACACGAATGGAAGGGGGATCTTTTCCCACCAGCACCCAGTGAGCAACTCCTGCAAAAACCTCTGATGGAGTGAGATACCAAGAATCAAACTCAGTAACTTTCAGGTCTGCCCTTCACTCACCTTGATGCAGACCTGTGAAACTGAATCTGAGATTGAAGGGTTCCTTGGAACTTTGGAGCTGAAGCACTTAACCTAAAAGTTGCAGTGGGGCTGAGCTTCCAAGAAATCATGAAATAAATATTGATAACCATGTAATGTGCAGATTAGGGTGGATTTGCCCTGTGTTCTTTTCAACATCTCTATAAAAACACCAAGGCTAAGATTCATGTGCCTTTCAGGTGGCCAAATCTGCTCTTTTCTCTTGATTCACCCCGAGGGGTCTCACTGGTGGTGATGATTTGCCTCATCATGTTTCATGGCAGAATGGATCCTTGGGCTTCCCATCTGAGAATTAAAGCTCCAGTAAAAGCTGCGATGTTTTACTCAGGATTATCAGTTTAGCCACATCGTGGGCTCAGTGCCAAATTCCCCAGCAAGAACCTGGACAACCAGCCAAATTCAAGCTCTCTCCACCTTCAGAGCTGGCCAGATGTGTTGTTTTAACTAAAAATGAGAATTCTACTGAACAGCAAGGTCTGGCGGAGACCAGTGGATCTAACCAGAGGGTTTGCTCCAGCCCCAGCTTTCCCACTCCAGTCCTGTGTTTTCAGGCAGCTGCTTTCACGGGAGCAGAGCACATCTCGGCTCCAAGCATCGGCGAGCTCGGGGTCCCAGGAATGCATTTCTGCCGCGGAGCACAAGTTGCTAGGAAACCAAACAAGCAACAAGTTTATCTTCAAAAGCCCGGGACCTTGGAAACTGGAATTATCTGGGAGGAATACCCTTCAATGGGAACTGTCACATCTCATCATTCCTGGCAGAAAACATTCCAGGTTGTGACGAGGCGCTGACGTGTGCCCAGGGACTCTGCAGCGACCAGATTTCCAATAGCACCACGGTGGAAAAAATGCTGAGCATAATTAATTTTCAAACATATGAAGGAAAACAAACAAAACAAAACAAAACAACCCAAAAAACCAAACAAAAAAACCCACCAAAACCAAAAAAAACCAAACAAAAAACCCCAAACCCCAAAACAAACAAACCCATACAAAAAACCCAAACAAAAACACCCCAAAAACCAACAAAAAACAAGAAGAATTGAGCTAAAAAGGCTTATTATCATCTCATAGAGGTTTTAAGCAGCAGTGAAATATGGAAAGGTGCATGGCCACACCAGTTATGCACCAGGGCAGAAGCATCAGGCAATGTCCCACAGGGAACTGAAGTCAGATCCTTCCCTCTGAGCCCGTACGTGGCTCTCAGCGCAGTTCTCAATTCAAAAAGTGGTTGAAAAGATCACCAACCTTCTAAGCCAGCAAATTAAAATTTTAATTTTAAAATAACACTGTTACCATCAAAAGCAAATAGCGTTGATAGTGACAGACCATTTTGTAGCTCTCAACCTTTGCCACGTCAGTGATGGTTTCAATCGACCTCGTCCCTCTGGTGTGATGTGTCCCAACTCTTGGTGGCTCCAGTACCAGGGGAGTCTGCAAGCAGAGATATCTCAGGTCCCAGAGCCAAGGTCACCTTGGGGCTCAGGCTTGTGAGAGCCAAGGACAGCCAAACACATCTCAGTTTTATTATTGGTGCTCAGGCTGGTATTTCTGGGGTTTTCCTCTGTCACCCCAACAACACTGGCCTCAGTCTTGGGGTGTTTGGAAAGATTGTCCCATGTGCACGGGCTCCAGCTTCAGCCAGACACCTGCATTATGGGTTTGTACCAATGTCACTACATCAATGACAGAAAAACCAAAGTACAACTCATCAGAATTTGGAGTTAATCAAAGCTGAAGGCACCCAGATAATTGCAATACTCAGAAAAATTAAAATTAATTGCTTTAGAGAGCATTCCAATGTCCTAAAAAGAAACTGTGGCTCCAGGCCTAAAATACCTTCAGGAAAAATGGAGAGGTGGCAACATCTAGTAGAGAGAGCACTGATCTTGGAATTAAGGAGCAGACACACACATCAGCTGAAGTGCTCAGAAACCTAATTCCTGGATGATTCCCTCAGATCTATGTGCCAAACTGTCTTTCAAGATCCAAGGCCCAGTCTTTAAAAATCAGCCATGCTGTAGCGCACAGGCAGATGTTTGTGAGTGTCACTGCCGTGCCTTGGAAAGAGACAGCCCTGAAAATGTGTATCAGATGCCGTGTTCTGGCAGCCACCAGTGACAATCCCTCTGCTGCACTGTCAGATGGCTTTTAGGATGGGTGGTTCCGAGTTCTGTTTCTGCAGGCGACATCAAGCTGCGAGTGGCCATGTTGTGCAACGCAGTGATGGACCAGATGTTCCTGGATGGCCATGGATTGGGACAAAATCCTGAAGAAAAGGAAGGAGATAGAAATATCTGTGTATTGAATGGCTGCTCTTGTGCTTCTTCATTAAAAGTTGTGTTTTCAAGGTATATCTGATCACCCTTGGTACGCTGAGGGTTTTGATGAAGTCCTGGATGAGCAGGTCTGCACCCACTGTACCATTTGGAGGTCATTCCAGGGAAAAGGCAGGGATAACTATTGCCTGGGACAGAAGTGCAACTGTACTGTTACGTCTTAAAAATTAGCAGTGGTGTAGGTCCCCTGGGGACTCCATATCTCCCAGACAGGCAACCCCACTTCACCTTCCTCCTTGCAGCCAGCCCGCAAGTAGGAGCACTTGCAAATGTGCAATTAGGAGATAACGTCAGTGAGATAGAGCATAATTGCTGGGTAATGGTCTCCTGCCTCTCCGCAGCCGCCACGCCAAAGCAGCGACACTTATTTCACTTACTTCCCAAGCGGAAGGTGCAGCTTGGCCCCTGTGATAACACAATCTGACAGATCCCTCCACGGTGGGCAGGGCCAGTGCCTGCCCTGCCCCAGTGTGTCTCCTTTTGGCTGTGGGCTGCTGCAGCAGTTGTTCATCGCCGAGCAGTTTGCATTCCTCTTGGCTTAGAGCACACGGATATGCCCAAGCTGCTGAAATACTGAAATACGACTCAGGCCCTGGCTCTGTCACCAGCCTCCTATTTCCCCTTGTGCCTGGCCTTGCAGGGGAACAGCCAGGAATGGCCGTGGCACGAGCAGATCTGAGGCTGGCCAGTGAAAGCTGCACTTTTTACTCATCCAATAGGTCAAGAAGCTTTGTTATCCATCTGACTTTGGCCACTCCTGCTCTGTGTGGGACAGGGAGGACAATGTACATGCATTAGAGACACAGAAAATCACCATTCTTGCTGTGACCCCTTTTGGCAGTGTCAGAAGAAAAAAAAAAAAAGGAATGGATTGGCCAGTGGGAGAAAACCATCTGTTTGCTCCTAGGTCTGAATAGATGTTCCTTGAGCGAGCAGCTGTGCCAGTGCAAGACAATTGCCTTCCTCCTTTCCCTGGTGTTACCAGTCCCTCCCCAAGGTCACAGAGTGGATGGGTCTGCTGAGCTCTCACTCCTTTGTGCGAGACCTCCCAGCTGTGGCAAAGCTCTGGTTTTGTCTGAAGCTGCTCAAGGAGGTCAGAGGATCCCACAAGCAGCTGGAGGGGTGGGGTGGAGAATTCCAGGTGGCAGGCGATGGAATTGGGGAAATCACAGCCAGGCCCAGGAAATACCTGTCTGCCATGTCCCTGGGGACTGGAGGCAACATACCTGCCTGGGGTGGATAGGCAGATTGGAAGAAGGTTCTCGTTGTTCAGGTAGACACTTGGCCAAAATCCAAGGGTGTCAGTAGGCGACTTTCCCAAGAACAAGACACACAGAAAAAATCCCCCAGTGGTTTTCTGTGCTAACTATTATTCCCTGCTGGGATGGGATAGGTCTTATCCTTTTAAGGAAACTGTCAAAAATTTTCTTCCTGAGAACGTCCCCCCCCCCACCATTGATTGCCTAATTGCTGCATTAAGCTAAAAATAAATGCACTGCTTTCCACTGAACTGCCTGCACACAGGAGACGGGAGCGGGGGCTCGCTGGGAAGCTCCTCCACGTTGAAGCAAAGCAGAATGTGCAGACAAGACCTGTTGACTGGCAAAGCAAACCCTCCCCGGCTGTTTTCTATATCCACAGCACGACTTCTTCATGCTTACTTCACTCTGTTCTCCTTTGTTCAGCATGCCAGGGCTCCCTTTACTACCCTGCTGCGGCTGCTTCTGTGCTTCTCCCTCAAGGAGATCAGAGAGCCAACTGCTCATCTTCACCCCTGCCTGCCAGCAGAGATTGGGATCCCTGTGCTTCACCCACACCTGGTGGGATCTCCTCCCTGGGCATCCCACAATGCTTTTGCTGCCTTCTACAAAACACCTGGACTCCCCAGGTGACCAAAGGGCAAAGCTTGGCCAGAATTAATGTGGCTCTCCCGCTGTCTTGCAGAGTTAGGGCTAAAGAGGTGAGAAAAACACCAAATGCTGTTAAAAGTGCTCATCTCAACTCTAGTTCCTGTATCTGCTTCTGCCCGGGAAAGGACCTGCAGCCTTGCAGCAGTGACGGCCTCGGGAAGGATGCTGTCAGGAGCTCTGCGGGTCAGAAGGTGGAAAGCAGAGCAGTAAACCTGCAGAAGGTTGCTCTCCATGCCAAAATGCCTCATCCTGAGGCCATGAGCTTCCCTGCTCCTATTTGCAGTGACCCCTTGGCTCAATCCTTCAGCACGGGTCCAGTTGTAAGGACAGGGATGAGTTTGACTTTCAACACAACACATTCCATGGACCTGATATTCCAAACTGCCCTGTGCTCTTCCTCCAAACCCCTGCAGGTTGATAGACGTGGAGTTGGTGGGTTTTTAGTGTTCAAAAGGCCACAGGAACTGCAGGGAAGGTCTGAGGTGTGTGAACCCAAAGCAGGCTGTGGGCTTCTGGCTCCTCAGCCCCCAGGAGATGTTGTTATTAGAAGTATCCTGCTCAGTGAGTGAAACAGTACTGGAGGGACACAGGGAGAGGAAAAAAATATCCCTTTTTCTCTTGAAGGTTAAAGAAACTGTTGTCTGAGCAGTTCAGTGCTAAGTTTGAAAATTTATTTTAAGGAGAGTGTAAAAGGGAGCCAGATCTCTTGCTTCTTGCATAGATCTGTAGTTTCACAGGATCACCAGGTACCCAAGACCTAACAGGAGATGCCCAGAGAAACTGCATTTTTGGATGCCTAAATGAACCATCATTTGCTGAGGTTGAATAAAAAATTGGGTTATTTGGGCTCTGGAGTTTGATTACCAAATGGTGGGGATTTCGAGAAGCATTTCCTGCAGTTCCTGTGTTGTACCTGCCAGCCCTGTGCACACAGCTGAGGTGCCCTCAGGCATCTCAGACAGGACCAGATGTCTCCCTTTAAGCAGCAGAATTACACCCAGGATCTTCCATGGAAGCTCAGACTTGTAGCTTGTAGGTAGACAGCCACGTGCATTTGGATATTTTTGTTCCTGTTCTACTACACAGGAAATAACTCGTTCTTGTTTTATGGGCTGTGTCGAAATGTGGGGCAAAGGAAGGAAAAGGAAATCCCTGGCAACCTGAAGGCCTTCCTGAACTCAGAAAAGTCATGGACAGCTATCTGGTTTTATCCTGAATGAGAAACTAATTCCAGTGAAGTTTGCAGGAACTTTGCCTGAGGGTTAAAAGGAAGGATTTCAGCTTCCCGAGAAAACCCACTCACTAAAACTCCCTAGAAATTCAAATACCAGATTGATAAGGTCAGGAAAAAGCAATCTTGGCTGCTTATCCAAAGGCTAATCACTGATCTTTTGTGCTGGTTGTGTGTAGTATCTGCATCTTGATAAAAAATAATCCTGTCATCGGCTTCTGCTGAGAGAGGGTGAAGGGAGGAGTTAGCAAGAAATCTGGTGCCCTTCTCCCAGCAAGGGATTCTGGCGCGTCTTACGAGCATCGTCGATTCTCATTGACTTCAACACACTTCAGATCAAGGGAAAAATCCGGAGGAAGGAGAATGCATCGGCCTGAAAGATGACGAGAGTCCCAGGAATTGTGACAGTGAAAAGTGTGACCTCATTTTCACTGGAAAGATAACAGGAAAAAAAAAGATGCCGTGCCGAACTCTGCGGTGTCTCATGCTGCTCAAGTTTTTAAAATAAAAGACAGAATTTCCCTGTTTGGATGTGCTGCCTGTCATTATTTTCTAGAAAACAGGGTTAAGGTGCATGTTTTTCTTCTGGCTCAGCCCTGCCCAGCTCTTTAAATTCAGGGATTTTCTGGGAAATGCAGAGTCTGACTCAGACCGGGAAGTGTCAGGTCCAAAGCCCTTTGACACGACTCCCACTGACTCCGGAAAAGTTTGTACAGCCTGGCTGCGACTCATACCAATGAACGCTGCACAAGTGAAAAAAAGTTGCCTAAATCTGAACTAGTCCCCCTCGGGTTCCCTTTGCAGCCTGTGGAGAGGAGTCAGATGCTGCTGGAGAGCAGTTCCTCTGACCTATTTTAATAGAGATGAGTCACTCCCTGAAAGAACCTGTTTTTCCCTGTGGACCATGCGGGGAGCCCGGGATGGCTAGCTCAGACTTGTGCCTGACTTTGAGAGGATTCCTCCTCCACCTGTCTGTTTCTCTGGGGCTGTGCTTCACTGCTTCTCCCTGCGTGGATCACATTATTGCAAGAGCAGATCCATCCTCGCTGCCACCAGACATCACATTCCGGGGTTTGACTGATAACTATTCCGATCACAGTGTGAGCGGCTGCCAGGGTCAGGCTGGTCTTCCAATACAGCTAAAACTGTCACATTCTGTGTGAACAGAGTTATAAATGGGATCTCGAAAGCGTTTCTGTTCCAGAGGAAATCAGGGGAGATGCGGTGTCGCGGGGTGATACCCCCGTGTTGGAAGGACTTGTGGCATGAAGCTAAAAACAAGCCACAGGCAAACTCATTATCTGCGTGTACACAGCAAATGGTGTGAAAAGAGCCAGTCCTCCTCGGCTCTCCTGTGTGCTGGGTGATAGCTGCTGTGGCTCCAGCCAGTCTCATTTACTCTGGGGCAAGTGAAAGCTGTATCTGGTCAGGGAATGGTACAGAGAAGGCATAAGAGGGTCAGGGGACTCCCACAGCAGGGATATGCAGGCCACTTCCTCCAGTATTCCTGTATCTAGTGTTAATTCTAGGAAATAAAAACCATTTGACACATCTGCTCTTAGTTATTTGCACAGGCCCAAATTTGCCAAATCAGTTGTCAAAAGCTAGACACTGAGGCTGTCAACGTGCATCTCCTTCTGGATTCAGTTGTGATGATGGAGATATTCCCAACCTGCTCTTTCGGCCCCCATCACCTTCCGTGCAGCCCCTCTCACCTCAAATCTGCTGCTGGTTTGCTCTGGAGTCCAGACCCCAGCCTGTTCTGCTCAGAAGAGCTCCCTGAGCTGAGATCAGCATGCCAGTCCCCTGGAGAAGGGCCTTTCCATGGCTCTGGCAGCTGGGGACGTGCTGGATGATGCACTATGTTCCCGCAGGCACTGTCCTTCCAGCTGCTCTCCAGCTTTCCCCCCAGTACAAGGCACTGCACATCAGACAATGTGGAGGCATGGAGGCCTCCCTCATGCTGGAGCTGCTGGACCCTGGATCAGCTGCTTTCCCTGAAGAGAAACACCTTCTCCAGTGCTTGTGATGCTGTGGGCCCTGGGATGGGCTTATTTAGATGTCCAGCAGCCAGAGCTGCTACAGCCCAGCAACTCCAGCTCTGGATATGTGGCCACTGCAGGGAGCGATGCCACAGTGATGCCAGGGAACAAGCAACTCCTTCTGCCAGCTCCAGCCTTTACAAAGGAGAAGGTTCCCCAACATGCTCGCATCTTAGAGACTCCTATGGGGCGCCGTGTGGGATACATCAGGGCAAAACTGCTCCTTCTTGGTTATGTCTGAGGCATAGCAAAGGATGAAGCAGCTCAGGCTGCAGGTAAAGCTCCAGCTCACACACAGGACATGCAACTTACTCACTTCAGCTGACCACTGGCACAGACAGAGCAGCTGGGCTGGTGAAAACCTTCCCTCTCATCACTCAAGCTCCATCTCAGCCTCTTTCTGTCACGGCTGCATTCACCTGCGATTTGCTCCCTCTTTTCTCCACTCTAAATAACCACAAGGGGTAAAACCATGGACAGCCCAGCCCGGAGAGCCACCAGCCACTGGCATTAGCAGGAGCCTGGAGATGTGAAGGGAGCACAACACAAAGCACCTTCCAGCAGCTTCACACTCCTAAGGTCAGGCAGCAGCTGGAGATGCAGTCAGAGCCCTTACAAGCTCAGTTCATGCATGCAGGGCTGAGTGATGCACACACCTGAACCTAAGCCAGACAAATTTTTGGAGGTCCCACAAAAAGCCCAAAGTCCCTTCGCAGCTGGTCCATGGAGAGCAGCCTTTACAAGCTTCTAGACAAGCCTAATCTTGCCTCCCTGGATCACTCCACACCTCCAAAATATAAGTCTTTCCAATTGCTAATTAGCACAATCTTTGGCAACTCCACTAAGCAGAAGCCACCAGCCCTCCCACACACTCATATTTCTGTGACATTGGCATAAGGAGCAACTTATTTGACACCCATAAATTTACCTCATGGTAAAACCATGTGAGAGCACGGAGAAGCAATTGCCTGGATCTTCAGGTGCATTTTTCCCCAGGAAAATTAAAGAGAAAGAATAATAATAAAAAAATTACTAAAAAACCAACCTCCTAGCTGTTAGGAAACAAAAAGTATGGTGATAGGGATAGAGTTGTTCTTTGATGAGGGGCTAATTGGTTTGTATAAGCTCCAGCATCACTGGAGGAAATCCGTGCAGTACATTGCTTGTTTGTCTCCTCCCTTCCAATTCCTATTCATGCACGCACCGCGTTTGACTGCAAATTGCAGCCATTTCCACAAACTTGTCACCTCTTCCTCGAGCGTGTTAGCGAAAGAGGGAAATCAGATGCTCTGCGCTTTCCCTCAGTAGCTCTTAGCGCTTGTGTTGGCTTTAATCGGGAACAAAATGCTTTCTTAAGTAGCATCTGATGTTGCTGGTTATCTGCTCCGTGCTCGGGTTTATGGCTCAGAGCGTTTGGATACTGGGTCACATTCAATGCTGACATGAAGGCAGAGTTGCTCCAGACAGGGGTTGAAACTTGGCTTAAGCACGGCTGGAGGGAGCAAAAGTTTTGCTGGTGTTGCTTTTCCCTCGTCTTAATGATGCTGTGAGTTAATTGCAGCAGGGCAGTATGTGCACGCTAACATGGGAAAGGGGTTTGGGGGCAAAAATGCTAAAAATGGAAACGACAAAGGGTTGTATCGGTGTAAAACCGGGAAATAGCCTTCCATGCGATGTTGCTCCCCAGAGCAAATGGGACAGGATGGGATGAAGGCGCTTGAAGGGGAGGCATCTCAAGCATCCAGGCTCCCAGTGGGGCCACGCTGCACGGACTGGAAACCACCGGCAATTCCACAGCCGGGGATTCCTGCAGGAATGGGCTGCCACAGGCAGGGGCTGTGCCAGCGCGGCATGGTGACAAGCCTGGCCTCCTCTTGGCCAGCTGCAGGGAGGGGAGGAGAGCAGATCTGGGATGCAGAGGAGCAAATTAAGGCTGTGACAGATGAGCTTTGGCAGGAAGAGCTGTGGCAGCTTCCATCTCTGCTGTCGGAAGAGCAACTGCCCCCACAGTTCAGCTGCTCGGGGTGGGACCCAACCCAACCCATCACCAGTTGGGGCACCAGGGCCAGCACCGAGTGCCCCTGGGGCCGGTGGGGCAGAGGGGCGATGCAAAACATCTGCAGGCAGAACGGGCAGAGCTGATCTGCCAGAACCTTCTGGTTTAGGCTGACAGCTCTCAGCACTGCTGCTGTGGTAACTTCACCCTGGTCACCTTCAAGCCAAGGTGAAGCAAGGGTTGGAGTCAACAGCTCCTACAGGCCTTTTCGACCCCTCCTGCAGGGGAACTGGTATTTAAGTGACTTTATTCCTTATTTATGTCTAATTTACATTACTTGTGATGTGCTAAGTGGCTGTGGGGAAAACGCCAGGCCTGGTAAAATTATTCTTTTTGAAGTAAAAGGGGTAGATTTGGTCCACCCAAATGCAAGTCTCCTCCCAAAGGGAGAGAACATAGACATCTCTGTGTGCCAACAGCAGTCCACACACCTGTCAAGTGCATGTTGGTCCCGTGTTTCTCTCCTGCATAATTTCCTTCTAACTTTGCAACTGTGGCACCATCCACCCATTTCCAATGGACTGCAACAGCATTCCTCTCTTTTGTTTGTCTGGGTGGAAGAATCAGCCCTGTTGGTGCATTGGTGTTCCTGTCCTTGCTGTGATTAAACAGCAATAAGAACAACCAAATTAATTTGTTAAACAGATTTCACACGCACTAATGCATCAGGGACGGGGTGTTTATATATCCCTGCGACTTCGAGGTGCTTTCAGTCTCCAGCTGCTGTCCCTGTCTCAGCCCGGGCGGAGCAGCAAAGTCCAAGCTCGCGTTCCTGTTTGTTTACAAAGTGATCTCGCGGCCAAACCACCACCCCCCATTCCATTTTTACAGGCTTTTTCCTTATTAAGGTATAAGTAGCTTATTCTCGCCTGTCCTATGCAAAGTCCAGATGGCAGCTAGAAAGGGCAGCCCCATCAGACACCCACCAGCTGTCGCCTGTAACCTCCATGCCAGCCATCCCCAAAACAGCCTTTTATTGCCTGCAACTCTTTAGTTTACACTAACACAACGTTGGATTTTTTTTTTTCCCTGGGAAGAACAATGAAGTCTTGATCTGAGTTTCAGGATTGCCACTGGTTTAAAGATGTTGGGCAGCCAGTGGCTGCGGGTATAAGCAATTAGGGGATTATAACTATTGCTTTTTCCTTTCTCTATTTGCATGGGCTAGGACAGTACTTTTTTGCTACCTTGTTTCCCTGGCTCTCACTAACGAGTTGTTCCTGTTAATCTTTGAAGAAAGTGGGAAAGAAAACTTCTTTACAAAAAAGAAGCTGTGACTGCGAGAGCACAAGGACTACCAGGAGGATTCACAGACTGATGCAATTTTTTTTCACATTTTTACATGTACTTACTTGTGCTTGTCTTGTTCTAAATTTTCTCCCTCTATCTCAAGTTTTCTGTAATCACTCCAAAGAGGATAGTCACGGGTTCTGCTATCAGGCTAATAAAGTGCAGTGGAGTCAACAGACCTGTCTCTGTTGACTTTAAGCTTTGGGAAGTGCAACAGGGAGTAAAAACAAGTCCCTTATGACAATAACAAAGTTGCTGGGGTTAATGGGTGCTTTTGATGCCAGAGATCTTTTAGGATTCATGTAATTCAGAAGAACAAAACACTTCTTAAACTCCAAGCCGTGTGCTCTTTGATTCACTGTGATCCCCATAAATTTAAGGCAAAGCCAGATGAGCTTTTTAAACCAGAATGAATGTGCCCCATCTGAGTCCTCACTGCAGCCACGGCTGTGTGCAGGCAGGAGGAGGGGGCTGCAAATGCATGAGGGGGTTTAGAGCTGCCTTTGCTTCCTAAACCACTCTGTCTTGGGCTCTCCTATGTCAGTGCTCATATCCCGCCCCTCTTGGGGCAAAAGGAGGTGTTTCTTGTCCCTGCTTTTCCCTGACAGACAGGGAGTTGGTTTTAGGCACTTGTCCCTCCTCATGTCCTCTAGAACTGTGGTTTTTAGCTCAAGGCAATGGGGTTTTGGTGACAGCAAGATAAGAATCACAGTGAGGGGCGAGATAGCCCCAAGCCCCACACAGCTTCAGCCTAAGACATCGTTCCTCTCCTGCCAGGACCCTCCAGTCTCCGCCAGAGCCGGGGCTCTGAGGGAACCAGGCTCCAGCCCTCATCACTCTTGCAGAGCAGCTTTATCAGCAGGGCTGTGTGATAAGGGAAATTATTAGCTAGCTGCCATGTTAAGTGGTTGGGAGTGAGTGGATGCACAAGACCTGAGTGGTCCTGGCAAAGAGAGATCGGTGTTATCCCAAAGAAGCACAAACCTGGAAGCCCTAGGGGATATTAATAGAAACTGTGTGAAATCTGCAGCCCTAGAAACCCTGCTGCTCTCTCGGAGTAATTAGCTAAATGTGAAGTGCTGTTTGCCTGGAAATAGCAGCACTGAGAGAAAGTAGAGACATCAGTGCATCCATCGAAGCAGGCATTGCTAACTGGTGTACAGCAATTAAAACACTTTCTCTGGAAATGCCTGTGAGTTTTAACCACCCCACTGCTGAGAGATGCCCTCAATATCGCTGCCAAAAGTCTGCCTCTGGTCTGTTGGGACCTGCCTTCTCCATCCAGGTGCTTCATTCACTCAGGTGGTGGCAATAAAGCAGCCAAACTGGTTTTAAAGCCCTGTTTAATTCTGAAGCCTGTCACGTTGACTTTGGACAATAATCAGATGAAAACAGCATCCAGGTTTTTCCTCCTGACACCTCCAAAAGCTGCACAGAGGTCCTTTTGAATTGATCTAATGTGACTAGGAGTGATCTGTGGAGCATGGGAGATGCTGAGATGGTGACCCTAATCGATAGATTGAGGTCTCCCTGTGGGAATAAGAGGATAATTTGTCCCATAGTGGCACTGACAGTGTTGCAATATTGGTGTCACAGAGAAAACAGTTTTGGTTGTGAGGCCATTTTCTTTATCAGATTCTTATCTGCCGCCCTCCCCCGAAGAAGGACAGGGTCACCCTCATGCCTGGCATGAGGCTCACAGAGAGGGTTTGTTACGTTTAGATGGGCCTCCATTCAGCTGGAGACCATGGAGAGAGCTATTGCAGGGGTCCAGCTGCCCTCTCAGGCCAGAGAGACAGCACCAAACCATCCCTGGGTCTGAGCCTCCTGCCAGCTGCATTTATGGCTGCCTGATAGGTTTGGATGTAGACCCTGCTTTATGTCCCATTGCCTGGGGATTCCTAAACTGGCTGGGAAGCCTGGGCAGAGAAGTGGGATAAAGAAAGCAGAGAGAGTGACAAAAGTTAGGCCACACTGAGGTCACACCGGGATGGATGTGTGGGAAGCCAGTGCAGGAGTTTCTGACTCACAGTCCTGTTCTGGGTGAATGCCACACATCAACCCCACTCAGGGTGTCCTCAGCAGGAGCACGAAAATGGCTTGTGGTCCTGCCCAGGGGACAGCCTGAGTGCCTCATTACCTGGAAACTGAACACCTGAAGGCCGCAGGCAGCTGAATTCGTAGGTGGAGGAGTCAGCCTCTGCAGCCATTCCTGCCAGCAGAATGATCTGTCACAGCATTTTTCACCAGGCAGATGTAAACAGGCTGTGTGAATGCAGCCAGATTATCTCTCTTTTCCTCCTTTTTTTTTCTCCAGACATGTTTTGGGAGGCTTTGTGAGACCACAGCCCCAGGCTGCTGCTGGTCTGCTGAAGACAACATTTCCCAGCCAGCAAACCAGCCCAAACCTTTTGCTGAAACAGGACCTGGTTTCGTTATTTTCTTCTCGATTCTCACAGAAAACGAAATGAGGAAATAATACCTGAGTTTAAGGCCTGATTTCCAAGAATTTAGAATGTTATGTTGTGGCTTTCCTGCCTCACTTCTGGTTAGTTGTCCTCCCACTCTGCCTCAGTCTTCAAGAGACTGAGCTGAGTTAAAGCCTGGGTGCCCCTTTGGGTGCTGCTGTTCCACCAGGCAGGGCCACAGCCAGCCTGTGCTTTCTGCAGCCCCGGCCACAAAGCACCTGCTGACAGCTCAGCTGCTGAGATCCACCTCAGCCTGAGCCCTGGCTGGATGCTCTACCACGCCTCTGGGACTATGGTGAGAAGTGAGTCCATTCAAGAGGCCACTGGAGAGCTGTGGACTTCACTTCAGGGGCTGATGAGGCCCAGAGAGGTTGGAGATAGAAAGATCTTAGAAAATCTGCAGGAAAGTCACCTGCCCCGATGAAATGCATATTAATACCACGTGTCAGCCCAGAACTCAACTTTTCTGAACAAATAACTTATCTTCACAGCACAGCTATCAATCTCCAGCCCCCTCCCTGATTCTGGGGCCAGAGGCTCAACTGGAGAAATCAGCTCCTCCTGCAGAGGTCAACCCTGAAGCAACAGAGAATTTGTGATTAAATTGTGATCTAATTATCAGAGCAGACATACCAGAGGCACCAGCTAGCTGAAAAGGCCGGCAGTGTTTCATTTAAGTGATTTTTTTTCACGTTTGTGGAGTTCCAGGAAAGGGCTGGTTGAGTTTATTCCAAGGCAGAAAAACAATGAGTTGAAAAGCTCCTTCTCTCTGATCATGGACTCATAATTAAGACTCTTCTACTCCTGGCAGGGTCAGAAACAGGGCACAAATGCAGCAGCTGAGAGCTGGGCCGGAGGCAAAGTGTGTAAAGATGAATCACAGGATCATTAAGGTTGGAAAAGACCTGTAGGATCATCGAGTCCAACCATTAACCCAGCACCACCATGTTCACCACTAAATCCAGTCCCCAAGTGCCACATCTGCATGTCTTTTGAACATCTTCAGGGACAGTGACTCCACCACTGCACTGGGCAGCCTGTTCCAGTGCCTGACTACCCTTTCAGGGAAGAAGTTTTCCCTAATATCCAATCTAAACCAAAACCACCCCTGGCACAGCTTGAGGCCATTTCCTCTGGTCCTGTCACTTGTCACCTGGGAGGAGAGACCAACCCCCACCTCTCTACAACCTCCTTCCAGTTGTAGAGAGCAATAATGTCTCTCCTGAGTCTCCTTTTCCCCAGGCTAAACAATCTCAGCTCCTTCAACTACCTCTCATAAGATATAGCTGGGAACTCTTAACTCCAAACAAGCTAAGGACTTTCTCAACCCCAGTTCAACAGTTTGTTGCTGTCTCTCCATGTCCTGCTCCAGCCCCAAGCAGCTCCCAGGTGGTGAGTGCTGACCTGTCCTCTCTCTCTTTCCTTGTACCTTGTTGGAATTTTTCCTACAAAATTCTAGGCAGGTATCAAGCAGCAAACTCTGCTTTGGGTACAGAGCTCTTTACAGAGCTCTTTGCTCTCTTCTCTTCTTGCCTACAGATTTCTGAGCCAAAAACCACAAGGAAAAAAAAATCTAAAAATGCTTCCACCTGGTATAAGGTTCACAAAAGAGCCTCATTAAACTTTGACGATTACACATTCAAATGGAGCTCAGTTGGACAAAGAGGGAGCTGCTGCTGAGGACAAGCCAGTTTTTCAAGACTCAACTCAAAGGGGCTGTTGGCTAAATGTGGGAAAGCTTGGCAAGGGATTTAGCTCCACCGAGGAGCCTGATCAGAGAGCCAACCTGACAAAGGGTTCTGGCACTTAGAGAAATCAAGGTCTCTCCAGCCACTTAAAAGGAAACTTGTGTAGAGGGAAGAACAAAGAGGCAGGATTTTTTTTGTGTAACACAGGCATCCTTTGAATCGAAGAACCTGCACAATGAAAAGAAAGCTTCCCTAGAGAAGGTGGGAGCAGTGAGGGGTTTAGAAGTGAAACCCGGTGTAGGACGAGAAAGATATAGGACATTTTTGGGGGTATGTGAATAAAGTCAGCAGAGTGTAAGGAAAAACCCAGCTCAGGCAAGGAAGTGCTGCTGATCTTGTGTTGTTTTGTTTCTCCAGCTGTTTATTCCTTGCGCTACAGTGAATAGTGACTGTGCTCTGAGCTCCTGCAAAGTACATGCACTTGCACAATCCTGCAGCAGGACGACCTCAGGAGAGAGGAACAACAAACTCACGGTGTCCACAAGGGCTGACCAGCACATCTGCACCACAGAGGCACATTTCTGGGGCACAGCAGCAGGAAACACAGGCAGGCAGGATCTGGGGAGCTCCAGAGAGCCAGGAAAAATGCAACCTACTTAAATGGAGGGGGTCAGACCAGGACACACCAGTCACCTGTTGATGGGTGATTCAGTGGAGGCTCTCACTGGAGCCAGGCCAGGTGGCGATTTACAGGGAGACAGAGCAGCAAAGCTTTCCCACCCTAAGTAAAAGCCCTGGCACAGACACATTTATTTTTTAAAAAGTCCTTTTTCTGCCCCATTTATTCAATTTTCATAACTGGGAGCAGCAAAGTCTCTGGTCTCCCTGCAAGTGTTTGCTGGCACCCCATCCCTGCCAGTGAACCACCTGAGGATGGTTTGTCAATGCTGATCAGCTGCAGTTTCTGAAACCATTCTTCTAAAATCAATTTCTTTTAAAGATTGGGTTTTCACTAAAGGGATTTTAAATTCGTCCTTTTTCTGCAAATGAACTCTCTGTAATTTGAAAACACTTGTTGCTGGAGAAAAGACTGAATCCCTCAAACCCAAATGTGTCCATGTAGATGTATACATATATGTGTGTGCATATGCAAACTGAAATGTGTTTACATTTTGTATAACAGTGTGTGTACAGGTACACAGTTGTGTTTCCCCATAATAAGTGGGCATGTAGCTTTTCTCCGAAAAGGGGGAATTTTTCCACGGAAAATTTAGACAAAACTGAAACTCTTCTCAGTGACCACCATTTCCCTCAGGCCACCTGTTGGTTCCTCTCTGGTGTCACAGTGTTTAACCAGAGCTTTGCTGCCCGCGAGGGTGGTGGCACACACGACCCTGTCACCTCCCCACTCTGGAGACGTCCCGTGCCTCGGGGAACCCCAAGGCCACAAAATCCCCCACACCACAAAAACCCCGTGAGCTGCTGTGTGTCTGCAGGGCTGGTGCTCCCAGTTTGGGACAACCCCACTGGGAAGGTCCAAGACAGTGGCTTAGAGCAGCAGTGGGTTCTGAGGTTCTGCTTGTGGCTCCAGGAGGGTCAGGAGCTGTGGTCTTTGAGCAGCCAAGTGGCTGGGGGTATTTCTGGGTTTAGCAGGAATTTGGATTGGGAAACACCAGAGTAAAAATTGTGGCTTTGAAGATTTAACCCTGTCCAAACATGATTATTGAGGGGTGAGTGTTCAAACCCCTACCTGCCCACTTGAGAGGAAGAGAAGAGGAAGAGAAGAGAAAGAGAAGAGGGAGAGAAGAGGAAGAGAAGAGAAAGAGAAGAGGGAGAGAAGAGGAAGAGAAGAGAAAGAGAAGAGGGAGAGAAGAGGAAGAGAAGAGAAAGAGAAGAGGGAGAGAAGAGGAAGAGAAGAGAAAGAGAAGAGGGAGAGAAGAGGAAGAGAAGAGAAGAGAAGAGGTGAGGTTTCAGTTGGAAGGGACCTTGAATGATCATCTGGTCCAACTGCCTGACCAATCCAGGACTGATCAAATTTAAAGCATTGTCCAAGTGCCTCTCAAATACTGATAGGCCTGGGGCATGGGCCACCTCTTTAGGAAGCCTGTTCTAGTGTTTGGCCACCCTTTTCATTAAATAAATGCTTTCTCACGTCCTGTCCAAACCTCCCCGGGCGCAGCTTTGAACCATTCCCACGTCAGTGGATCCCAGGGAGAAGGGCTCAGATGTCCCACTGCTTTGCTGATTTACGGCAAGGAGGGAGGCAGCAAGCTGTGAACAAAAGAGTTGTGGAGGGGGAAGGGAATATTCAGCTCCCTTTCTTGTGCCCTGCTGGCTTGCGAAGCTGCCCTCGGAGGAGCCCTGGCTTTCATTAGCGGTCCCTGCTCGCCGTACGTGATCAGATAGCGGCCACATGAACACCACATCTCCGCCCCAGCCCGGCGCTGGCTCCGGGCCACCTTCAGATGTTTGCTGTGCCGAGCAGCTGCGAAGCCTGCGGAGCCCGGAGAGGCTTTATCGGGTCTCCCCAGGGCGGGGAGCAACCTGGAGGGCAGAGTCCCAGCGCCCCATTCACAGCACCTAACTCTGGGCAGGGTTAATGAGTGTCATGAAGGGACCTCGTTAATTGAAGCCCGCATCCTCGGGGATTAACTGAACAATGCTGACTTCACACCTACAATCGCAGGATGCGGGACTCAGAGTTTTATTCCAGGTTATCAGCGTATAAGTGCTGCCCAGGGAATAAATATCGCCGCAGGGCTCTGTTCCCAGCCCTGAGCAGCTCGGGTTTGGATTTATTCCTCTTTCCCTGCTCTTATTCTTGCAACGCCCAGCAGACCCCTCCCCGGGGCTGCTCCGCGATCCGCAGCTCTGGGAAAGAAAACGGGAAGAGGTGGGTTTGGGGAGCAGGAGATAAATGGATATCAGGAGGTCAGCTGGAGGAAGGAGAGGTCAGGACTGAGAGAGCGCGGATCAGATAACGGGTTAGGCAGGGTGAAAAAAAAAAAAAAAGACAGGAAATTCACATTTGTTACAGGAGAAAAGGAGGAAGCAAGTAAAGGGGATGAAATGGGTGAGGATACAGTTAAGTTAACAGCCAGAGAAGACGCGAGGTGGAAGAAAGCAATTTTTTCTCTTCCAAAATATGCAGATGGGCTTGACTGCAATGTTTCACCGACTGAAAGCAATTTCAGGAAATTGTTCCCGAGTGAAAAAAAAATAAAATACATTATTCTTTTTTAGCAGAAATATTTCACTTCTCTTTGAAGCTTCTCTCATACGAACAAATTATCTGAACAATTTATAAAAATACTTAAGAGAGTGCTGTGGTCGGACGAAGTGCTTGCTTGGCCCAAAACGCAGTTATTTCATTAAAATGCCATTTCTGGTTACCCCATGGCAGATACGTTGATTTTTTCCGGCCTGGCCACCCCTCACCCGTATCAGTTATTTGTGCAGTTCTGCTTTTCAGCAAATTTACACAGCTGACAGCCGAGGAGACGAGCCCCGCAGATGGGCACGAGAAGGAAGTCCTGTGAAGCAAGAAAGGTGATCATTAGAGTCTGACCAAATCCATTGCCTGTGAATATTAGCTGAGCACGGCTCGCCTCCGTTACGTGGGCATGGAGAGGGAGGCTGCTCCGCTCTCTCGCCGGTGTCGTTTGAATCCGAGGCACAGTCAGCTGGGTTGGAAAGAAAACAGCTTTCCGAGCTCTTTTCCAAGTCTCGGGTGTGTGAATAAACACTCCAGCTCGCAGAGGAAGCTGGTGACAGATGGAGCAAGAGCTCTCAGCTCTTCTGCTGTGCTGGCCTGGGCTCCAACCACGAAACCACAGTGACTTTTCCCATCAGCCAACCTGACTCACCCATGCACCCTGCTCAGCCCTGGCCCACCGGTGCTGAGCCAGCAGCTGGGGCTCACCGAGGCTCTGCGGCCCCTGCGCTTTGCTCCAGCACTGCAGCTTAGTGCAGAAATAACTGAGGTGACTGCAGCCCTGCTCATGGCATGTGGAACAAGTCAAGGGACTGTGGGAAAAGGAGGAAAAGTTGCTGGTTCTGAGCTGCGGTGGGTACTTGTGGGCTGGATTACCCTGCAGCGAGCATTTTGTACTGCCAGTGCTCTTAAAATAAAAGACTCGTAACTTGTTGCAACAATGTGAATTGGAAGGGTGATGCTCACACAGCTCTCATCAGCATATGTCCACAGTAATTTCTGCATGGGCAAGGGGAAATCTAGATTAAATATTAAAAGGAAATTTATTACTGGGAGGGCGGTGAAGCACTGGAACAGATTGCCCTGAGAAGCTGTGAATGGCCCATCCCCAGGAATGTTCAAGGTGAGGCTGGATAGGGCTCTGAGCAACCTGTTCTAGTGGAAGGTGTTCCTATCCATGGCAGGAGAGTGGAATGAGATGATATTTAAGGTCCCTTCCAACCCAAGCCATTTTATGATTCTATGATTCCATGATTCTAACGTGGTTTTGCACGTGGATATTTGCACCGGTTCTTCTTGGGTTCTTATTTTCAGGCTGTCTGCAAAGCAGACCATGATCACTCAAGCAGCACTTTATTTTTGAGCAAAGCATCACCTTTTGCTTGTACGTGAAGCGCCTGACTCCCAGCTGAACCAGGAAAAACAAACAGCGCCCAGCAAAGTCATCACTGCACAAAACTCAGAGCTGCCATGCAGGGATTTGCCAGGCGGACTGTAATTTGCATCTCTGCTTGCAAGCATACAAATTTCTCAGGCTGGCAAAACCCCTTTATTTGGTGTAACTGTGTGGGAAGAGGGTTTTTAATGATATTTTATCTGCTGCTGCTCTGAAAGGTAATGGGGAACACAGTCATAGCAGCACAGGCTGAGCAATTCTGAGCAGCATGTTTAGATAAGGATTTACTTAGGAGTGGATTTCTTTGCAACCACCTTTCTCTTCCCTTATTTATTACGTGTCTGCATTATCCTCAGCTCACAGAACCAGTTCACATCTGATTCCTGAAGTTTTTATAGAGGATCATGTGATTTCACTTAACTCC
Source organism: Pomatostomus ruficeps (assembly GCA_013400735.1). Taxonomy (NCBI): domain Eukaryota; kingdom Metazoa; phylum Chordata; class Aves; order Passeriformes; family Timaliidae; genus Pomatostomus; species Pomatostomus ruficeps. Next base: position 175,533 of record VYZT01011861.1, read on the forward strand.
CTTGCTCTTGGGGCAACTCAGGTGTTTACAGGCTGCACCCGGTGCAGGAGCAGTTTCGTTTCGGCAGAAATGACGCCCAGATTTTTCCAACTCCCTGGACAATCCTGTCCCTGCCGATGTTTTTTCCTTAAAACCAAACCTCTTCAAAGTCCACCACTTTACAGGACTTTATTAACTGGAATTAATTTTCAGTGCGTTTGAAGCCTTTTTGATTAAGGATAACCATTAGAAAAGCAAATGAGACCATAGTAGATGATTTTCTTTCCCACCTAAGGAATCTGGGGGCTTGCCTCCTGATTTTGAACTAATTGGACCTGCATGTGCTGGCAGGTGTGCTTGAGGTGTGATTTTTGCAGGGTACAGAGGTTGGCTGTGGCCAGGTGGTCGAAGCAGAGGGGTCAGGAGGAGCACGATCCCCAGAAATGGGTGCTGCCAACCCATGGGGTGCTCAGATCCCTTTACCACCCTGGCTCTGACACCTTTGGGAGCTGAAGGAGAAGGTTACAGGAAATGGTTTGCCCTAGGATTATCTGTCCAGCCACGGTTGTGTTTGTGCATGCAGGTGTGTGTCTGCATCACACACACACAGAGCATCCTGCCGTTATCCCCCCAGGGCCTTGGCTGCACAAACAAATACAGGGAAGCTCCAAGGGGATGTAAATCCCAAGCACCCGAGGCCTTGGGGCTGCTCCTGCTGCACACCAGGCAGCCTGTGCCTCAGCCTTGTTTTACTGCACTGAAAAGTGTGGATGGAAACACTCTCAATCCCCTAGCCAGCATAATTTTTCCTGCAAATAACCTCTGGCACACATGGGCGTTTGCAACTCTCATTTGCACCTTAGAGGGAAAGCAGCTGTAAGGGGGCATGGGGGAGTGGTAAAGGTATTTTTGCTTGCTTTTTGTTACGTTCCCTGGGTTACACACATGCCATGAGCAGGGTGGGCAGCATCACAGGCCCTTAGTCCCCCTGATAAATGTATAGCTCATGTTAATCAAGAGAGGAAACTTTTGTGCCAGGATAGTTTATTTTATTCTAGGAACTGCTCCAGAGAATCCACACCAAAGCTCTCCTCTGATGGCAAAGTCTGCATCTTCCCTGGGGGACAGGTGTTTTGCTGCTTCTCCCACCTGAACCCTTTCAAGTGCACACAAGCCCCTGCGGTGGGTTTGTTATCCCGACACAAAACACCAGCTCGTGGAGTGGAGTCCCTCTGGGCTGCTCAGTAAACATCTCCACCTGCAAACGTGGCCTCCAGGCACCAGTTTGTGATCCCAGCTGGTTTTAGCTGCTCTGATTGTGGATTCCCAGGGAATGGGAATGGGTGCTGAAATGGGGAAGGTGTGCCAGGATGGGAACTGGGGATTAAAGAGCAGACATTCTGCCTCCCCAGCCAACTCCTTCTGCTCAGGGGAGAGCAGCTTCTGGCAGACAGGTGGGGTGAGCATCTCCTCCACTGTGGGGTTGTCAGCTCCTCTACGATAGCCAGAACAACACCTGATGGCTGAAGGTGTCTCATTCTAGGTCGGGGCTCATCCCTTTTCCATCATTTATGGTTTGCACCTGCTGGAGATGTTTGGAGGGAAAGCCAGGGAGATGCCCTTGGAGGGATGTCCAGACCACGCTGCAGCCCCGGGCTTAGCCCAGCTCCATTTCTCAGATGGACACAGCAGCAGTGCTGCTGCAGAACAGTGGCTGTACCCCAGGGTGTGCCTGCAGCAGCCAAGTGTGGGAAACTCCAGCAGTTTTGGGGGTTGAGCAGCTCTAGCTCCTTATTAGGTTCAGCCTTTTCTCAGAAATGAGGAAAAGATAACACAGCAGCCTTCCCCTGCTGCTGACAGGAACCCAGGAGCTCAGTTCCCAGAGCACTCCAGCCCTTTCCTGCTCTCCAAAGCCAGGCAACTTCAGAGGTGCTCAGCACCATCAGACCCAAATGACACGGCTTCACTATTCCCCCATGTTCCCCACCCCACAAGTCTGAAAAAGAGAACTTTCCTTTTCCTATTAAAAAAAACAGAGAGAGAGGGGGGAGAGGCGCTTTCCAGCCTTTCTGGTTGCAAACCAAGGTAAACTCTCGCCTTTGAGTGCACAGCCAGGCAGACTGCAACAATAACACCCGCAGAAAGGGTGTGCTCCCATTCATCTCAATGGGTGTTAACTCGGAAGGGTAATTATGAGCCCCCGATGCCAAGAGCTCGAACCATTTCACTGCTGAGCATCCCAGCCCATAAATAAAGCCTCTGGCCGGCTGTGCAGAAACCTGGGTGGGAGGGAAGCCGTGTAGCAATGAGGCGTTGACTTTTGGATGTGCCAGGAGTGTGCAATGCGCTGGTTCCCGCTGAGGCTCCCAGCTTTTGCACAAGCCCGTGTCCACCAAGACCTCACAGGGATGCCCTGGAGAAGCAGCCTCGGGAGGGGAGACATGCGCCCTGGTGAATTCACTGTAAATTCGGCAAAAAAACAATCTTGCAGTGAATTCGGCTCAGCTGCACAAAGGGATCGTCTGGCAAATGCCTTGTGCAGGGTTTCCCTGGGAAACTCAGCTGGCGTTAAGATAAACAAGGTCCCAGGGAGCAGAGGGGGGAACAGGGTGGAGGTGGCTGCGGGGGACTCGTCCCTTCCTTTGAGCGAGCGTTTGTGTGTGGAGCCACTGGTGAGGTCAGGTCCCCACCGTCCCCGGGGCTGCACAAAAGGCACATGTTTTAATAATCTAATTAGCCCAGACAGTCAAATAGGAGGAAGAAAGGAAATGTATAAAGAAAGGGAGTGGTTCAGGCAGAGTCACGCAGGCTTTGCTGCCTCTATCCCCTTGCTCTGAGGGAAAGGAACCCACCCTCCGATATGCAAAGTGGAAATGGGCACAGAGCCTTCTTCTGAGCAGAGATGTGCAGCAAGGGGCATGATCTGCTCTAATTCATTAACTCTGGAGCCTGCAGCTCCAACCAAGTCTCTCTTACCCATTTCTGCAGCACAAGCATGATTAAAGAAATTGATCCAGCATATCACCGGAGTCTCATGTCCCATAATGTGAGAGTGGCTCATCCCTCCTTCAGATGGACCAGCGAAGACCTGGGGAACTGGCATTGTCACAGTGCACTTCAAAGGGAAAAAGTGGCACAAGCCCTTGGTGTTAGCACCGAAATCATCCCTGTTCCCTCAGCTGCTTTTTTCTCTTACTCCTGAAGTTCCTTTTGGCATATATACCTCAGTGGGGCACAGCTGTGTCTAATGTAAATAACTCTGTGCTCTTCTACTGAAAGTAAAAGGAAGGAAATTAATGACAATAAAATAAAGCCCAAGCCTCCCACTTAGAGTCAGTGCTGGCTCTGCCCAGTTAACCCTTGTTTGGTTTTGGTTTCCTGATAGCCAGGGAAGGTGGTTTCCTCTCAGTTTGTTCTGTGCTATTTTAGTTTTCCCCTCTGAAACTGCCTCTCTGCTCACAGCAACAGGGATGTAAAACGCAGCCACTGTTCACCCTGCTTTTTACTCCACACTCACCATTAATAATTTAGCTTTTGCCATGGGGGTGGCAGACACCCCAATAAGCCACTGCTGTGGTTGGGGCTCTAAAGTCCTGAAAAATATTGTTAGTGGTATATTGAGATTCAGGGCTAATGGGCCAGTGTGAGGATTTTAGTCATGTATAAATCCCCCACATATTAAATATGAGCAGCACGTATTAAACAGCCCTGATTAATTTTTTCCTAAGATAATGAAAATAAGGCAGTTTAGGTGGGTGGCTGTTTCTTTCCATGGTCTATTAGTATCGTTTAAATTACAAACTTCTGTGTCTACAGCCATCCAGAGTGACAGCTTTGTGTCCCCTCCAAAGATATTGATCCCCTTCCCACTGATGTCCACGGAGTAAATCCCAGGACTGCAGCACGTGTGGACTTGATGCACCTGCTCCATGCTATTTAAACTGAAAAATGCACAAATAGCATCCCCCTCTCTTTAAAGAAGAGGAAATGGAAGCCCCAAATTAAACTGTTTTCTCTAAGTCACACAGAAAATGTGCTCTGGAGACGTTTCTGTATGTAAATTTTGCACAAAAATAAAGACATTTGGGTTTTGCGCTGTTTGTCCCATCAGTGCAAGTGTTGCACGTTGGTCTGAAAAAACAAGTTTCGTCCTGCTGGTGAAAGTCAGTCTTTGATGAAATTCAGTCATTTTTATTTCAGAATGAGTGTCCCCACACAGATTGGTGCTTTAAGAGGTGGGTTGGTTTGGAGTAAAGTTGGACACAGCTCATCCTTCACAAAGGGGAGATAAATTCTTCGTGGGCTGTCCATATAAATTCCTCCACTGATAATTAAGGTTCTAAAGTAAATGTTAATGTCCCTTAGGCTGTTTGTAAAATTTGGGGGGGTTGGAGGGGTGGAAGGTGAAAAGAGCACCCAGAGTCAAACACCTGCTAAACATTGGGGCATGGGATGGGCTTGGAGGTAATTTGGTAATGAATTTCTCTTTTTTTTCTTGGCCAGACTGGCTGCTGTGGAAGTTTTGCCCACAGAGCAGTTATCCCCACCCCAGCTCCTTTTGGACTGATTTCAGAGTTGTTTACCTCTGGTCTGGAGTGGCGACGGAGGATGAAATCTGCTCTTTGTCTTGATTTACACCATGATACTGTGGCACTGGTCAGCCCAAAGGTGCTTTTTGCTGTGACCTTTTGCTCTGCATACTCAGCACTTGGGGCTGAGGTTGAAAAGAGGTGAAAAACCTGCTGAAATCTGCTGCTGTCTCATGCAACCACAGCCCTTGCTGCTCTGTTGCCTTTGTGTGACTCCCTTGTTTCTTTTAACCTGCAGGACCCAGCTGTCAAGGGATTCAGGCCCAACGCAGAGAGCAGCAGTGTGTCCAGCCATGTTCACTCTCCAATTTCTCCATGAAATCCCTGTGTGCCTTTGCCTGGGGGAAGCACAACCTCTGTTGAGTTGTTGATGCAGCTCAAGCCTCATCCAGTACCCAGCAGGTGGAAGGGAGGGAGCCTGGTGATCATCAGGCTTCTGGGAAATACCATTTAATTGGCTTTTCTGCCTTTTATGTGACCCAGAGCAGCATCTTCAATGTTCTTCTGTAGCATCTACAAAGGGAAGAGGAGAAAACCCAGAAGTGGAGCAGAAATTCCTGTAAGCAGCAGAAAACACCTCACATTTGAGAGCTGTTTTCTGTACTGGAAAGGCAAAAAGTGGGGGAGCTGCCCAGATCACTTTGAAAGGCAAGGAACACAAGGTGTCAAACAATTTTTCCTGCCAATTTCAAAATCAGCCCCTTCTGATGCTTTTCTTCCCTTGCTGAATCACAGGAGAGAACCCACATGCTGCCCCTCTCTGCCTGCACACCCCTTTGGCGATAAAGAGCTGGGCTGGTGCTGAGCAGCTGCAACTTTATTTGAGCTTTTATCTTGTGTTTTGTTATTTAACAAGCCCAAGAAGCCAGGGAAAAAACAAAGTGCAAGTTGCACAGTCCTTGAAAACAAGACAGAAGATGTAGAAAAGGTTTGTGGTTTGTCTCCCAGACTTGGCCATGGTTTGACCATTTTATAGCAAGGTGGGCTGCTAGAAAGGGCAGTGCAAATAGCCCCTTTGTGACACTTCTTGTCCCAGTAAAGTGATTTACAAACCCATCCTGGGTGTGGAGGGCAGGAGGGAGTCGACAGTTAGGACTGCAGACCTGCTGAGGGGTTCCCCAGACGAGAAGGTGCTTCAGAACACTTGTATGTGAAGGAAAACAAGACAAAGGTACTGCAAAAACGAAGCAGCGAGGCCTTTGAGGTGAACTGAAATGCACAACTGAAACCGCTGTGTTGTCTGTCTTTGACAGCTCTTCCTCTTTTCGCCATCTCCAGAGAGGCAACTGGGGCTGCTGCTCAGATCAGACGGGGTGGGAAAACATCTGCTGTGCTCCTGGTTGTCCCTTCTTGTCCTGACCACTCACCCTCTGCTCCCCAGCCAGCTGCAGGAGGGGTGGGACACCCTCTTGCTCATCACCTTGTTCCCAGAAGTCCAACAGGGGGTTTATCCCGGGTGTCACTGGGATGAGTCTTCATGAGATGTGTCCAATCCTGTCCTAAAGCCACGGGTGGTTTGATGCTGTCAGTGCAGATCTACAAACTGGACGCACAGTCAGACTGGGAAAAGGGGTACGAAAAAGCAATCTGTTTCCCCATGGAGATGTTTCACATATTTAATGGGTGCTGTGTTTGATCACTCAGAAAGAAAATGTTTCCATGATGCAGGAAACCCAAAGGACAACCATTATGATAGGTGGGTGATGCTGGGTGGTAATGAGGTCTGAACAAGATCAAAGTTCCTTTGCAGTCATCCCTGAACACACACAAGGACAGAGATGCTCCTGATAGACCTGGGCAGACCAAGCTGAGACAAGAGGCCTTAGCATAATACTCATTTACAGCGGACAAATAGGGTGGACTGGTAGATTGAGGAATTTTTGTGTAGAGAGGTGCCTGGGGAGTTAAATTTTGGTGGGAATTTAAAACTCCATGCCACTTGTAGGGCTTGAAACCATATCCAGACCCAATGACGGAAGTGGTGCTTTGCTTTAAGCCCTCATTGCTGTCTGGGGTCCAGTCTGCAGCCCCTTTTTATCCCACAGAGGCTCCCACGCTGCAGCCATGGGGGCATCAGGGCAGCCACAGCCTTTGTGCTCAGGTGTGAGCTGTTCTAGGCTGGGCCAAAATTTGCCGCACCAGGCAGCAGCAGGGGGATCCATCACAGGAATGTTGGGCACCTTCAGCTGCGGGCTCACCTTGGGCTTCTCTCAAAGTCAGCATGAAGGAAAATTCATCTGACCTCAACTGACATTCCACACAGGCTGAAACATCGAGTTTAGGGTGAGTGATATGGGTTGGAAAACTACTGCTGAGAAGAATTCATCCTTCATATGGAGCAAATGTGCTCGGGGTGATCATGGATACCTGTTACAGTCACTTTTGTCGTGTAGTCAAGCCCTAAATAACATGCCCAGGGTGTTGGTGGAGCTGTGAGACAGACCAGCTCTTCAAAGCTGCAGATTTAATGCCCAGAAAATACGCTTTCCTTTTAAACACGCAGACAGTTGGCTGGATATTAGAATTTTTGTCCTTCAGGAAACATACAAATTCGCTTCCAATTCATCATTCCAAATCTGAACAAAAAACCATAAAATTTTAAAATGTTTGATGGAGCAAGAGTGTATAAGCCATTTGGTCTGATACGACTGAAACAGTTAACTTTGATAACGTCAAAACTAAACATAGCAAAGGCAGGTGCAGCATAAATCCCAGCACAATAAAATATATCACACATTGAAAATATTTCAATTAATATTGCAATGCAATGCAAAAGGATTCAAACCAAGCTGAAACAAGATCCCTCTATGTCACCAAAATATTTTAACATTGCTGAAGTGAAACTGAGGAAATGGAATCTGCTAAAATGTTTCAGTGAAAGCTTTTCATGAACATTTTTGTCTTTGCGTGCATGCATTTTAAGATAGTGATTTTGTCAGAAACAATGTTAAGCATCTCTTTGATGTGAGGTCTTTATTTTTCTGCAATATTATGTCACTTCCAATAATTGGCAAGACCTAGAAGTCATTAGGTATTTACACCTACTCAGAGCTGGTGGAAACAATCCCTCAGCCCCTTTTTAATGCACATCACAACCCTTCTCTTATTACATGCAGGTGCTTTTTGGTTGCTGGATAAATTTCAGAGTGAGCTGTTTTGGTAACACTGCTGACAACGTCTATATTGGGCAACATCATCCTCGGACCTGGAAAATCCATATATTCACTGTGACGTTACACTTTTTTTTTTTTCTCCTCATCAGGGCTGAGTCATGGGACAGATCCCTCCTTCCTCATACCATTGAACAAACGAGGTAACTAATTATTTACCTCGGGCTCCACAGAGTCATGCTGTTGTTATTTACCATTGATGACTAATTAGTCGTGCTCCAAACTGCTGGTTGCAAGGCCACACGTGCTGGACGGGTTCCCACCTGGACAAGAGTTTTCTCCTCCCCTCCACACTGCTGACTGGGACATCCCCTGCTGCTTTCAGGATATTTTGAGCCCGAAAGAAAACCAAGTCAGAATAGAAGAAAAGTGTGTTCATGATTGTGGCCCAACATCAAAGGTCCCAGCAACAATGGGAAAATAGAGAGCCTCTGTGTCTTTTGTGTTCAGCTGGGACTTTGTTCGCCATTCAGCCTCTCACCTGCCTCAGTTCCCAGATGTCCAGAGTTTTAAAAACACCGTATTTTTTTGTTTTCTCAGAGATACTCTTATTTCTGTGTTTAGCGAAGCAACTGCTCTGAGCACCACTAGTGAGATTTGGAGGGCAAAGACGTTTCAACTCACTCCTGGACAAGGCTTTCAGAGGGCAAAGGCTTCATCACTTCTGTCACCTGCAAGAGGGTCAGCTGAGTCCTGATTTGCATGAGAAAAGGCAAAATTACCCCTTTTCAGCCTCAGTGAGTGTGTTGTGAGGATCTGCAAATGCCTGTGGCTAAGTGTATGAGTCTACAAAATCTTATCAGACAGAGGCTGCGGTGAGTTGCCAGGTGGCAGGCGCTGACCTGGAGTGCTGGGCACGGTCACGTCCTCTCTGAACAGAGGGAGATTGGGCTCACACAGCAAAACCAAAAACCAGTACCAGGGACAGTGGGCATGGGGGCTGGGACCAGGGGGCTTCAAACAGCTAAAAGGGGCCTGGCTCTTTCGTGATGTTTGTCCCATCATCCTAAGGGTTAACCTGTGTTCACAAAAGTCAGTCCTGTGGTGTGTAAGCCCTGCCCTGAACTTCCTCCAAGCTCTTTGTTTATAAATGCGCGTCCACAGCACAGCCTGAGCTGGTAGGGAGAGGAGTGAAGGCACCACGTGCCTCAGCACTGGGGACATTGAGGGAAGGAAAATCAGTGAAAGAAACAGCATGAGGGAAGAAAGTGTCCAGGGAAAAGACCATAGCACTCCATCTCCTATTCCCCTTCTATGTTCCCCTTCGTCACAAGTTTCAGCCTTGTTTGTCCATGCTGAGGGTCAGGAGCAGATGGATTTTACCTGGAGTGCTTCTCCTCACTTCTGGAAGCACTCTGTCCTTCCTCTCTTCCTCTCCAGGCCAGCAGCACAGCACCACACAGCAGCACCCTCCCTCACCCTGCCACCATCTCCCCTCCTCCCCTTCCCCCCCTCTCGCTGTGGCTTGACACAGAGGAACCTGAAAATTCGCTGTGATGTTTGAATCCCAGCCAAAACTGAAAGCGAGACCTCGCGACTGGTCCGAAAGCCTAAAAAACATATGGCATTAATTCTGCTTTCCCACAGTTCCTAAAACTGCAATTAAAAGCAGCCCCCACCAAACAGAGCCCCATAACTCAGCTCCGTGATTTATTGGAATAATGAAGCTTTAGGGGAAAGTTGGCGAGGACCAGGAATTCCACGTCTGGGAGCTGGGCTCTGCGCACGGGTTTATTTTTCAGCGTGCCACCAGTGGAAGAGCAGGATCTGAGAGGGACAGGCCTTTGAGGAAGCTTATCTCTGGCACCCATTTGCCTTCCAACAAAAAAACATCTCCTGCAGATGCCCAGCAGGAGCAATCAAACAGAAGCTGGCTGGGGATCATCTCTCTCCATCATCCAGCGGATGCTTTTTTCCATCAGCGACAAATAAACGTGGCCCACGAGATGGCAAAGACTGCAAATCTCCTCTTGCCCAAGGAGGTGCTTTTTCATGTTCACTTTTTCAAAACTAAGGCCTTTCAGCTCCTTGGCTGTGAGCAAACATGAAAGTCAAGATGCAAAGCTCAGATCTAGTTTTTTTTTATTGTAGTCTGGGAGGGGAGGTGGGAAGGGGAAAGTCATTCTGCCTAAGGAGGCAGATTTCTGCCTGTCTGTCGTTTTGCAACTGCCTGTTATGATGATCCTGCCTAATGGTTAAATGCAGCAAAGAAGCAGAGGTGGGATAAACTAATTTCTAGAAGACATTTCACAGTCTTTGTTAGATGACCCTTACACATCTCTATAACTCATGTGATAAAGGCAAACTTCAGCCAAATGGAGTCTCAGAGTAATGCCAGAAAGAAGTACAGTGAGAAGCACCTTCTCTACTTAGAAGAGGATGTAGTAGAAAGACCAAACACATCAAACCTCTATCTCCTTCACCCATCACAGTCTCTGCCTGTTGTGCATCTCCAGTTTCCAACACCCTACTTGCTGGTAGAGCAGATTGCAGGAGCACTGGTCTATCTGGTGTTTGCCATCACTCTATTTGTGATGGTTTTGCTCACCCACACCACTGAAAAGGCAACCCAAAGTGCCCCCCTGCCCAATTCATCTGGTGAGCAGAAATATTTTGTACTGCACCCAGTTTATGCAGATGCCTGATAACATTCTTAAATCACATTTACAGGTGCAGGAGAAGATTCTGTTCACCCCACGAGGAGCCGTAGGCTGCAAAGCCTGGTGTCACTGTGTCGTACGGCTCCTGTGCTGCCCATTAGCAGAGTGGGGTACTCCCCCTACAAAGAGGCCATTTGCTGAACACCTGCCCTGATAGAGATCTCCAAACATCACTGCTGATGGCGAATTGTCACTATGCAACTTTATACCGGAGCAGGTGCAGCGGAAACCTGGCTGCAGTGTCTGGTGACAGGAGACTAAAGTTGTTTGGTTTGCTCTGCCTAGCAAAACAAAAGTGAGACATAAAGAAGCCTTTTTCTAATTGTCTCAGGAATGAAGTTTTGGCTGGATCTCAGAGCCCTTCAAGCAGAGGAGTGGAGGCAAGAGGTCTTCAGGGTCTGAGGATGGAGTTTCTGGTGGGGACCAGCTGATGGGACAGTGATGAACCTGAGGGTAGAAGAGTCAGTGAGGATGATGATATTTGTCCCATCTAACTCCTGAGATCTTCTCAGCTGAATTAGCCCCTCAAGGTCCCACTCACAGTCAGTGGGCAGAAGCAAAGGTGTAGGGCATGATTCATCTTCTTCAGGCCACAATGAATCACTCCCTGCAGCCCACTGACTGTATTGATCAGTTTGGTGTCCACTAACAGCAACCTGAGCAGGGGGTACTGAGGTTTCTGCCACTGCTGCCTAAATGGGTGTCCAAGGATGCTTTTGACTCTGCCTCTTCACCCAACTCTTCTACCCCACTGTGACAACCCAGCTGTGGTGCCAGTCCACAAGTCCAGATTAAATCCTCCACCTTCAGATCCACTTAAGAGCTTTACCTAATAAAATTGAACCACTAAAGGTAGGAGTGATCAGGAATGCTGGTGGTTGCAATGGTTTTACTGTATCTCAGGGGCCTGGTCAGCGTGCCTTTCTCACAACCTGTGGAGAAGAGAAGGCTTTGGGAAGACCTTTTTGAGGCCTTTCAGGACTTAGAGGGAGCATAGAAAAAACATAAGGAAAAACTTTTTAGTGGGGCTCGTAGTGATAGAACAAAGGGTAATGGTCTTAGACTGGAGGAGGGTAGATTCAAGCTAGAGACAAGGAAGAAGCTTTTTACAGTTAGGGTGGTAAAACACTGGCACAGGCTGCCCAGAGAGGTGATGGATGCCCCATCCCTGGAAACATTCAAGGTCAATTTGGACAGTGCTCTGACCAACCTGGTCTGGCTGAAGGTGTCCCTGCTCACTGGAGAGGGGAGTTGGAAAAAGATGATCATAAAGGTCCCTTCCAACCCATACTATTTAATGATTTTATAAAATAAATCATTTAACATAAGAAGAGGAAAGGGAACCACATTGGCAGGGACTGTTGGACTCCTTCATGGAGTCCACTCCAAGATCTTCAAGGAATTTCCTTTGATTTCCCTCTTGATAGTGGAACATACAGTGAAAACCTCGGGAGTAATCACTGTCCCACCAGGCATCCCAGTGCTGTAGGCTGCAAACTCCTCAGCAGAGCAGCTCTCAGCACAGAACTCTGCCATCAAACAGACAACATCAAAATGAAATCCAGAGGTCTGGAGAGAGAGAGATCCAAGTGGAAAGCAAGATGTAGCAGATGGTGGTGATAAACACAAGGAGGGCCCTGCTCCTTGACACCTTCAGAATAGGTTTCAGTATTTTCTGAGATATTGTCGAAGCAAGAAGCTTGTGGAGATCTTTGGGAAAATAAATCCTTTTACAGACCCTTCTGAAATTGCCTTTGCATCCACCATTATTCACAGACCACAAATGGAAAACCACTGGTTTGGCAAGAAACCACTGGAGCACAAAGAAGACGACGCCGCTTTCTTCTGACTTCGAGTCTGTAGCATAATGGAATGGCGCTTGCTTTGCTCAACATAAAAATATACAAATAATCAGAAAAACATGGCAACAGGATGACAAAACCATGGTATAATATTTCCCAGAATGACCTCAAAGCCATAAATCAGCCCTCTGAATTGTCAGCAGCAATCCAGCTGAACAGCCAAATTGCCCCACCATCCAGCCTATTTTATTAAGGGTTATTGCTGTGCATTATTTATTTACAGAGTGCTGTACATGTAGACACTGCTTTACAGGTACATAAAAGACCACCCCGAGGAGTTCAGTTGCACTCCAGGCACACAAATATGACATTCATGGCAGCAGCAGCACGGGTTAACGATGGCAGTGCTGCTTCAGGTTTCTTGTTTCCCTTTTGATTTTATTGCAGTGAAGTCAAACATTTCAAACGCCGGACTTTGAGTCAACCTGTTTGTCTGAGGCAGTGCATGGCCATTTTATCTCAGGATCAGAGGGTCTGATGGGTTTATCTGTCCCACATAGGATAGTTAAACTCAGGATTGGGAACTGACATTTGGACTGGCTGGAAATTTTCCACCAAATTTTTTTGCCTTTGATTTCTAGTGGGAGATGATGTTTTTAGCAAAGCAGGGATTTTTTTGCATACAAACTTTTATCCCACTTGGCTAAAAGGCCAGCTTTGCTCTTGCTTGTGTGTAAAATTCCCTCTTCCCTTTTCCTTGTTCTGGAAAATGGGGAGAGGGGTGTTAAATTCTGCAGAAGTTGCATTATAATAAATAGATGCAAGGTATTTTCCATCCTCAGTTTCATGTTTCATAGGTGTTTAGCATTGCTGCTCGAACTCATCAAAGGGCACAAGATCATGTCCTGATGAGAGAAAGCAAAGAAGCTCAGCAATTAGAACAATTGCAGATTTACTGGGAATACTAACGAGATATTTCCCCCCATTGCACATCCTAATGCAGTTACTGAGTGGCATTTCTCTCCCAGTTCATGGTTTCTTGCAGTCCCAGTGACTGGTGGGAGGACAGACGTGGCAAAGTCGCTGTCTCGGATAGCAGCGGTTTCTCATCCAGCCGGAGCAAGCCAAGAACATTTCCCACCATCAGCATCAAAGCTCCCTTCTCCAGATGTCTGGAGGAAAGGCAGCATCTGTCTGTCTAATGGGAAGTCTCCCCATCTCTCAGGGCTGTAGGAGGGGTTGCCTCTGATTTTTTTTCTTCTACCATTATTACTCTAGACTTAAATATGAGAGGAACCTTTACTCACCCAGCCATTGAAAAGTGCTTCAGATGCCAGTGGAAAGACATGTGAGCTATTAATTAAGGACTTAATTGTTAATTATTCCAGCACTGAGAAGTATGCTAGACCCTCCCAGTCTGCCCAGATACACAGCCCTGCCCTGGGGAGCTATTGGCTCCTTTCTGACAGCATGGAGCAAAGTTGTAATGAAGTGGTGAAAGGTTGGGGGAGAGAGAAGTTGGGGCATCTGCTCGGCATACCAAGCACCAGTGTCCAGCCGGGAATGGCAGAGATGGAAAATTAGCACCTGGAATGAGGAAGAAGCTTTGCTTGTTTGTCTCTCAGGCAACCTAGCTAAACACATCTTGAAAATGAATGTAAAAGCGACATGGGGCTTAATTTCTTGAGATATGAGAAGTGAAAGAAGTTATAAAAGAATGTTTGTGTGGTTGAGACATAAACTTGTCGATCTTCCCAAACTGGGATTAAATTCTTCCTCAGCCAAAATGTTCAGCATGTAAATCACACACATTCCTCAGTACCTGAGCTGCCTGACTGGGAATCCCAACATACCCAAGGGGACAGTGCCAAGACTAACAGGAGTCATGCTGGGAAGTGCTGGTAGCCCTGGTAGCCAGGGCTGGCAGGAGCTGTGGCAGGGAGTGATCCGCGCACGAGCCGTGCCGTGACTCGCACAACTGCCTTTTCTTCACGCCCAGAAACTCAGCCATCTCCAGTCTCGCCCAGGGCGACAGGGGCTGCCAAAAATGCAACCCCAGCCATCCCTGGGAGAGCTGGGGAATTGCAGGCAGAGCTGGGAGCAGCCTGGAGCCATCACCCAAGAAGTCATCCCAGGCTTTTCTCCTCCAGTGCTCTTCATTTCGTGGAATAACTTTTAGTGTTGGTGGTTAACCTGTGGTTCTTCCGTGGTGCTGCTGCTTCTGCCACCCCTGTGCCTGGTCCTTAAATGAAGTTGTGGTGGAGTCCAGCCCTGCAAACAAGAGTTTTGCTAATAAATGCTCTCCCCTGACCCCTAGTTTACCCCCATGTATCAGGAGTTAATTACGTGTAATAAAAGCTGCCCTGACTCTGCCCCAGCACTACAAGCACAGGAAGCAACAGGTCTTCCGAGAGGTGACATCTCCTCACTGTCAGGAGCTGTGATTTAATATGATGGAGGCAAGAGTGTCTCTTGTACAAAGCCAAGGAGAACTGGACAAAGAGTCAGATCTCATCATGTCCAAACCCCCTTGGAGCAGGGAACCTCCTCCCGGCTTGCACTCTAAAGAGCCACACCTTTGCAACAAGCAAATGAGTTGTAGCTCCAGGAGCCTTGATCCTATATATGCTTCACTTGCCTGGTGTGAGCAGCCTTTGAGGAATCCCACAGGCTGACAGAATTAAACTCACATCTGAATGTTTGAATGAGGAGGTGAGGGCTGGCAGTGTCCCTGCTCAGAGCACAGGAATGCTTGGGAGTTCAGCTTTTCCAGGGCCACAGCAGGAACGAGCTGATGTCAGGCCAGATGCAAGTGATACCCATCACTTGCAAGGCAGGAAACGCATCTCTGTGCTCCTGCTAACCTTAGAAAGCAAGTGCTTGGATTGCCACACAGAGGATTTGCAGCAACAAGGAGAATGTAATTAAATAACAGGGATGATCTCATTATTGTAATGATGAGGTGTCATTTAATAAGGAGAATCCAGCACTGGGAGCTGGGAACTGGAGTCCTAATCCTGGCCCTGGTTCCCAGCTCTAGTAGGTCACATAAGGCTGACATCCTTCCTTCAATGTGTTTTTATGAAGCATAAAAATACCGGGACACCCCAGTGCTTGCAGAAGCTCTTGCAACAAAGAGAAGCACATTAACGGTCAAAATTGTCTTGTTCCTTTACTTTCTCTATAAAAACTGGGTTAGAACAACTTCCCTTTTTATGAGGGACAGTGAGGTTCTGTGGCAGATGATGCTTATGCAGAGCCCAGAATCACAAGGTCACTGAAGGAAGTACTAAGGCTGCTCCAGTCCTCATGATCTTCCAAATGCACACCTAAATGCTGATCATCTGACCCTGCTGTGGCACTTCTGGGGTAATGTGTAGTACTGGGTCAGGCCGGCTAGGCCGCAGGAGTTTAAAGGAGAGCTAGATAAAAGACTACACAGAGACAGCAAACGGAGAGGGCAAAAAGAGAGAGAGAGGGCAGAACTCTCTGCTTTTATTTATATGTTTTTACAAATCACCATGGATTGGAGGTAGAAATGACCACCTCTCAATTCCATTGGTCAAAGCATCAATCTATCATATTTCTCCACCCAGTATAGCAAATTGATAAACAACACAAACAGTTAAGAAAACATAGATAGTTGTTAAGGAACCATGGCCATGTTTACAGAAGAAGTGTGAGAAAGTATTACAGTGAGAGAAACACTGAGAAACTGCAAAACTCAAGGCAACATCAATGCACCTTAGAGAATTTCTTCCCAAATACAATTGGCTTTAAATATATGTACATGAGTGTGTGTGTCTATAGTGAGAAGGACCAGGATGTTTTCAAAGCCAAATGACAGAAAAGGTACAGTTGAATTTAAATGGGGACCTCGCCATACATTATGTCTATCAAAACACGTAATCTGGATCTCTCGAACCTAACTCATCCATCTCTCCATCCATCAGTGCCAGAATCCTTTATCCTCAGTACTGATGCTAAGTTTGGTAGGTGGTAAGATATGCCCCTTCCTCCTTATTTTCTGCTTTCATTGAGCTGCACATTTTGGGTTTTGAGGCTGGGAGCCCTGAGGATCAGGAAAAGGGGCAGTGGGCTCTGCAGTGCTTTGAGCAGGGCTGCACACTCTTCTGAAATCCTTCTTCAGGTTTTCTTATTCCCTATCGCTCAGCATGTTCTGTCAAGGGTTATTTGTCTATTGCTGAGGCTGAGATGCCAAACAGTGTCCCTTCAGAACCCAGAATTTTCATCCCAGATGCAGACAGCTCAGCAGTTCCCATCAGCTGGGTGGTGCTTCTGGGCCAGTCATGAGACCCTGGTGCCACCACACATCCCATCAGCCCTATGTCCAGGTTCTCATTCTGCTTGTGCCACCATTTCTACCCCATTTCTGAGCGGAGAGACTCAATGGAGGGGAGTTGTTCCTCCCACATGTCAGAATGGAGAGATCTCCCCTGTGCAGTGTAGGACATTGTTCTCTTTTTCATTGTCATAAGAAAACTGGAGCATGAAAGGGATTTTCCCTCACAGCCTGACCTGCAAACTCTTAATGAAGTCAACAGCTTCGCTTTCCGATCCCTTCCAGAATTACAAAAAAGTTAAGACTGGAGAAACATGTGTAGCAGATTTCAGCTCAGTCCCACAGCCTTATCCCCAAACAAGCCTTTGCATTCTGATTTTACCATTTGCTTCTGAGCCTTACACGGTGCTGCTTTGTTTTTACACAAGCCAAACACAGCAGGTGAAAACACTGAGCTGCCTCTCCAACACGAACCATGCACTCACAGAGCTCTGGGACACATCCATGAGAAACTCTCCTCCCTTCAACAAACATTCTGCAAGGCAAAATAAACCACTGGAGCATCCCGTAATCAAGATTGCAGTACGGGAATCCAGTGTTTTGATCTTTGCCGTGGCAGGATTCAAGGCTCCCAGGCTGTCATCTCTTGGGTTTGGTTTTTTTTTTCCATTGCCCAGATTCTGGAATTTTTCTTTCAATTTTTTTAGAGATTTTGAGGCCTCACATTTGGGCAGAAAAAGCTTAAAAGCCTGAACATATAAGTTTCCTAAATTTTAAAGCAACCTTGCAGTCTGAGAAAGGAGCAATGACTCCTTTTTAAATTTCCAATGTTAAAATATCCATAAAGTTGTTAATCACTCATATTAATATCGCCATCCAACAGTGAGGTTAATGAGGATGCTAATGAGCTGCTCACTGTCTGCAATCCAAAAATCACAACTGAAATGGGTCTTTTCTTCAGCCTTATGATCATAGAAACACAGAATCACCAAGGTTGGGAAAGACCTCTAAGATCAGCGAGTCCAACATTTAACCCGTCACTGCCAAGTCCACCAATGGATGATGCCATAAATTGCCCTAAGGAAAGTTGAGAGCAGCTCTGATCTGCACCACTTAAAGCAGGGAAATCTCAGGAGAAATTGTGGCTTTTTGATCTCCTGGGTTCTGTGTTCTGATATAAGATTTGGATCAGGCATAACACCAATAACAGGTGTTGAGAATATGACCTGTTAGCACTGAGCCCTCATGATGATTTCTGATGGTCCCAGAGCCCAGCAGCTCCAGCAGCACCCATACCCATCCCTGAAGCTCACATCCTGGGGACCTAGAACAGAAAATGAGGCTGTAAACCACCAGGTTTCTCTGCATAGCAGCCTCGGCTGGATTTTCCTCCCTTTTCCATGGGTATCCATAGTGCTTCAGGAAGGTTAGATATGAGCTAAACAATGCCTGAGTGGTTTGAAATATTTCAAATTGCTGCTTCCCACCATCTCCCCCTGCTCCTTGCCATTGTAAAAACAAACCTTAAACCACTACATTTCTTTGCAAAACTTGTCATGAAAAATTCCTCCTGTTTTCTGGCTGCTTATAAAACCACTGGAATAAAATTGTTGTTTGCCCTATTGCTACTGCTGTAGAAAGCACAGCCTCTTCCAGTGGAGGTGAATGTCTAATTTTCTTTATTCAGGAGACAGATCCAGGACTCCCAGTTTTTTGGATTATCCAGTTAACTTTGCAAGATGGAACCCAAAGAATTTCCCCGCAGATTTATTTCGGTTTTTCCTAAGTGGGAAGTGCACAAGTCCCACATTCTCTACTAATCATTTGAGGAACCACAAGAGAAAGAAAAAAAATGTCAACATGAGTTCCTCTTCCCTCACAAGCTGGCTTGAAGGTTGTTGTGGTTGGAGAGAGGGGAGTGAAAAAGGAGAAAAAATGACACAGCAAGGTGGTTTAGTAGAAATGCCAAAATGAGAGCTCGTTCCTGACGTCTGCCCAGGCAGTGGGAGTGGGTGCACAGGCAGATCCTTCACCCAACGGTGAAACCACAGCACGGGGTGTTTTTGGTACTGTTCTCTTGTTGGAGATTAAAAATAGTCTAAAAATAGGAGATGGAGGTCTCACTGCTCCTTGTGGGGCAGTGGGACGTTATTCCTCTGTGTGTGTATGGAGGGATGGAAGGACGGAGGAGTGGAAGGGTGGTGGGATGTAGGGGTAGAGAGGTGGAGGGATGGAGAGGTGGAGGGATGGAGGTTTAGATGGATGGAGAGGTGGAGGGATGGAGGTTTGGAGGGTTGGAGAGGTGGAAGGCAGCTACCCTGGTCTCAAAGGAGATCCTGGCAGGGCCATCTCATAGTGTCCTGTCCCACCACCCTCCCTTCTCACCACTCTAACTCTAAAACTCACACCTCTCAACCCTACTGTCCTAAAACCTTTCCCGTCCCATATCTTCCCCAGCCCAGGTGTGTCCCATCCAAGCACACTCACCTCAGTTGTTGCAGCTCCCCTTCCTCCCCAGCTCATTTCCCATTTTTTCCACAACCAGAGCAAACATAAAATGTGCTTGGGCAAGAGGGGAGGGGAAGACATGGAGGTGGGCTGGAAACAGACACATGGCCTCGTGCTTGCACTTTGAAAAATGCCAACTTCCCTACCCCAGACATCAACAGGAACATCATTAGTGCTGGACACTAACAAAGGTGATCTCCCGGCTGGGATGAGAGTAGGCCAGGGAGGCAGAGCAGTGACCCAGAAGGGTTGCCCTGTGCTCAGGGTGCTCAGATGGGACACAGTTATGTGAAGTGCCTGTGCCTGGGTGACCTAAATACGGAGCAAATGTGACACTGCGCTGCCCAATCAATACCTGTCAGGTCACATTACCTGTTATTGATGAACACAGCTGTTAATCCCAACATATTGTATTTGCAGAACTTCCTGGCCTCCCCAGGGCTGTGTGGGGTGAGTTTTGCCTGGCTGAAACTTCTTTAAGGGAGACAAGCTCGATGGAGGAAGGGTCTTTGTGCATGGAGGAAATGTGTAGTTTGTTGCTGCTGGCCTGCTCGTGAGGTCTCCTCACTCCCCTAAAGGCAGGGTTTAGGAGATGACTCAAAGTCTGCATTAGAGGCCACAGATCCTGATTTATCCACGTAATATGAGCACTTAACTGAGGGAAACAACTCTAGGCACAGTCACCAAGTGCAAGGCAAAGTAACATCTCTGCAGGAGGCTGCTCCCAAGGCTGTGAATCGCTGTCTGCAGGGACCTGTCCCTTTCCAAAGCCATCGGTGTTGCTCTGGATGCTGCACTCCTTTTGGAGGTGCTCACAGCAGGGATGGGTCCAGGCAGGGAGGAGCTGTGGCACTGGCATGTGTGAGGACTGAGGGGTGAGGACAAGGGTCAGTGACTGAGGCCATGCTGTTGGTGTGAGGTGGTGCTGTGAGCTCTGGTGACCTGGCTCCTCCTGCCCAAGGGACCTTCCTGCTGCTCTCACATCCCACATGAGGTCTGCTGGTCTCTCCTCAGGTAGGATTCCAGCACACAAGACCACACTGCAAACTCTGACATTCCAAAGCCCCACCTTGACATCTGCACATCACAGCCCAGGAGCTGGCTCTGCCTCTGTAGCTAAGCCAGGTTTGCCACCAGGCTAATAAAAACCCCAGTGAGAGGGATTTTATGTTGGATTGAGATCCTGACTAGGAGGACACCATGTTTGTGTGCTTGGGGTGCATATTTTGCCATGGCCTTGCATGCTGCATGGGATCCTGGCAAACCCAGCACATCCCACACCCAGGGTTTTCCCTTTGGTCTTCAGCCACACAGCGTTCTCCTTGACACTATAGAATAATAGGATGGTTTGGATTGTAAGGGATCTTAAAGTTCATCTGGCAAGGATACCTTCCACTAGGCCAGCAGGAGCTTTGCAGAGCAGGTCTTTATTTTACCTTTATTTTCTGTCAAACATATTCTTCACCTGCTGCTGAGGGGAAGGACAGACCCTGCAGATGGAAGACTCTGCCCCAGCAGTTGAGGCCCTGGCCAGGTTCCCCTCTCAGCTGACTTGACAGAGCCCCCAGTCACCATCTGTTCTCAGGAGCAAACTTGTGGTTTCAAAACACGTGCACTGACAGTGAAAAGGCACCCAGAGGAAAATCCCACCCAAACAACTTTGTAAGCAGAAGTGGCAGTGGCAGTGTTGCTAAAGATGCTGCCACACTCAAGCTGATTAATATTGCTGGGTCTAGCTGGACGTCACTTCTTTAACCCAATGATGGTTTAGATTGGGCAGCAGCTCTTCACATAAATTTGTTCATAGAGGGACTCACAGGAGTCCCCTTGGGAATGCTGAAGGGAAGGGACCAATTTGAATCAGTGGGAATCAGGTGGTGGGAAGATTTTGGTGCCCTGTAGCCAGTGTGTTTGTGTGTGCAAAACCCAGCCCAACCTGGCTGCACTCCAGGTGGCTCATCCGAGTGCCACAAGCCGTGCAGTGTGTCCACTGGAGGAACTCGGGTTTCATGTGGATAATAAAGGGCTGGATTTAATCTCCCTGGCTGCCTTAAAGCAGCCAACACATGCGGCTAGGGTGCCTCAGGTGAACCAGATCCACTTTCTGCAGAGAGGAAGCTGAAGGGAAGCGCTCCCTGAAATGATCCTGTTGGAATTCCCCCCATTCCTTGCTGACCTTTCTGCCTGGGGCTCTGGCCCAGAGCAGCTGAGCACTTCTGACTGCTACAGGGCAGTGGGATTTTGCTCATGTGCCTTGGAGTCTCTCGGCTGGGCTCTGTATTCCACCTGTGCCCACAGAGCATGAGGCTGCTGCTTTGGATGTGAACTACTGCCAGGCCAGAGGAGCAGAGCCCAAAGCATTGGCCCCGTGTGGTGAAGGTGAAGCCAGGCTGAGACAGTGCAAGGACCAAATGAGCCACCAACAAGTGACAGGTCTGGGTTCAGAGAGGGCAATTAAAGCAGTTCCTTTACCTGGCTTTTCCAATTTGATTAATTATCGATTCAGAGTCCAATTAAGCAGGCTGTGTGTGTCACATATGTCCTACATCACACACTTGCCTTCCAGAACTTCCCATCTCATGTTTAAAATGGAGAGAGCTCCAATGTTTAAGGCCTGAACAAACCTTAGAGCGTGATGCTGATGTGATACCTGAGTTAGGAGAGGGCCAAGACAACTCCTGCATTTGTTCTCCAGGTCCCTTCTCTGTCCTCCTAGCCATGGAATGGGGCTGTCTGTTCCTTCTGAAAGCAGAAGCAGCTCGGAGTGGGCACTGCCAAACAGTGACACCACATGAGGAGGACACTGTGGTGACCAGAGCCGGGTCTGACCTGGAAGATCAGGAGTTTTCTCTGCAGCTGTGATGGGAAGATTTTGGAGGAAATCAACATTTCATTCCAGCTCTGCATTCAAAACACTCAGGTTCTTCATTAAAAATCCTGGCAAGTGTATGACACTGACAGATGAAGAGGTAAAAATCACAACAGCGAGCTCCTCTTGACCTCTGGACAAATTCCTGTTTTGTGTTCCTGATACAGGTTTGGTTTTGTCTTTACAAGCAGAACTTTCTGTTTCAGATGGGGCTTGTCCAAGGACTCACAGCTGTGGGTCACACTAGGTCTACAGCTGCACTTTGCCTCTCAAGATTCTCTCTGTCTGGGTTAATTTATAATGTGGGACCTGGGGAGCCCCAAACCAGTGCAGGGGACAAGAAGAGAGAAGTTTCTTAGGGGTTGTTTAATCTTGTGGAAGATCTGAAACTCAGTGGAGGAGAAGCAGCTCAGCAGCTTGGGCCTAGAGCCCTGTGTCTGCCTAAAACCATTTAGACGTTGTTAGTTTGGTTGCAGCCAGGTGATGAGGCCAGGTAACATCCCTGTGGGCCGGGGGATGGAGACGGGGACTCCTTTCCTGCAAGGTGAAGAAGGAAGGAGTTACCCTAACCCACTTATGTGCAAAATCCCAAATCCTCTCCTTCCTTTCCTCACATTTTAACCATCCCTTGGTGACCCACTGCTCCTTCTGGCACTGGTGCTCCCTGTCATGGGGCGGATGGAGGGGATGCTGGATGCTCTAACACCAAGGCAGAAGTGACCACAGCAGGCTAGAGCCCTGCTTTGCTGGACCCCAGAGACTCTGACACCCACCAGCTTTGGGCTGAGGCCAGGCTGGGATGTCACCTGAGCTAGGGCTCTCTGTGAACAGCCTGGGCTGGGCCCATGAGAGCCCACAGGGCTGTCTCCCTGCTGCAGCTGCAATTTGAGCCCTGGCTGCAGGGCAAGCTCTGGGCAGTGGTTGGAAGGTATCCCCAGCAGGGAAAGCAGAGCCATCAGCTGGATCCAGGGGAGCACCCACAGAATGCCCTCAGGAGAAAAAATCCTCTCCAAATTTCCTTTGACTATTCCTGGTGGACAAGTCACTTTAACCCTAGGGCTCAAAGACTCTTTGGGATGATGGTAACCATGAAATGACTCACGGGCAGACCTTGAAACCAGAGCCTATTATTCCTGGCATCCAACAGCAAGCCTCAGTGTGATTTCAAATTGTGGCTGGCTCCAGCATTCATTTTTAAAGGATTTTTAGGAAGGGGAAATTTTTTTTGGTGGTGTTTTCCTCAAGTCTCCTGCTGACTGCAGCCCAGGTAATATCCCAGTCAGGTTATTCCCATGCCAGAAGGTGGAAAAACCACCAGCCCAGGGAGTCTCTCTATTCCTCTCTCATTCAAGTGAAGCAGAGGTCCACGTGCTGGTCACCGGCTATGGCATCTCCATCCCTGGGCTTTGGTGCTCATCCACCTCAGATTGAGGGTCACCACAACAGCTCCGCTGTGCTTATCTTTTATGTATATACACACTTTATATATATATACATATATATAAAGAATACTTATCAATATTCTGATAACTGTACTGACATTGATAGCAAGAGCCTCCATGCCACACATAGAGCTACACAGTCTAAATCTTAAGGCACATATGTATGTATTTACTTAGGATGAATTCAGAGGGTGAGAGAGAGGAAACTTTGGTCCAGAGATGGACAAAATCCAGTCAAAACCTGAGAATACCCAGGAAAAGCAGAGGGAAAGAACAAGTGTGCCCAAACCTTCCTCTTCCATTGCACCCTGCACTAAATGTTTCATGTTAAATATTGCCTTTGTGCTCAGCGAAAATGTTAAAGAAATGTTCCTGTGAGTTAGGACAAAGGCTCGAAGTTCCATTTGATGGTTACAGGAGCAGGCAGAGGACACACAGCCTTTCAGTCAGCTGAGGATGGAGGTTTCTGGGCTGGGAGGGAGCGTGGCTGTGCTCTGCAGATGCTGGTGAGGCTGGAGATGTGCAGCTCGGGTCAGCTGAGGTCACTTCAGCTCCGATCAGCGCCTCCCGCTGCAGCTGAGCTCCTGAAGCCAAAGGCACAAGTGCCCCTTGCCTGGCACTGCTCGGAAGAGATGGCTCGGCTGGAGCTGGACCCGGGGAGCAAAACTCCATGGGAGCATTTTCCTCGTGGCTCTGAAAAGCAAGGAGGGAGCAGAGCACCCCAAGCTGGACCACACCACGAGAACCTTGCCTTGGGACTAAAAGAGGCCTCATCCACATGGAATGTCACCCAAACAGGGTGACAGAGAATATGGGAAACCAAAAGCCACTCTGTTTTGCCTTCCAGGACAATATTTTTCTTCACAGAATGGTCACCAAAGGCTTGGTGAGGGCTATGTGAGCCTCTGCTTTGCCACAGACCATCTGTGTGAATGCAATGGAGGTATTTATTTAGGTTTTCTACACTTCAGTCTTCCTGTCTGTACATCAGAAAAGAAATAGCTCATCCCTGTACCATCAGGTTGTTGTGAAGATAAAAGGGTGAAAAGGCAAATTGTCTTAAAAAAGGCTTAATAAAGTGCTGTGGAAAAGTGCAGAAAACATTAATTCTTCTTGCAGGACTTCATCAAAGACTCAATTGTCCAACACAAGTGTCTCAGGATGAATCTTTCTTTCTTGAGGGTTCCTATTCCCTTCCTTTCTGAGGGTTCCTTTCCTGTCTTGAGGGTGGCAGCTGCCCAGGCCAGGGCTGAGGGTCCCCAAGAGGATGTTCAGTGGACAGAGGGGGTGGCAACCCAGCAGTTCTCAAGGTTCCTCCCAGGTGGGGAACAGCAGTGAGACAAATCCACACCTTTGCCATTGGCAATCTCATGGCCAAAGCTGGGTATTTGTGTGTCCCATTGAAAACAAACAATGGCAGGTTATATAACCCTAAAAGATAAAAGTTCATCAACCCCAGCCTTTGTGGGGTAAAAAAAAGGCACCTCCAGGCACTGTGAAGTTCCTGCAGTTCCCTCTCTTTTAGATAAATCACTGGATTTTGGACCCTGTAGGCTTCTGGGATTCTCACCAAGGGGTTTCAGGGGAGAGCTGTCTCTTATTAGCAATAAAAGTAGGAGTTTTGGATCTGATTCCTCAAGCTGGGACCTGCTCTTGTGAATATCTGAATCACCTTGGCCCCCATCAGGGCACTCCATCTCTCTGGGGGTTGAGCCCTTCAGGATCCTTGTAACTCTGTACCAGGATTTTGGGTGAGGAAGGGGGAGCCTGCATTGGAAAGGAGCATCAGTGCAGTTGTAAGAGACAGGAGGTTGTGACCCGTGTTGGGAAGCAGCCAAGAGAACAGGAATAGCATATGGAAAAGGCTCTTTGAATGCCATGTATGTTGCTGATTCTTAGGAATAATCAGCAACACCTCTTTACATGCTGTATTTTTTAGCACAAATTGAGGATAAAACATCCTCTCTGCTGAGACAGCAGAGTCCACGTTTCCTTTCCTTCACAGACAGCTGCCCCCTTCCATGTTACAGGTAAATTGTATGAACTCATCCCAGTGCCTTTGCTTGGGATAAATGCCAGAATTCCCTTTTCAGCAGCAGGGAAACTGAGGAACAGGCAGTTCAACTACCTTGCCCTTGGCCATAGACCTTGTCAGTGGCGGAGCTGAGACGCAGGCTCGGGAGTTACATGTACTGCTGCAGATTTATTCCTGCGCTGTGTCAGAAAATATTATGTCTCACTTTGATGCATCCAGATTTTCTTGACATAAATTGCTGAAATCGCTGAGAGAGGCATTTATTTCAAAGTTCAGCACATTATACGTAGGGAGAGAGAAGTTGAGTAACTGGAAAAATCAACTTGGAGTTGCATCACCGGGAGCCAGAATGTTTGTTTAGTCCTTTGTGAGATGAAGCAAGCTTCAGTTTGGCCTCATCCAGGCATGATTAGTCAGGAGATAAGGAAGGGTTTCTGGACGGGTCCCTGATACAGAGCAATTTCAGGCATGGCTATGTCTTGTGAAGGAGGGGGCAGGGGAGAGTAACAGCCTCTCTTCCCTGTCTGCCCCAGCAGCCAGTCCTACAGGCTCTCAGACACAGATTTCCAAATGACCCATCCCTCCCACGAGCTGTGTTGGTCCTGTTCCCCCAATTCCCATCCTCATCCAACCTAAAACTGCAGTAAATCATAAACGCAGGGACTTTGCAGTAAAACCCCAGTCCAGTCAGATCAAAGGCAACTTTTATCTCCCATTTTCTTCAGGGTCCAAAACTCACAAGAGCACAGCTGCTGGCCTGAGGTTGCAGCTGTATTGCTCCCAGATGATAAAATAGCTGTGGCTTCAAGGTCCTCTGTGTTTGCTTAAGCTAAGACACTCACCTCCTTCCAACTCAAGCAAAACTGTTCACTAAACTGTTCACACACCATCCCCGTCTCCTGTCCCAGTGTGGGATGATGCAGGAGAGAAAAACACAAGGAAATTCTCCAAGACTTCTGATTTTTGCTTGCTGTCCCATGGTGACAGCTGACCTTGCTGGTATTTCTGATTTCATTTCGTTTCACATCTCACGTTGTGCCACCCGATGCATTCTGCACCAGCCAGGGCAAATCTTGGTTGGCCTTTAAATCACTTTTGGCCTTTGAAGACCTGCAGTGTAAATGGCAGAATGAAAATTCTGTTATGAAGTCTGGGGTTTTAGGAACTTTTCTTCAAAAGCTGAGATTTTGTAGGTCATAGAACCATAGAATGGTTTGGGTTAGAAGGAACTTTAAAAGTCATCTTGTTCCAACCCCCTGCCATGGACAGGGACACCTTCCACCAGACCAGGCTGCCCAAAGCCCCATCTAACATGGTGCTGGATATCTAAGAACTTAACTTCTCACCCACCCCTGATCTAGTCTGAACCTTGCTCAGGTTTGCCAAAGAAATATCATCTTGATGTATTTAGAGGTGATCAGATGTAAAAAGCAAGGCCTGAGCTCCCCTATTTAAAAATCTACAGGGTTTGGATTTAAACTCATCTCAGCAAAAGAAAAGAGTTACCACCTGTCATCTCTTTGGGGATAAAAACCAGAAGGGACAGTGTTTTGGCTTCCAGGAACAATTTTAAGTGAGAAGCGCTGCTTGGGATTATTCACCCTTTTTCAGCCTGCAGCCTTGGCTGGGCACATCGGTGGACTTGGCAGGGCTGCTGAAACCACACTCAGGAGAAAGAGTCCAAGGAGAAAAGCAATTAAATCCCAAGTGGTCCCGTGCTGGAGGCTGCTCTCCTCTGGCTCTGTGCATCGTGACTGAGCTGCAACACCAGTGCCCTCCCTCCTGCCCTTGCTCCCCTCCCAAATCCTCATCAGCCTCATTGCCCCAGACACTGTCTACCCCTTGGAGGGCTCCATGTTCTAAAGAAACCAAGATAAAAACAACCCAAGCCCCAGTGACAGCCTGACATTTAAGAAAGAAGAAAATCCAGATCAAATTGGTCATAACCTGCAGTTCCTCTAATTTGTTTCAGCCATTTCTAGCATTGCATTTTCCTGTCCTGAACTCTGACTTTAAAGCCATGAATTTTTCTCCTTGGCTCAGGTCTGGACATCAGTTTTTGTGCTTCAGTACGATGAAACTGCTACCAGATATCCAACCGCTGTCCAAGTTGTCATTCCTTGGAAGCAGGCCCAGTTGCTGGTGATTCTTCCCACGGAGATGCACCCTGTGCTTGGGAGCTTATGGGAAGTGAAGGCTTGGAAGATGCCAAAGCAGCAAGGCTTTGTGTTCTTGGCTTGGATGTCAGCATAGCCAGATCATTTTACTCTGCTCAGCTTCCTAGCACAATTTAAATACAGAAATTTCAGGCAAGGGAAATGTCTCACCTTCCCAGAAAAATCGTTGCACTGACTTCCCCATCCTTCCTTGCATCACATTTCTTAGAAATCTCCTCCCGTGACAGGGCAGAGATGTTGGCAGCTCTGGCCACTTTGCTCTAAGCAAAAATCAGGTTTTTGTGGGCTGATGAGAGTTGATGTGGTTTTGAGGTTGTTCTCCTCTTGTGCAGCACTTTGCGGGGCAGTGCTCCATGCAGGGAGCTAATCTTCATCAGCCTCACAGAAATTAAAAATAAATGTGAATTCAAAGGGCAATAAACATTGCAGTGAGCTTGTTCTGGGTTTCCTGAGGCAGCTGGCTGGGCCTGAGCTGTGCCATCACTCTCTGCCTAAGGGAAGGCTGCAGGGATGGAGGCTGAAATCACAGCTCCTTGCTGGCAGGACGAGCAGCACCCACCCCTCCCTGCTCCCAGCTCTCCGCTGGCTGCCTCCATCTCAGCTCCCAGGGCACGGGAGGGACCTCCAGGCTCTTCTTGCTCCTAAAATTCGCCTTCCAGGTGAAAGGATATGCTCCAGGCAGCTCCAAAGAATGGCCTTGTTTTTAAATGTATTACTTAAAATTGGATCAATTAATCACAAATATTCCTCCATGCACTGAGGGGGACCAATGTCATGTGAATGGTGAGTTTTCAATCAGGAGAAGAGATTCTTTATGAAAAGGAATCTGTAAATGAGATTTGCTTCTCCTCTTGACCTTGGGAGACCTTTACCTACATTTATTTCTCAGACCTGAATTAGCACCATAATAACACAGGGCTGGAAAATTATACTTAAACCTCCCAGCTATTTCTGGGTTACAGAGGCTCTTTCTTTTTTTCAGTCTAACCTAGTTTTCCAGTGGAACATTCCCAGCCTCTACAAAGAGACATCCCAGTTTTCCTCCCTATATAATTATATAAAGTCTGGCCTATATTCGTGCCCTTTCGCTCAGTCGTCTTTAATGTCAGCAAGGGCTCCTGCTCCCTTCGGAGAGGTTAAGAGCAGGAGGAAAGATTGACACTTCACCCCTGATTCTGCCTGAAAATGGGCCGGGTGAAAGTCACCACCACAGCCTGGGAAGCCTCTGATTAGTGTGTGTTAGGCTGCCACTCACTTGCCAAAGTCAAACTGTGTCCCACCAGCACCAGGGTCCTGTGGCTGTAAATGGGAAAGAATCACAGAATCACAGATTGGTTTGGGTGGAAAGGGACCTTAAAGATCATCTCATTCCCTGCCATGGGCAAAGACACCTTCTTCTAGACCAGGTTGCTCCAAGCCCCGTCCACCCTGGCTGAAGAAACATCGCTGTCCATGGGATGGGGTGGAAATCTGGAAAAGGTCGTTCCAAGAGAAAGTGGTATCACAGCACGGGATATTCTTTTTTCTTCACTGCACAGGCAGGGATGGCACTGAGCTGTAAAGTTAAAAATCTCAGCAAGGCAGTGGTGATTTGTTCCTTACCTTTACACATTGATTTGCTTAATAAAGAGAAAAAAAAATCAAAAATGAGGGATCTCTGCATTGCTCTATCTTGTAGGGTAGACAGCAAATCCAGAATGCTCAAGGCTGCAGTCCTCCAAGAAATGTTAAAAATTGCAGGTCTTAAAACCCTATTGAATTATTTCTTTAATCTTGTAAGTGCTACCAAATTAATATTTAGAGGGGGATTTTTTTGTTCCCTCGTTTGTCTTTTATTGTTGGATTTTTTTTTTCCAGGGGAAAGAAGGGAAATTCAGGCTAGAGAATACTCATCCACCATGACAACATGCTATCCCTTTCCAAGGAGATTTGCATTTTCTGGACACACAGGAACATCTCCAGGGGAGAAATCCCAGGGGAGGGTCTGGGCTTCTGCAGACCTCAGCACCAGTCACATCCAGCTTGGGTCTCATTTCCTCCATATCATCAGTATCAGTAGAAAAGTAGATCCAAACCAGTGGTTTTTCCAGGCTCAGTCAGATCTTTCTGCTGCTTTCAAGAGGCTCTGAGTCAGGCCCTGCTTTGCCACATCAGCAAAGCTGAAGTTTGACAGAATTGACACCTCATGTGATCAGAAAATATCTGCAGAGTGATGACTCTGAAGTTCTGCCTGGCCCCCTGCCTTGCTGGGCAAAACCCCCGAGCTCTGTGCTGGGCAGAGAGGGACACATTTGCATGGACAGGGTGGCATTTTATTTTCCCAGGCTTTTGCTGAGTGGTTTTGGACTGTCCAGCAAGGAGCTCCACAGCACTGGATGGAGGGGAGTGGGAGTGGGCTGGCTTTGCCAGGGGCAAGGAAAGCTTGTGTTGTTCCACAGTGTCCCAAGTTTTATTTCAGTGTCACGAGTGACAGTAAACCAGGACCCAGACCTCAGGCACAGTGCTGAGCCCGGTGCTCTCTCCAGAATCACCGGGCTCTGCTCACCCTTGGCTGGGTGCCTGGAAAGTCTGGACACTTCTGTCCTGGGTTGAAACAGCCCTTTCCTAACTTCTTACTGGCAGCCCCCAAAAGCTGAGACACCATGAGTCACAGCAATGGACAAATTCCACCAACTAGCTGTTTCTAATTAAAAAAAAAAAAAATAGAAAAAGAAAAAAAAAGCAGGATTGCAGGGTGCTTTGCATCTTCTGGCTGCTGCCCACAGCTGGCGTGTGGACACCTTGTCTCGCCTGGGAAACCCGGTCCAGTGCCAGCCCACCTGAGATCAAAGGGTGTGAGTGGAAAATGTGAGGTCTGCTCAAGGATGGAGGGCATGGGTGAGGAACAACCTTTCCTGGAAAGGGACACACCAGACCATTTTGGGCTGTTTTGCTATAATGCACAGTTCCCTCTACAGGTCGCAGCAAGAAACACTGGGCACCCTGGGGATGACTGATGTGGGAAAGAAATGCAAATAAAGGTAATAAAACGTTAGTAGCCAGCTGAGGAAGGGGCTTTGATTCTGGCTGGGAGGAGGTTTTCTCAGCTGTTTTTCGTGTTGGCTTTGAGAAATCCCTACCAAAGTTTCGGTTTTGGTTTTAAGGTTGCAATATCCCTGATTTTTTACAGATCAGACTGGGTGCTGGTGATACTACATCTCAGGTATTACCATAATATGGAAAATCATTGTTATGGCGAATAGTTTTGATAATAATGATAGGAATCTCCTCTGAGGTTTTTGGCCATCACCATGGGGCAATTAATGGGTGGCAACCAGTTAAATCCCTTTTTCACATATTTCCCTCCTGCAGGCAGACTCACACTTTCGCGAGGAATTTGAAGGCTGCACCAGCAAAAGACCTGAGAAAACACAACACCATCACGGAGGTGTGAATCTTTCGCCCCGGTGCTTGGCAGGGTGCTTGTGTTGCCACCTCAAGCTTCAGCAAAGGCTGTAAACTTGACTGATGACAGCAGCTGGCCAAATTCAGCCCACCCAAGGAAAAGAAGCACCTTTGGCAGGCAGAGAGGTCAATATGATGCAGGCATCTGGTTCTCCATGGCATCTCACTCTCCTGAAAGTCCCAGCTGTGGTGGGCTGCAAACTGCCAGGGCTGCTTGTGGCACTGCCTTCCACCAAACTTTATCCTGGATGAACTGGGAATCTTGTGCTTTATCTGACACCAAAGCATGTATTGTACTTTTAGTTTGGGCAAGTTGCTTAAAGGGCTTAACCAGCACAGAACACACGGTGCTAGGTTTGCTTGTGTTTTACTCCCAGCCATGCCACAAGACAAGGCACACCCCTCCTCCAGCTCAGCATCCCCCAGTGGAGCTCCCTCACAGAGCACGGATTTCTCAGGGTGACAATCCCCTTGTACAGCTTTAAAACTCTTCAGCATAATCAGAGATGTATTCTTTCCCCTCCCTCAATGGAAAATTAGATTTAATCATGCTTTGCCTGAAAGCAGAGGAAAACTGAAAAACAGTTCTCCCAAAAAGCATCCCAAGCATCAGCAAACAGGAATTAGTTGTACTGCAGCATGGAGTATCTGGTTTCCCAGCTGTTTTGGCAAGTGAACAGACACTTACTCAAAGAAGTACTCACCCCTTGAAAGAGAGGGTCAGTGGAAATTTTTGAGTGCTGTTTCCACCTCTCTGTCCCCTGGGTTTGTGACCTGGGCTGCTCCCTGGTGTACACAGTGGTGGGCTCACGGGGAGGGTGAAGGAGGGGAGGTCTGTCCCCTTTCCCACTGCCCCTCCCGGTGTGGTTGCTGGTGACCACACAGCAAAGCACCGGCTGCTCTGCTGCCCCTCAGACCTGGGGCTGGACACTCATTTTCTGTGGATAAATGACTGGTAGGGGCTGCTTAGGGAACCGTATAACACATAAAAATGTCTCATCCGTGGGGTTAACAATCAACAAACACCAGTTTAAAGAAGTCCTACACCAGCTCTGTGGCCAGGCCGGTGTGTTCACGAGCCACCGCTGCACTCTTATCATCCGTAAACTTTATCTCTACACGGGTCCAGCTGCACTGTGTAACCTCCACGACAGCTGGCAGCGGCTTGCACAGGTCAGTTATTTTTCTTGTGTGCAAGATCCAGCCTGGTCCTTATCTGCACTTTGCTAAACCTCCTCCTAATCATAAAACCCCGGCAGCAGCCGGCCAAGCGCCGCCAGCGGCGCCCGGAGCCAGCGCCGCTGCTACAAAGGGCTCCTCTTTCTGCAAGAATGACCACGGCCTGTTCGGAGAGGTTCTGTGAATTCATACCACAAATAACCACGGCGATACCGCGACTTTGAAAAGAAATCCATGAAGTGCATTTCGCGATGACATTTCTTTGATTGTTCTTAATTGCGTTTGACTCACCAGTGCAGACTCCAAATTAATGAGCTCTTGTGGTACCACGGAGCCTGGATTATAAACTCAGACAACAACCAGAGCAGGCATGATAATGAGCCACACAACGGTGACGCTTTTCCCCCTCAGCTCTCCCTTTTCTTCCCACCTCCCTCCTGACTTGCAGCAAGAGCAAGGCTGTCTGCTTGCCTCGCTGTGATGGATTTCAATTCCCTGGACCATCCACAGTGTTTGTTTTTTGAAGACTAATGTTTTGGAGGAATTATTAAAGAAGGAAAACAGGCTGGCTCCCACTTGCTTGCCTCTTGCCTTGCACTTTGATTTCTTAGCAGGGATTGTCCCTTGTGAGTGTTTGCATTGCTCCTGGCACGCTGCAGCCCCTGCCCAGGATGGGACACAAGCAATTAAACGCAGTCAATAATGCCTATCCCGAACTTTAAAGCACACTTTATTCTTGCAGAGCAGGACAGCGTGATACACGCTGATAATCCCTCACAGCTGTTGCACAGTCTTTCCTCTCTCTCTCTTTTTTTTTTTCCTGTTAAAATCTGATGCTGGACAACAGCCTGTGCTTGCCAAGAGCAGAGCTGAGCCTTGGGAGGGTGGCGAGTGCTACTGGAGGCTGAGGAGCAGCCCTGAGGTCCCAAGCCCTGCACTTTCTAACGCTGCTTGAAGCACCAGCTGATGGTGCATTTTTTGCAAATCCCGTATTTTTCCCCCCTGGAGCTCAGTGACGAAGGGGATTCAGGGCCACCTCAGAGAGGAGACCTGAGCTGCAGCTCAGGAGAGGGAGATGAAACTCATGTGAACTTCTGGGCTGGGATCTTGATTTGTGCTGTGCGCCGGGGAACTTCTTTTTTGCTCAGGACTGCACAGCCCTTGGGACAGGCCTGGTTTGCAGCCAGCAGTCTGGCATGCAGCAGGAATAAAATAGCAATTCCTGGAGCTCTCTTTCCAATTGCTTTCCCTTGAAGTTAGCCTGGCTGCCAGGACACTTCTTATTTTGGATGAGCCCGGCCTTTCAGATGAGCTTGTCATCCTGGTCCTTGAAGTTCCTAATCCTTACCTTGTTTGAGGGAAAACTGGAGCAGTATCGCATGCAAAGGGAAACATGGTGGATTTGGTTCTCCTTACTGTCTGAACCTTGTAAACAGGTTCCAGACACAAATAATGGTTTGTAAGTCACGTTCGTCTATCTCAGAGGAATCATTTCTATCCTGCAACCTTTTGCTGATGCAGCAAAATAAGAAAAACAGCCTGAAGGGGAGAAGCAAACGTCCCAGGCTCCTCTTCCTAACCCAGAGAAAGCTCTGAAGGAGAACAGCTGCTCAGCAGAAGTCTCTCCGAAGAAGAGTGGTTTAAATTAGTAGGATTCTGGCTAATTAAAAGACTATAAAGACATAATTAAAAGAACTGAGACCAAGCTATATTAAATTAGTCTGCCAGCCACCTTCCGAGCCGTTGCAGAAGGATGCAGATGCTCTTCACCAGTCCGGAGCAGGCTGCACCCTGAAAGAGCTGGCCAGAGCAGGAGCTGGTGGTGCAGTGGACCTGCTGGGGAGATTCCCAAGCAATCCCATCCCTGCCAGAGTGGCAGAAAGGAGATTTGCCCTGGGACAAAGCCAGTGAACCGGGAAGGTGACAGAGAGGTGGTTCACCCCCAGGATAATTTCCTCCTTCTCACATCAGTGCTCTCCCTGTGCTCCTGCAAGGATGGAGGTGGTGCTGCCGGTGGGAAATCCTCGATTAAAGCACC
Source organism: Pomatostomus ruficeps (assembly GCA_013400735.1). Classification (NCBI taxonomy): domain Eukaryota; kingdom Metazoa; phylum Chordata; class Aves; order Passeriformes; family Timaliidae; genus Pomatostomus; species Pomatostomus ruficeps. The sequence goes on from VYZT01011861.1 coordinate 209,728, forward strand.
CTGCTGCTCACAAATGAGCTCCGAGGCACTGCTGGCCCAGGGGTCTGCCCACAGCTCCAGGATGCCTCGGGGATGGCTGCAAAGACAGCGGCATCCTGGTGAGAGTGTGGGGAGCACAGCCAGAGGGGGCTGGGGGATGAGAAAAGGGGACAAGGAAGAGAAATTTTTAAAAGAGTGGGAAAGAGAGAGAAAAGAAGGAGAGAGTGGCACACAAAGAAAGAGGAAAAGGAGAGAAATATTAAAAGAAAAAAAGGCAAGAAAGATAGAAAAAGGAAGAGGAAAAGATTAAAAAAAATAAAGAGAAAAAGGAAAATAAATAGGAAGGAAGGAAGGAAGGAAGCAAGGAAGGAAGGAAGGAAGGAGGGAAGGAAGGAAGGAAGGAAGCAAGGAAGGAAGGAAGGAAGGAGGGAAGGAAGGAAGGAAGGAAGCAAGGAAGGAAGGAAGGAAGGAGGGAAGGAAGGAAGGAAGGAAGCAAGGAAGGAAGGAAGGAAGGAGGGAAGGAAGGAAGGAAGGAAGCAAGGAAGGAAGGAAGGAAGGAGGGAAGGAAGGAAGGAAGGAAGCAAGGAAGGAAGGAAGGAAGGAGAAAGAAAGAAAGAAAGAAGAAAGAAAGAAAGAAAGAAAAGAAAAAAATTAAAGAGATAAAGGAAAATGAATAGAAAGATAAAAAGGAAAGAAAAGGAAAGGGAAAGGGAAAATAAAAGAAAAGAGAAAGGGAATGAAAGATCAAAAGAGAAAGAAATTAAAAGAGAACAAGAAAAAGAGAAAATAAAAGTGAAATCAAAAGAAGGAAAGCAAGAGAGAAAGGGAAAGAAAGGGAGGAAAATGAAGCAAATTAATTGAGAGAGGGAGGGAAGGAGAGAGCAAAGGGCTGTGGACGCTTCCAGCTGTTCAGATACGGCAGCGCCGCCCCTCCACAGCTGTGCTTTCCATCTCTGTCCCGCTGGGCTGCAGCCCCTCCTGGCACACGGAGGGTCCCAGGTGCACAGGGACCATCTGCCCCATGAAGAGCCCCTCTGGGCCGAGGGACATTTGCTGGGGTCACCAGCATCCCCCTGCCCCAGAGGAGGAGGCTCAGGTGAGGTCAGGCACCTGCAAAGGCCTGGTCTGACCCCAAGAGATGCCACACCCGGGTGAGGGCAAACTGCAGGACACGAGGATATTAAAACTTCCTTTAAGCAGCAAAAAATACGAGTGTGTGGTGGCAGATGTGGCCAGAGCTGACTTGGGGCTGCTGCTCACAGCTGCTGAAGAGGCTCTCGATAGCTGCAGCTGCTCACACACCCGGCTCAGCCGGCCGGCAGCAAAAACCTCCAAATGCTTCTTTTCTTTGTGCCGTGCAAGACAAAAGTTGGGAGATTTTCCATGAATCAAGAATTTTAGAAATGCTGTTCAGAGACAAAAGAAGTACTCTTGATTTTAAGCACTGCTTGGAGAAAATCCCATTGAGAAATCAGGAAGCAAAATATATTGTGAAGTGGAAGGCTGCACCACGCTGAAGAATTAAAAATGTTTCTTTGAAAGCTGTAAGGATCGGGGTGGTTAGAGTTTCTGGGATGCTTCTTACAAGGAAAAAAAAGGGAATTCCATAGATGTTTGACTTCTTTGCTTTGTAAGTAATAAATTAAATAAAGTAAAAAATGAAAGAGAAAGAAAAGGAAAAAAATTAGAAAATCAAAAATAAAAGGGGTTGGGCAAAACATTCACAGAATCCAGAATGGTTAAGAAAAGATCATTTTTGCCTCACATCTCTCTGTCTCCCTGCTGAAGGCTGAAAGGAGAGCCAGTGCAAACCCATTGTGATATGGAATTTACATAACTTTGTAAAAAAACTTAATAAAAAACTTTGTAGAGGTTGTGGATGCCCCATCCTTGGAAGTGTCCAAGGCCAGGTTGGATATGGCCCTGAGCAACCTGCTCTAGTGGAAGGTGTCCATGCCCATGGCAGGGGTAGGAACTGGGTGATCTTTAGGGTCCCTTCCAACCCAAACCGTTCTGGGATTCTGGGATTTGTGCCCCAGCCACCAAAACTGGGATGACACTGGTGTGAGCTTGCCCCACACCAGGAGGGATGTGTGGGCTCCAGTCCCTCAAGCTCCCCCATGGTGTGGCTAATTAAGGGAAATGTTTGAGCCCATCTGACCCCCATCAGTCCTAAGAATAAAAACCTGGATAAAGGCGTCAATATCGAGCTCATGTCTTAGTAGCAGGTAGAGAATCCAACACCACCCACAGGAGAAGCTGCTTTTGGAGTTTACACCCCATTGGACACCAGCAAATTCACCCTACAAGACAGAGGTAGAAAAGCAGTTTCCAGTGTCAGTCCTTCTCAGGGCACTATGAACTTATAAAAAAATAGAGACTGATGAGGACTGGGGTTCTGGGACCACTGAGAAGGGATGTGGTTGAATTTTCAAGGTACACCTGTGTTCCATTTGCTAATTTCAGTGGGTTTTAGCTTGTTTTGTAGTGAAATAGTGGTTTCACTGGTACGAAGATAAAAGTTTCCAAAAGATTCCACCACAGGGGTTAAAAAACCAACTCGGTATGAAAGCCATGTTCAGGCCTCGCCATCCTCTTCAGCTGAGGTCAGCTGAGGTCAGCTTGAAGGTCAGTTTGGTGCCAGCCCATGAGTTTCACAGATGGTCATATCATGCCTCTGGGGGTCCAGCTGCACCCACACCCCAGAGAGGGGCAGCAGGAGGGTGTAGCTTTTGAACCTGCCAGCTTCTAGTTTCATCCATTGCTCCTAATTCTTCTATTATACAAGACAATGAGCCGTCAGTCATCCCTCAGGAATTCTCTGGACTTTTCTTGTAATCTCTGTTTGACCATTTATTTTCCAAACTGGAGCATTTCTCTTCCCAGGCCTTCAGCCACCCATGTTACTTTGCATCAATCTTTCCCAAACATCCTATTTCCTCTGAGTGCTGTGGGACCAAAATGTCACCAGTTACTGACAACAACATCCTCAGCTCCCTTAGAACCTGAATCATCCACTGAGTCAACGTGGATGCGCCAGAGACATTTGCAGCAGCACAATGACATTTCCTGCTCTGTTCTCCACTCCTTCACAATTCCCAGAGTCTGATTTGATTCACAGTGACAGAGATTGTGGCTTGCTGCAGACGTCCTGAAAGGTGCCCCACAGTGTGGCCTGAGAAGGCTCAGGGCATGGATCTGTGCCCTTTTCTAGCGCCAGCTGGGCCGGCTGAGATGACTTTACCCAGTCCCCGGTCACTTGCTGCTCTCATCTCTCTGGTAGCTCTGCTGCTCACACAATGGACCCCTAGTTCATGTTCTGGAGCAGCTGGGGCTTGGCTTAAAACCTTTTAAAACATCAAATCCTTGCTAACCCGTATTTTTAAGCAGGAACAGAAAGAAGGTGGAAGGTGCCTGCAGTGGCAGTGGGTGATCCGCACGTTGTGTCGCTGCTCTCTGAGCTGGGAGCAGAGCAGCGAGGAGACTCCTTGGAGGCTGGAGGCAAAATCTGGCTTGTAAGGAGCTTGTGAAGCAGGAGAAGCAGCGGGACTATGGCAGTGTCCCCAAGGTTTGCTGCCCCCCACAAAGTGTCACCTTCATCATTGGTGTCAGGGTGAGTCCCATTCCCAGAGTGTGTGATCAAGATGCAGAAGTCCCCAGCTACAGATGGGCCAGGAGCACAAGCTGAACTTCCCCAAAACAATAATGAAAGGAAGGCCCACCTGTCCTCCCCTCCCTGGCTCTGTGTGAGAGCAGAGGCACCGGTGCTCTCTCGAGGAAGCTGCATTTGTGGTATTTTTGACCCAGCTGGAAGAAGGATGAGCCATAAATCTCACTTGACAGCCTAATCTCATTATATTTCCCAGCTCGGTTTCCAGGCCAAAGGGGTTTGGCTTAGCTTCAGAGAAGCATCTGAACCCTCAGAAGCCGCTCCAAACCCAAGTCCTAAATCTTTCAATGGTCACCCATTGATGGGACTGATGCCCCTTTTTGTCACTAGCTGTGCACTGTGGTGATGGACTAAGACACAACACAGGTAGTCACATCAATACCAACCCTCCATAAAGGTATTCCAAGCCACCACCTGAAGAAGAGGTACTGAGTGCCATAAAAAGGCAGGAACTCACTGTTGCTAAAATGCCAAGAAGGAAATAATCCCTTTGAGAATCTGCTGCGGATGAGCACATTCATGGACCACCAGCAACCATCAGAGGCACCCACTATATGCCAGCTGGAAAGGACATGTCCCTGATGGATATCTGCTGGGGTTCCCAGCAAATCACAGAAGGGCTGTGCAGTGAAAGCAAGTGGCAGCAGGAAATCCTGATGGCTTGTAAATTCATAAGTCTGAGCTGAAGGGAGATGGAGACCACCGCTGCAGAGCCAGGGCAGGGCTGGCTTTGCATGCTTCTCTGTCCTGGTGGTCTGAAGAACAAAGGAGAAGCCAGGAGGGTGAGCAGACCTTGGGAACAGAGGGAGGCTGCAGCTGTAAGGATGAGCCAAGCTGTCTCCGTCAGCCTGGGAACCGGGGAAAAGAGCTGGGCAGGGAGTGCTGGTTTCATTTCCCAGCGCTTTGTGCAGACACTGCCTTGGTGTTACGGTTCACGTAGGATTGCAGCAACCCCCTCTCAGCAAGGAACAGGCTCCAAGACTTCCTGCAAAAGCTCGGGCCATGTTCTGCCATATTTTTTCCAGAGATTTGCCTTTCATCTCTTTGGGATGCAGCAGCAGGAACAGGGCAGGAAACTCCCACTACCTCTGGAGAAACTGACCCTTGATCCCAAACAATGTGCAGGTCAGGGAGGGATTCAGCCTCTTTGGGTTGCATTTCTCTGCCTTTAGGAGCTGAGCTTCAGCCCACGGTGGCGACCCCAGAGCCAGCTGGCTGAATTCTGTGTATCCAGACTGCATGGACCAGCAGAGCCTGGACATGGACCAGGCTCCAGCCATGCACCACTTGCCTGACAGAAGGGCCAGCTGGCTCATCCCAGCCCAGCCAGGCAGCCTCTGCATAGCTCACAGGATGGACCAGCTAGTGCAGCACTGCTGTCACCAGTTCTGTCCCCTCAGGAGCATCATCCTGGACAGGGCATCCTCCCTGAGCCCCACCAGACCCCCAAACAAACCCCCAACAGCTGCAGCTCTGGAGCTGTTCTCCATGGAGTTGCCAGTCCCAGACACCCAACAGAGGATTTCAGGCTGAATGAAGGTTTCGGTGTTTTTTCCTGAGTAAGGAGAACAGCTCTGAGCTCACAAACTGTTTTGTGAGTCGTGCGAGAGCTGAGCTGCCTTAAGGACACAGCTGATCTTTCATAGACGAGAGAATGGTTTGGGTTGGAAAAGACCCTAAAGTTCATCCAGTTCCAACTCCGTGCCATGGGCAGGGACACCTCACACTAGATCAGGATTCTCAGTGCCCCATCCAGCCTGGCCTTGAACACTGACAGGGATGGGGGAAAATTCCTGTGCATGAATTCATCTTCCCCTGCCCCTAAAACGTCTGGATGGCTCCTCTGTGCTCCAAGAAGAGAAATCTCAGCTCACAAACTTATAAATCAAATATAAACATTATTGCCAAACACTTTTCATAAAATCCTCTGGGATTTTGTGGCAGGGTTTCCTTATTTCCTCTTTGTATTCCAGTTATTATTGGCTTTGTTGGGCACTCAGGCTCCTGTTCTGGGCTTTTATTTCCTGGGCTGATTAGTGTAACAGTTTGGCTTCCCAGGGCAGCTGCTTTGTAACAGGGGTCTTTGGGGGCTGTGGGGAACGTGATGAGATCCTTATACATATTTTGCACCAGTGTAGCTCCCTTGGGTACACTTTGTACCACATCAACCCAGCTCTCACATTATGAACTCTGCAAAGCAAAGCTCGCTGAAGTACCCAGAAATGAGTGGTGAGCTTAATCCACCAAAGACATTAAACATGCCACGTTTAGTCATTTCACTCACTGGAAATATCTCATCAGCCTGTAACGCAGATCCACTTAAATCAACCCTTGAACTGAAGTTCAGGAGAGCAACATCGAGGAAAACAAAGGGAAGAAATTCCCACTTGTAACATGAGCAGCTGCTCCTGGCTTCCAAGACAAATGAGCACTCCATAATACAAGAGGCATGATGGGTCTCTGATGTCAAAATGTTGTCAGGGGACAGCAACCTAAGAAAGGACGTTTTTTCCCTTTTGTTAAAAAAGCCACCAAGTAGCTTTATTAGTATAAAAACTCAAGGTCACCAGAGCGTGAGTTTTTGCCCTTTACCTATTCTGTCTGATTCCTAGAGGCCACGGCTGGGGTTTTCACGCTGCAGTGGTGCACAGGTGTGCTTTGTGAGAAGCGGGCAGCAGAGATTTGCATTTCATTTCATTTCCATGTCTGCCAGCGCATGGACGTTTTCCTGAATGAAGAGGAAACGGGGCAGGAGGTCCCATGACTTGTGGCATGAATCCAAGCAGGCACGGGGGTCTCCATCCTCGCAGAGACCCAGCTGCATCCAGGGCAGTGTTGCCAGGGTCCACAGGGATGGTGGCAGAAGACACAATTCTCCTTCCTTTATGTTTAATGTCTCCCTCAGCCTGCGTGCATCAGCCTTGGGGTGAGCCAAGGGCTTCTCCTAAAACCCCCTTGGGATTTTGGGAGCTCCAGCTGCGTCCCTGAGCAGCTCAGGAGCTGGCAGTGGGAGCAGAGGGAGCAGTGGGAGCAGTGGGAGCAGCTCAGGAGCAGAGGGAGCACTGGGAGCAGTGGGAGCAGCTCAGGAGCAGAGGGAGCACTGGGAGCACTGGGAGCAGCTCAGGAGCAGCGGGAGCGGCTCAGGAGCAGCGGGAGCAGCTCAGGAGCAGCGGGAGCACTGGGAGCAGCTCAGGAGCAGTGGGAGCGGCTCAGGAGCAATGGGAGCAGTGGGAGCAGCGTGCCGGCTGCTCTGCCGGGGTCAGCGGGGACATGTCAGAGCTGCAGCTTTGCAAACACGGAGCTGCCAAGTGTGACACGCCAGCCGTGGGATGCCGGGCACGGCAGGGTCCCTGCGGACGCCCCACTGACCAGCTGTGCCTCACACAGCCGGGGGTGCCAGCCAGGATATCGCTGCTGCCTTGGGAATGTGCCCCCAGCCCGGCTCCCGCCGCCTCACCTGCTGTGGGAGACAGGGAAAACACCGGGATGGGTGACAGGGGAGTGGCACTGGGGGTGGGACTCGCCTGACACGCTGGGGATGTGTGTCTGCTCCTCAGCTGGTCACCTCCAGGGAGGAGCCCATCAATCTCTTAAAATAAATAGCAAAAATAAATAAAAGCAAACCCATTAAATTCTTGTTTGCCTGCTTTTCTTCCATCAGCAGACGCCGTTCCCAGCCATGAAGGGCTCTGCTGCAGCCCTCCCCTAAACCAGCCAGCAAGGGAAAGATTGCTGTTAACACTGGCTGTGTTGTAATTGGCCTTTAGGGCTGACCCCTTTAATTAGGTTAACAGGGGCTGGTGCATTCCCTCTCCCATTTCTTCCTTGGGCTGGGGGCAGAGTTGGGCAGGCACCCCTCCAGGGCCCACTCCCACTGTGTCAGGCCTTCCTCTGAGCTTTTCCCTTCAATCCCACTCCTCCTGCTGCTACTGTTCCCAGGGTCCTCTCCTGTGAACCCCAGAGATGCACGGGAAAAAGTGGGGAATGGTGTGAGGTCTGGGCTTGTGTCCCTCCCCCCCATTTGCCATTTCTAGGCTAAAGGAAGCTGGGGAGGTTAAGAGCAGTTCAGAAACATCACAGGAAGAGAAAAAGGATGCTGAAGAAGGGGAAGGAGGAGGAGAAGCCCTCCCTGCCCTCCCTCTGCCAGAGGAAATAATTTAATGTTAAGTGTCACCTCAAAGAGTTAAATCAACCGGAGTACATTGCAAAAAGGCATTTTAGCCATTTCCATAGATAATGGTTAGGTCATGTCAAGCTGGCTTTCACGATGCTATCAAGCCATCCATAATTTAATGTTTAAAATGCAACCTTAGCAATACAATTAATACTGTTTTATTAGCCCACAGAGGCTTCGTGTAACTACTTAGAGCCATATAACACCAGCCCATCTCACAGCCCCATATAAATTCCTCTGGTAAGATAAACTTTTAGGTCTGCAGTCACAGGCACTGAAAATCTGCAGAGCCAGCAGAAAGTAAATGGCTTTCCTGTTTGATAGAGTATCACTTTGGAGGAACACACCTCTGGCTTCTCTGCAGAGAAATGAGTTGGTGCCAAGACCTTGGAGAGGAGGCAAGTACAGGACATACCTTAGGAACGGTCCTAAATCATCTCTCTCTGCTTCCCACTGTCCCTCTCCCTCTCCCTGGGTGTCTCTGTCTCCTTCACACCCACGGGGATGTGCACAAACACACACCCACTCTCACACGTTTTCTCTCTCAGTGCAGGGAGGTGAAACAGGACTATTTGTGCGTCTTGCATGAATAAAACCCTTCCTGCCTGCCTGCTGGGGGGTTCCTGGCACTGGGCTATCCCAAACCAGGTGCTCTGCACCCCCAGCATTACCATCCTGGACCCCATCAGGTTTCCTGTCACGTGAGGCAGCTTAACTTTAGACTCCTGCATGTTGGATGTCTCCACCTGTGCCAGCCATTCCTGCTCCCCTGAGAGGCAGCGCAAGGTGGGAAGCATCTACAGTGTGTTATCCATGTGCCTCCTGGAGACACTTCCTTTGGGATGAGCTGAACCCCAGACACCTCTGACCACGTGTCTGTGAGGAGCAGGGACCGCAGCCTGAGATGTGACTATTTTCCTAAAGGCAGCTGAGTCCCACCCTCAAAATCCATGGCTGTTATTTGAGGTACCTGTGGAGTGCATGCATGCGGGGACATTTGATGTCACCAGCAAGGCCACCCAGCCAGAGAGCTCGCACAAACTGCACTGGGTCACACACAGTGAAATTTGCTCTTTCTGACTTGTGCCACACCACCCTTCTCTGTGGTAGCTGCATGTGCCTCTTCCCTGCTGTGAGATTGCTCTCTCTGGGCCCATCTGGGACCTGGAGCAGGATCCTGCACAGGGAGGGAACCAGCAGAGCTTGCCGGCTGCAAAACCCCTCCGGAGACTGCGGCAGGATGGAGGCTGTAGGAGCTGCCGAGCTCCTGGCCAGGACAGTCCTTTCTGTGGTTGGTCTCCAGTCAGCTGTGACTCTAAACCATCTCTGAGGTTGCCTGGCTTGGTGTCTCAGTGTAACCCAGCCCAAGGCAGCCCTTTCATGTGCAAAGGCGTGAAGTGAACCTGGTTCTCCTGCTCAACACGTGCCCACAGAGCTGCTTACCCGCAGACACCAGCGCAGAGCCAATTAGGCACGTTAGCATGGAGCCAGGCCAGGCTAATTGTGCTCTGCTTTCCCTGGGCCCTGTGAGCCTCCCTTTGGCTCCTGCAAGCTGTGGCCTTTTCACTTCCAATGGCAAGAAGAGATCTCCATGGCACCTGACCAAGCCAGGTTTTCCCACAGCCCGGCAATGGCACCAGCACCGTTCAATCCTCACGTGGGACTGAGCAGCATCAGGCGCCTGTGCCCCAACAGCCACCCCTGCCCCAAGGCTCCTCAAAACCAGCATGTAAAGAAGAAAAAAAGGAGAAAGTGTTACCAGGCCGGTATGAGCAATAGAGAGAGGAGGTGGCTGATCCAGGCTTAGAGGTGAGGTGGCAAAGGTGAGGTTTCGTGGCTCCCAGATCTGTGTCCACTGAAACCATCCTGTTCTTGTGCTCATCCACTGCAGGGTTTATCTCAGGGATCTCTTGTGTACTCCGTCAGCAGAATAAAACGCCACTCTGGCACTGTCGTCTCCTTGTGTTTGATATTTTCTGTATTTTTCTCCCTTAAAACCCTGTCTCCTCTAAATAGGTTCATCTCTGCTTTTATGTTGGAAATAATTTTTTACTTTGTCTGGTTGTGAAGAGAAGTCAGAGTCTGGGAACTTTAAAGACGTCCAAATTCATAGGATAAATAACTATTCTTTCTTTCTCCACCATGTCTGCATTAAGGTTTTATTAAATGTAAAGGTCCTTCAGTGACCTCTGGGTTTGGGGGGACACGGTTCTGAGTGCAGGGTCTCATCTCCTTTGTCTTCCACACACCCTGACATGCAAAGAAATGGGAATAAAGAGAAGAATTCACTCAAATCTGTTTTGCAGTTAAAGTAGAAGCACCTATTAAAAAGTAAACGGGCACCCTGCCCCCAAATTTCCTCAGGTTAGGGCCAGCCTTTCTGATTATTCCAGCCTACACTTCCTGTGCATTTTAATTATTTTACCCACACTAATGCAAACACACGGAGTGAAGATAGACCAGGCATCCCAAATCAGTTTAATGAATGTCCTCATCTGAGAGGATTCGCTTTCATAATGACTGAGAGGGATGAGAAATATAACTCTCTAGCCTAGCTCCCCAAGAAGCAGCGGGGCCCCAAAGATATGAAGAAAAAAAAAAAAAGCGGAGCAATTCATCAGAAGCAGCAGGAGAGAAAAGCTAATTAGAGCTGGAGACGTAAAGAATGAAAAGCTGAGCATGGAGGGCACTTTAGGGAGAAAAAGGAGGGGAGCTGGAAGAGCCACAAGCCTAAATCTGTTGTGTGAGCCGTAAGAATCACTAAACACCTGCACAAGAAGGAGAGAGCTTGTGCTTCCCCCATGCTGGCAGAAAATAATGGCTTTGGGGGAAACACACCTTTCACATTTACAGGTTTTGTTCCTGGAAGAAATCTTCTGTTTCTTCCCTTGCTTCATCTTCCCTTTCTCTTTCCTGCCGACAAGCAGGTGCTGTCCCTGGCTGCCCTCATTTGCAGGGATGCTGGTGTGAGTGGTTTCCCTTCATCTCCCTCTCCTCCCCACTGACTTTGCCCCCTCCCAGCACCAGTAACATCTTCCTGGCTGGAGCAGGGAGGTGAAGTGGGTCAGGCTGGCCCCACACTGAGGCCAAGCCTGCTCCTGGCAGGATTCTGGGCATCCCCTGCACCCTCCAAGGGCAGGGCGAGCCACCGCGACCTGCTGTGCCGGCTCCGGGATCCGCCCGTCACCCCGGGCAGTTGTAAGAAAACATCCCTGTGCTTGCTACAGGGTTGATCCCTGTTCGATGTGGAAATCAGGGCATGGAAAGGACAAAGGAAAACATAAACCAGCCCGTGCTAACCCAGCAGTCACGGTGCTGCCCCTGCAAGGAACAGCAAAGCTCCGGCGCCCTTTGAGCCGCTGTACAAACAACCAGGCAGGTCCTGCCCCGGAGCACTCCCAGCCCGAAAAGCCAAAGGAGGGAGGGTGATAATCCTTTTCTCCTTGTTTCTCCAAACACAGGCTTTAGGCAGTTCTGCTGCACAGAAATCTGAGGGCTCATGTAGAGGAAATTGGCATCCATCCCTCTGCCCATGGATAGCATGGATGCGGTTTATTGGGCTGATTGTCATCACCCTGTGCTAAAATTTGGCAGATTATTTTTTTTTTCCATGTCTGCTTTAAGCCTGTGGAGCCTTTGAACACCAGAGCAGTAAATAATGGAGAGCAGTGGACAGTGCAAGCATACTTCCAGGTTTTTAGCCTTGCTAATGCAGGTGTGGGTTCAGACCTCCATGGGCTAAAGCTGCCTGGATGTGGCTGGGGTCAGTAGGTCTCACTCCTCAGCAGGCAGCAGAACACCCTCCTCTGGGGCAGGTGCAGACTCACAAGGGTGAACCTACTGGTCACAACAAACCCATCACTCCTTCTTCCTCACCTGTTGGGGGGCAGCAATGTTTCCCCAGAGGCCTGTGCACCAATATCAAAACAATTCCCAAAAATCAAGAGTAAGGGCCAGATTTCCATGACCAGGCAGGACTGCCAACCCCTGTGCATTCCTGCGCTCTTGATGCTCCCGTCATTTACTCAGCTCTCTGCAACGTCAGATCAATGGGATAGGAGCAAGGCAGCTGAGCTGAGTGCCTCTCTCCTTCCTTGTCCCTCTTTAACCTGCAGAGGTGTCAGGTGAAATCTCCTCTTAGAGAAAGTTGTCCTGAAATGCTCGTACATGTGGTGAAAGAGGAACGTGCACTTGGTGCAAAGCAGGAGCCCAGCTTTGCAGGGACAGGGCTGGGATATTAGGAGGGCTTAGAAACAGGACTCCTGCAGCACAAATCCTCTCTATATTTTCCCTATCAGCAGAGTGCTCCAGATTCAGGTGCAGGCTGCACAGACTCTGGGCTAGTAGAGAGCAATGGATTATTAACTAACAAGGGAAAAGCAAGCAGAAACCTTTGGCAGTGGCCAGCTGGTAATTTAGCATGAACCAGCTTATATTTATCAATATAAATCAGTGCACGGGTTATCTCTTGCCACAGAGGAAATATAGTTATTGTAGGATATAGTTAAGGGAAGCCAGACTTTGCTTTGCCCACTGCTGTGAGACTACTCACATTTCTAGTGCCAATTGCCTGTGTCCCACTGTTTAGCGAGAGGAGGATTTCAGGCAGAGAGTTTGATCCTCTTGTATTTAAACTCCGATAAACTGAATTGCATGGGAAATATCCATGCAAGAGAAAAGTGCTCCCCAGTGCAGGCTTTAAATCCATTCCCTGTGCTGGTTTCCTTTCTTCTGCCTCACTTTGCTGCGAAGCCACAGCTGCGTATTTTCAGATTTTTCACTGTGAATCCACATCAAAGTGGTGTCCAGTCCTTTCTAGGAGGGACTTCATTTCTCAGTGTCCGATCTCTTTTAACACATGTTTTAACATTAATAAAAGCACATTAAGTGGCATTAGGAAGTGGAGCAGGGGAACTGCCCTACCGGATCGTATAACTAATTGCTTTGCTGCTGGTTCTGTGCTTCCTATTCCTGTGACATTCCTTTGAAGTCAGAGTGGGATGCTCTGACATATCTGGCACATCAGGGAGCACTGAAAGGTTACTGCTTCCTAACTAAATAAGAACAGAGGAATGGTTAATTCCCTTTGTCTGGCATCCATCACACAGCAAGGTCAGTGCTGCATATTGGAGAGGCTGCTAAACTGGACACATGTTGGGAATTGGTAGCTACAGGATGCTGTACATCCTCTCAAAACCCCTGGAGTAGAAGTGGTGATGGGGGGGGGAAAAAGCCTAAGTGGATTTGCTGTCACTCCAGGGACATGGTTGAGAATGCTTGATGGGACAAGTACATATGGACTTGCAGGTGCAGATTGGCCGTGCTTTGCATAGGATCCTGACGAGTGCTTGCTGGAGAGTTTGTTTGATGCAAGTAGATTTTTCACTTTGCACCAGCCATCTGTCTCCACGGCTGTAGCGAAGCGTCCCACAGACAGCGTGCTACAGAGCTACAGCACAGTCTTGTCACAGTCATGCTGCTGAAAAACCTCTCGTAACATCTCCTTTGATAGATTTTCACTTCCCTCTCCATCTCATGCGTGAGAACATAGCACAAACAGACCAAAAAATGCTTTACACCGGGGAACAGGAGCTGAAACAAAGCATTAGGCTAATTTATCTGGGGTTTAGGCAGGTTTTGCAATCTGTGGGATACATCCTAATGTCATGGAAAAGCAGATATCAGGACAAATTCAATTTTTTTTCAGCTATACCCACCCTCTATTTCAGGGGAGGCAGTCCCAACACACCAAAAACTCATGCCCCCAAGCAGATTATCACATAGACTGCCTGTTTAAAATGCCACCCCTGAGCAGAACAACTTCTGGAGCAATTCCAAAAGGTTCAGGCACTTGGTTCAAGTCTGAGTGGGTGTTGTGTGGTCTGGTTGTGCACTTGCAGTCGGGCTAGGCTCTTACACGTCCTGGTTTTAGCTGGCTTGGAAATGCCCCAGAAATGACAGAGACACTCAGCTCTGCTAACTCAAGCCCCCAGCTCCCCACCATAATATAGATGTAGCCACGGGGAAGCACACGACGGGAGTTAGACGAAGTAAATGCAGCACCAAAAGGCCTTAATCTCTGATTAGAAAGAGGCGTGGCCAGTTCTTCACCACCTAGTCATTAAATTAGGATCAGTTGTCCTGCCAGGAGCAGAGGCCCATTCAGCTGCCAGCTCTTGGTAGCGATGCAGGACTTGGCACTGATGCAGCCTCTGGCCTCCTGCGTGTAAAAGATCAAACATGACTGCTGCAACTGTCCATTTGGATCCACTTTCCTGCTGTGCAGCTGGCACAGAATTGTTTGGGAATGAACCTCAGTCACATTTTTGTGACAGTTGTTCTTTTTTTTCCTTTTCTCTAGAAAAGGTTCTTGCTGCGTGTTTATCCTCCTGGCTTACACTGGGAGCAGCTGGGGTGACACCGGGAAGGTTGGTGGAGTTCCTCTCAAAGAACAAAACCTCTTTTCCAGGATCCTCAAGGTCTCTGTGGTTGAAATTAAAACTCTAGAGTTCAAAGAGAGTGCTTCCCACATAACAGCAAGTTCTCAATAGAAATTAGTAATTCCCCTCCCCAATTAAAAAAAAAAAAGCCAAAAGCAAAAAAAGCACCATGAGATCCCACTTCTGCAGCTTGATGGGAATGTCTCACCATTTTTTTCCCTGACTGATGGAGCAGCAGAGCTCCAGTGTGGGGAAAAGAGCCTGAAACCCAGCCATGTGCTCTGGGAATGCACAAGACACAGAGAGGAAGATGAGCACAAAGCCAACAGGCAGCAGAAAATGAAACCGTCTGGCTGCACGGCGTAGCTGGAGTGGGGCCAGCCCAGCCACCCACACACGGAAGGCATTCCCATTCCCATTCCATTCCCATTGCCATTCCCACTCCCATTCCCATGGCAAGGTGAGGGATGTGCCAGGCTGGGATCCATTGGGTCACTTCCCAAAGAGCACCAAAGCACATCAGGGTCCCTGTCACCTCACAGGGAGGCTGCTGACATGGAGCCCATGCCCAGCGTCCCACAGCAGCTTTGCAGGACAGCTGCAGAAGCTTTGGGAAGCATGAAATGATGCTTGCTCCAGGACAGCAATTCCAGATGTCCCGGGTGTCTTGGAGCAAAGCTTGATCTGGGATCCTCTCCTGGCTGCAGCGAGGAGAAGGGGCAGGGTAAGTCAGCAAGTTCAAATGTCTTTGGCTGTTTAAATGTGTGGAGCTCCACTGAATTCAATTAGTTTTAGATTATGTCTATCCTCTGAAGAGTCTGTGTCTGTGACAGGACTGAACCCTTCCCAAAATGAGGCTTTAGCAGCTCAGCTCAATGGAAATACTGGATTCACCTCTAGTGACAGGTGAGGCAAGACCTGTGCATTGGGTTTTAGGATGCACACACACACAGAGACATGCACTCATACACAATATTTATGTTAGATTCACCAATCTCCCTTTGGAATGGGGATCAAATGCTACAGTTTCATTGAAAGGACTCTAAATTTGTGTATGCAGTTTATTAGAGCTTGGTATCCTTTCTGTGAGATTTGAAGCACCTTGTGAGCTTTGGGAGATTCATGTCCTCAGTATGGCATTCAGTAATTTGGTTTGAAAATTCTACAGCAAGTTTGCTAATCCCAAATAAATCGGATATGTCTTTTCCTTAACCATATAGAAGGAATCATTGATAGAGTCCCCCATGAATCACATGCAACCTGAATTTTTTAATACTTCTGTCGATGTGCACATCGATCCCTTCCCTTCCAGGCAGCAGAGCTGGTATTGCCTTGCATACCACCATGGTTCTCAGGCTGGCTTTCACGCCACAGAAATACTGTTTCTCATTTCCCACTAGACACTGTGGAGTCCAAAGCCTCTCCTGCAGCCTGATCCTGCCGAGGGCCACAGAGGGGGCTGGGGCACCCCGGCATCCTGGAGGAGATGAGGAGATGCCGTGTGAGAGCCGAGTGCCGGTGCAGGGGAGATGTGCTGACCTGATTCACCACCCTGATTTGCATGTGCGGTGTTGAGGGAAAATGCTGTATCCTATTAAATTAACAAACTAGCACATTCCATCAGCTGGTTCTCATGCCCTCGAGGCATCCTCTGGAGGTTTCCTCGACATGCCAATGAAACATTCAAACTACAAGACAGCCCAGTCACTTCCCATCCATTTTTTATGGTACCATGGAAACAAAGAGCGCCTGGCAATTCCTTCTTTAAGCTTTCAATAAATCACTCCACAACTGTAAGAGGTACGTGCCTTCAATGCCCCTGTGTTTCGCTTGGCTCCCCTGGGCTAAGCAGCCTCCTGCCCCCTTTGCCATCTATTCTCTACCCCCTGTCACCCTGTGGCCTCTGCTCCCCAAATAGCCCAAAGGGGTTGGGAGCAGACTGGCTCCTTTCAGGCTTTGTGTTTGCAGACATTGGAAGGCGTCCTGTACATGTGCTGGGATGATGTGAAGCCAGAGCCTCGGAGGCAAAGGCGGTTTTGCAACAGCTTTGCCAGCCAGAGAGGAGACTGAGGGCCCTGGGACAGACTCAGCGACTCCACTGCCGCAAAAGTCACCTTTTGTCCTGCCACTGGGAACGCTCCCCCAGCCATTTCTGGGCTTTGATGTGTCCATCAGAGCAGATTTTCCCTTTTTGAATCTTACAGCCACTCTGCTCTCACTCTCAGTCAACGTCTGCTGCGTGCCTGTGTGCAACCTTTTCTCTATTGCTGTCTTCAAATATCTCCCTCCTGCAGAGGTCAGGGATGTGTGGAGTCCCCCAGGGGTGTATTTGCTGTAGGTACTAACGTGTGAGCAGTCGTGGCATCTCTCCTGGAAGAGAATGAGCTCCTCAGCTCTCCACAGCAGGGAGCAGTTGAACAATTCCTTCTCAGGTCCCAGGAGTCAACGCTGGTGTGTTTGGCCCAGCTAAAGTCTGACCACACCTCCTCTCAGGGATTCATTGTCTGGGCTGTCCCTGAGATATCACAAGAAAAGTTTCCAATGGAAGACTCAGAAAAAGGAAAGGGAGCAGAAACAGAAAAGCCAGAGCTGTGCTTCTGTCACTGCAGGAGAGCTGAAACCTACAGCTCCTGGCACCCAGTGGGGCAGGAAACCCCCTCAAGCCATATTCAGATCACTGTCTAATTGATAAGTCTGTTGTGTGGCTGGGTCAAATTGCAACTGCAGCATCTGAAAGTCAGAGCTGGCCCAAAGGGAGGTGTCTCAGATGGAGAAAGGTGGAAGTGGCTTCACCAACGTGTGCTGCAGTTCAGCAGAAAGTTCCTCCTGACTTTAGCACTGGTGTCTGCTGCAGATGTCTGGAGGAGAGAGTGTGTGTGCACATGTGTGTTTGTCCTCGTCTGTATTTAATTCCACAACTTTTAAGGCTGTTAAGAGTGAGGACTTCAGCTTGAACCATCAGTAAGGGATGAATGGGACCTTCCATTGGAAGCCAAGTCTGTGAGACAGCATTGTTAAAGTTTGTCTGCATGCAGAGGTGCTCAGCTTGACTGCCTGGCTACTGCCCAGTGCTGATCAGCTCCCACCTGATGGAAATTGCTGAGAATCTGGAGCAGTAGAAGAAGTAGAAGAAGCTCCTGAAAGCTGCCTTCCCATTTCTGTCCTGGTGGCTTGAATTAACATCCCATTAAATTGTTTTCATCTATAAATTGTCAGAATCTGCCTGGACTCCCTTGGCAAGGTGGATTTGTGTCTTTGCCAGATGAGCCTGGCACATGCAACAGCCGTGAGCTGCTTGTGGGCACTGGCTTTATTAAACATTAATGGCCCCAGCTTCTCTCCAACAGCTAATAATAAAAGGGATCATTTAAGTTTATTCTGACTCAAGTGAAGAGGTTGAGATTCATTGGACAGCTGTTCAGTGGTTTCTTAAATGCTTAAGTCCTGTCTTCCAGCAAGAAGACGCACCACTTGTAATGTTAAAACACTGAAAGGCAGGAGGTGTGGTGGGGCTGGCCATGCTGAGGGAGAGTTGGGACCAGGGGTGGACACAGGGCCTGGGGACAGCCCTTCCCACCACAGCCAGCTTGCTCTGCTCCCACACAGGGTCACTGGCAAGTCCGCAGCTATTTCCAGTTGCCTCTCTCCTCACCTTGAACAAAACAGACTTTTCCAATGAAAAATGTCCACATGAAACAAAAAATAGTTTGGTTTTCATTAATTTGAGGAATGTCTTGCAATAATGAGTTGGGTTGCTTGAAATTTTAGTTTGCTGTGGTTAAAGGAGAAGATAAAATTCCTGTTCATGATACATGAGAAAAAAACCCCAAAAAACAGTTGTTAAGCATCTCTGGATTGGAGACCTCAAAGAGTTTGGGAAAGGGATTGTGAAGTAGCAAAGCCAGGCTCCATCATACCACAAATCCACCCGACTGCTGCTCACCAGCCAGCTCCACTCACCCTGTGCTGGCAGCTTTGCTGCATAAAAGGTCTGTTTGTTCTGGCACACTTTTACCTGCATGTTGGATAAATGTTCTCCTAATTCTGAGATCTGGGGAGGAATGGGCCATTCCAGGGTGCTGAGCTGCCTCCTGCATCCCCACAGCCCCCTCTGAGCTTCCTTGCAGGCCGAGCCGAGAGCAGGATGTGACCCCGTGCACTTGCTCGCGGTCCTGTGCTACCGGAGGGGTTATTTCAAGGCTCCCCTTCACCGGCTTCAGATTCCTCTTCCCCTTTTGTACTTTCAAAAGAAAACATCTGTGAACGGCTCGTCACAACAAACCCCTGCCAGTGTCTGATCTCTTGCGATAACATGCTCTAATGAGGTTATAGCTCTCCTGTCTCGCAAGTGTTTCGGGGCTGCTCGGGCTGAATGAGACGGGAGGTAATTAGAGTGACATGCTTTCGTGCTCAGAGAGAATAAAGTAACACAAATTTCCTGAATGGGCAAGAGCAGTTTGGCCTCAGCTGAGGGAAATAACCAGGCAGTGATCTAATTCACTTTACTGTTAATAGATTGTTATCTGCGGAGCCCTAGTGCAAACATGATAAGCTGTAAAGAAATACAGATGAAAGCCAGAGCTCCAAGGGCTGCAGAGATGCACATTCAGCCCAACGCTGGTCTCATTGGCCTCAGCCCAGCTCCAGTTTCTGCTCATCCCTGGAGCTGGCTGGGGTGATAACACTCGAGCAGGGCTGTGCAATCAAATCTCTTCATGAACTGCAGGATCATTTGGCTCCAGCATCATTTTGGGAATTCCATGGTTTGCCTTGTGGAGTCTAACACACAGTGGGAAGAGGTGGAGGCAAAAACTCTCTGTGGGTTCAGGCTTTGACTCTGGCTGCTGTGCCCCATGTGCAGGGGGTGTGTGGTGTCAGCAAGCGATGCTGTGGTCCCCCAGTGAGGTTCCCCAGCTGACTGAGCACGTCTGCCTCGGGGCAGCTGCAGCCAGAGCCATCCTCTGGCACAGCATCCCTTCGGTACCATGACTGCAGGCAGAGAGCCCCCCATGCTGGCTTCATCTTCCAGATCCCTCCCCATCACGCCCCTGAGATACACAGCGGCTTTGGGAGGACAACAATCCCACAGTTTGTACCAGGGATGAGTTGCAGCTGGAGAACTAGGGTGAAAGTTGGTCTGTGAGTGTCCTCTACCCCTACAGACCAGGAACCAGTCCTGATGTACACCAGTTTGGCCAAAGTACTGTGTCTGGATTCTGCAAGCACGCCAAGCCACTGCCAGTCACATCCATGATGTTATTCCCTCTCCTCTC
The DNA here is from genome assembly GCA_013400735.1 of Pomatostomus ruficeps. Classification (NCBI taxonomy): domain Eukaryota; kingdom Metazoa; phylum Chordata; class Aves; order Passeriformes; family Timaliidae; genus Pomatostomus; species Pomatostomus ruficeps. Next base: position 229,264 of record VYZT01011861.1, read on the forward strand.
CCTTTGCATGGAGCTCTGCTGAGTTGATCACCCTTGTCTCCAGCCAAGCCAGCTGCCAGCACAGACACACCATGCCCTGCTCACACAGCTCTCATTGCAGCTCTGCTTCCCAGACTCCCTTGTCATGGTATGAAACTTCCAACCCTTCCAACTGTGGAAAGCTCAGGACATCCATGGGCACCTGGAAATTTGCTCCCAGTGCCCACGGAGAGGATGAATTTCTGGATGATGAGGGTGGTGCAGGAAGGGGACCCACTGGGGTCTGCCCAAGCGTGCAGTGATTCTCGGTGTAGTGGACCAGCTGAGCAGGAGCAGGAGCCTTCCTCGTGGTTGTGGGGTGAAGCATCTCCCTCACACAGTGTTTCTTCCCATCGCCTCCATCCTGCCCTGGCCTTACATGTAATACACCATGTCTTTTATTCATTTTTTCTTTCCTCAGGCAAGAATGCTGTCAGCTTCCCAGGCAGGTTTGAATGTGTCAAAAAATGTAATCTCTTCAGCCAGATTTAGCCTACTTTTGGGAAGCAAGTGTACTCTGATTGCTGCTTCCCTGACAGCTTCATTAGAGCTGAGAGAACCCCAGCCCTGTCTGCCCCATCTCTCCTCAGCCAGCATCCAGCTATTAGAAAAACAGCAGCACAGCTCCTTATGGTCACTCTCCTCAGCATTTCCAGGAGTTTCTGGGTCCCCCCAGGCCTCATTTCCTGGTACTGTGGAGTATCTCTGGTTGTTTTTTTCCAGTTCTACCCAGTTTGATGGCAAAGCCATGATGGGACTGGATAGGTCCCTGCTGCAGTTTTACATCTCCCTGGCACCCCACTGGAGCCTCTAAACGTGCTGCACAGCAAACATGAGTTGTGCTAACCCTGCACACACTGCTTTGCCACTCTTCTAGCACAGCAACAGGGGGCCAAGGCTACAAACACCATAACCAGTGTGGGGCTACCCAAATGTCATCAGACGTGGTCAGCTGAGGCATATCCGCAGCAGGTCCTGTGGTCAGCCAGGCCATTAGGAGCACAGTCCTGGCCAAGCTCTGGCCATTGATCTCTTGCCACAAGCCCAGGTTCAGGCTGATGCTCGATCCAGGGACACGTCCTTGATGAGTGGTTTGGATACAGCCACCCTGTCCTGAAGAAAAGGAAAGTTATGTACAGGCATGCACGCTCTGCCAGCTGCTGTCTGTGCCTGCAAGCGAGCCATTTTATTTATTTATTTTACCTAACCCATTTTATTTAGCAGTATAGACTTAACCTCGGTCACTCTTCAACCCACCCTTAGAATCCTGCCTTTGCATTAAAGCCATGCCAAATGCACGGGGAGCAGCCTGACTTCCACTGCGAGTGCCAGGAGAGAGTGGAGGAGGCACAAACCGGCTCTCACTCAGCTGGAGAGTTTACTGAAGGCTGCAATCTTCCAATTGCTTGAAGAGCTGTCATTAGACAGTTTAAGATGGCAGATTGCTAAATTGCTTAAGGCTGGAGCCAAGCAGCACTCAATAGGGCCCTCTTTGCTGTGAGGATCCGTGTGCACCGCAGTCCTTCGGTGGGAGGGAAGAGGAAAATCATTGTTGTGCCTCAAGCATCCTGCGGGGCTGGGAAGGGGCACAACTCACCGAGGAGATAAAGGAACAACATATAGGGATGGGAAGGACAGTATGTAAGAACAGAGTCCCAAAATCTCTCTGTTACCCAGTGTCTCTGCCATGGTCTTTCATAGGTTTTTTTCTGTCACTCACTGCTGACACTTTCCTCCTGTGACAGGAGGAGATGATATTTGCTGTAGTTTTTCCAGACCTAGTGAGACTGACCTGGAGAAAATATCTCTGTGACCTCATCAGGGGTCAAGCAAGGAGCTGGGCCAAGGGAGAGAGGCTGGGAGGGAGAGGAAGGGACTCCTTTGCACATCTTGTGGTGCAAGAGAGTTTCAGAATCCACCAAGGAGCTATCTGATATGAAACAAAGGAGTTCTACAGCTACCTGTTACTGGCAGGGATCAGATCATCAGCCCCTCCTTAAAGCAGCCAACATGGCCAGTTCCAGTCCCTGTCCTGAAAAATTCAGTGGTGCACTTTGTCCCCCCTGGGGCTGCAGCTTTCTCAAGAGAGAGGGAAAACAGCAGCCAGCCGAGCACAAACCTGCTGACAGGACCAATAAAGCAAAGGGGACAGCAGCAGGCTTTGGCTGCAGCCTCTTCTCCTCTGCAGGAATAGAGAACTTGGACATTTTGCCCTTGAATTCATCCCTTCTTCCACTGCAAGCACCCTCTGTCTTTCTCTAAACCCTCAAGTGCACTTGGACACTCTGTTTCCAGGCCTTGAAGGAGTGTTGGCTGGTCCCACCTCCAGCCCCAACATCTTGGAGACCATCACACGACAAGAGATACCAGATCTGATTAGCAGTGGAGTCTAAGGGTTACTTCTCACTGAGGTCATGTCCTGTGGTTCTCACTGTGGGCACCAACTGCACTGAGCAGCCCCACAGGACTGGGTTTTGCAGGGAAGTGCTGATCCTGTTTGGCTTTGAGGCCTCTCCTGATGGGTGTAAAGGATACAACTTGTCTGTGCTCACTGGGGTCACTCTGCCCGCTGGGAACCCCCCAGTGCTGGCGGAGCTGGGCTCACCATTCCCAAAAGCTTTGTGCCAACCAAGCACTTGGGAACCAGACAGCGATGAAGCACCTGAAATGTCTCCTCAAGGGACCTGTGACACCAAATTTTAGTAGAACTGGACAATTTTCCCTTTGGCATGTACTTCCAACCTGTTTGCTGCTTTGGGGAGACACCTTTTGATCCAGTGGTCCTGAAAGGGAAAAACCACTCAGTAAAGGTGCATCTGGGTCTATTTTGGCTCCCTGCAGGGATTTCCCCTTCTCCTCTAAGTTCCTCCATTTCCTCCAGGTCTCCAGACTCCCAGGTGCCTGCCAAGCATGCATTCCACGGGCCCTCTGCGCACGCTTCCACCCCTGCAAAATTGAGACACGTGACCTCCATAAATCCCCATCAAAGGCCTTTATTCCCGTGCTGTTCCCCTTGCTGTTGTTCACTCTGAGCATGCATGTGACAGCCAGATAAAAGGCATCATTCTCGAACGAGCTAATTCAAGTTAACCACTGCAGGGAGAAGGACCCAGCACAGCCAAAGCACTCTGGCATTTTGATCTGCAACAGGGGTTTGAGCCTCCAGCTCAGCTTTGGTCTCTGAAATCCCAACTGTTAGCCAGACACTCCCTGAATGTTTGGCATGAAGCAGAAATTGAGGAAACCTGGCTTCCTTTGCATCTGTGTCCCAGGATTTTGGTGTAGGAGAGGGAGGTTAATTTGAAAGATGGGTATTTGAAAAGGTGAGCCTTGTTCCCCCTTTGGGGCATGGATTAGGAGTTTACCCATCATGGGTCCTTTAGTTTTCCCTTCCTTTCCCTCAGAAAATTTAGGATACTCTGGGACACATCTCATCCTGCCAAATTTGGTTGAAATCAACAATCATATATATTTATAGATACGTAGCAGAGGACACTAAAAATACATATTTTTTAAGTTTTGAAAACTAAGTTTTTTTCACTGAACAATTATAAGAAGCTATGGGTTGAAAAGCCATGTCAAAATGGTCAGACATTTTTCTGCTGTTGTCCTTTGAGCTCTGCTCACTGGGGGCGTTTCTGGCATATACACTGGAAGTGAATCTCCAGCACCTTGAACAAGATGATGATTTTAGTGAAAAAAAAAAAAAAGAAAAAAGAAAATTAAATATATAATCTCAGCTTTTGTCCTATTTTAAATCTTAAAAGACAGATGCTGGGACCTACTGCACTGCCTGACTCTTGTTAGATTGTTCACTGTGAAGGTCTGGAGTGACCACGGGAATCCCCACAGGCAGGGACTGAGAGGATGTCCGGCCTCTCTGTGCAGGGCCCTTAACCCCTGGGGAATTCAAGGGGATTAAACCCCCTTTGAATTCCACCTGAAATGGTGTGCAGGATCCTAAGCCCTGCTGGAAGACGGCATTTATGACTTGAATTATGTCAGTGCTTTTGAAAATTATTTCCCATCAGGACTAGATGTGCTGTGAAAAGCCAAGTGATACAAACTCCAGGCTTAGGAGACAAAACACAGCATACCTGCTGTGGGCACCAAAAGATGATGGAAAGCACAGCAAACTGAGTAGAAAGAGGGTCACATTAGGAGCATCTTCAAGAAACACCTGAGATCACCCCAAGGAACCCTTGTCCCCACCTTGCAGCCTGCACGGGGCAGGTGGCAGCGGAGCCCCCAAGCTCGCGTTTCATTCCCCTCACGTGGGGAGATTGGGAGTGACAAGAGCAGTGATTGTAATTGAGCAGGCTCTTTAGATGTTGTCCTGTTGGTAGGACCCCAGGGATCTCATTTTGTACTCCAGCTTGGCGCCCGGAGCAGCGAGTGCTGGAGATGAGAACTCCTTCCGAATAAAAATGCTGCTCCAGTGCTTCCCTGTAGTTTCTCACCGGGCCTGACATTCTCATCTACTCACCGCCCCTGGCAAACTTCTCTCGTGGTGGCTCTTCATCTCCCAGCTCCACGCAGGGAAATTAAAAATCCCTATTCTATTTTTCTTTAATCTAGTCCAAGCTCCAGCTGCACTGGGGGCTGTCGCCCGGCAAAGTTTACATGGATGAGGGGTGCTCAGCTCACCTCCGCCGGTGAAACTCCCTCTCCAGCTAAACTCCTTGAAGCACACAAATAAAGAGGAAGCAGGGAAAAAAAACAAAGGAACAAAGAATAAAGGTCTCAGCAGAGAAATGCTCTGATTGCCATTGCTAAAGGGCAGAACAGGGGGGAAAGCTTGGATGTTTGCAAAGGGCAAACACATCCTTCCCATGGATCGCTGTGGATTTGGAAGCAAGATGAAAAGGAGCCGGGGTAAGTTTGTGTCTTGGGACACCTTGGCTGCTGCCACTCTTGCCACAGTCACCTGGTTTCTCAGCTCCTTGCCTGCTTCCCATATGGGTGCCAAGCACCCGAAATGCAAATATTTTTAAAGTCCAAGCCTCAATCAAGTCCACGTTTGTGCCCTAAGAAGGTTTTTCTGGGCAGGTCTGCAGGGGCATTTCTGATGTGGTTTAATCATATGAAAAAGGATTTCCACATGGTTTTCCTTGGATGATGCCTGTGTCACAGCTGCCCACAGGATAAGACAATTTAATGGTTTTGTGTGATTCAGGCAATCATAAATCCCCCCAAAAGGAACATATTTGACCCATAATAGGTTTTTCTTCCAAAACTTCTTTTTGCCAAAAATACTATCAAGAAGCACCTTATTACTATACACTGCTTAACATTTTCCCAACCCAAACTGTTGTTCACACATCCTGAGTGAAAATCAGTGCACAGTTTGCAAGCTTGGCAGAGGCTGAAAACCCCAGCACAGGCTAATCCATGAATATAGACTGAATGATAAGTGACTTCAGGGAAGAGTGGCTAAATTTGGGTACTTTGCTCCCCGTCTCCTATTGCCAGCCAGCTCTAGGTTCAGAGATGCTTCTGCCCCGCCTGATAAATTGAAGGACTTCACGGACATATTAACACAGCCAGACCGTAGTCAGTGAGCAGACAATTGATTATATGTCAGAAAGTCACACACTGGGCAATTTTGCTCCTAGGCTTTGCCTCCATTTCTCAAAATATACGTTACAAAGTGAAGAAATCAAAAGTGAGAGATAAGAGTGTGCGTGGTGGGAAGCTGCTTGGAACAGGTTCTGTCTGTCTCCCTGGTTTTGTGCAGCACTCTGTGTCTTGTTGGGATTCTGGCAGGAACAGAGTCGTTCAATCGATGTCTTACAATTAAGAGGTTTTTCTTCATGAAATATAGGATTCTGTCAAAACATAACTTTTAACTCAAAACCAGGGCTTTCAGTGATATTCTCCTATTTTTCACCAAGTCTAAGCAAACAGCGTGTTCTTTTTTTTCCCCTCTTCCCTTTCAAATCACCATTTGTAAATGTTGAGAGTTTAGCTGAAAATGTTATCATTTATGTCAAAAATGTTGAAATCTTTCCCCAAGACCCTGTCACCATATGTCAGACTTCATTATTCAGAGAAGACACTCAGGTAAAGCTTGTTCCCAAATCACCTTTTTCTCTCTGTGTCATAGTGAAGCCAATGTTGCAACTTTTTGGGGGGCAGAAATCGCGTTCCCGGGGAAGTGAAAAATTTGAGTGCTGAATACCAAGGCCTTTCTTGTGAAAACTGCCTTAAATAAATCATTGTTATCTGCATTTCAGTGGGGGCTGGAGGTCGTGGTGGGTTTTGATATCTCGTCGTGCTGCACACGAACAAACACACGAGGGGCAGCACTGGCAGCAGAGAGCTCACGGGCTCGTCTGACAAGACAAAGCACGGAGGGGAAAGGGAAGCAGGGAGAGGTGCAGTGACTCAACCCAAATCACACCACGGGCCAGGCCGAGACAGGAGGAAAACTGGCACGTCCAGATTCCCAGTCCGGAGATGTCAGATCGCTCTGATGGCTGCATCGGGGAGGAGTGAGAAAGGGAGGATGTTTTGCTCAGGTGATCTCCTTGTCTCCTGAGAGTAGAGGATCCTCCTGACCTCTAACAGAGATCTACACCCCTCCTCCCTGCCCTCAGGGGTCTTTTGGATAGCCCTGATGGCTCATCCTCCAGCATCCTTTCTGCATCACTGTCTCCCCGCAGTCCTTCGTGCCTTTCTCTTCCTGTAGCTGCCTTCTGCAGGAACACCCCAAACCCCTGGTCGTGCACTGGGTGGGGCAGAACCACTCTGAAGCCTGGGGCAGATTTACCAGCAGGGCTTAGCAGATCATGGCAGATCTTCCCCATTACCTCCTGGGGAATGACCTGGCTTCCAAAATCAAGTGGCACAGGCCTCATGGGACTGGGCAACCCCACAGGAGCCTTGGGTTACGCTGCCTTGGGTTACTCTGCTGAGATTTCAACATAAAACCTGAGTTTGGGGCTGTTCAGCATGGGAGCATCCCTTGCTTCCCACCACAGACCAGCCTTCCCTGCGCCACAGAGCACACAAAAAAAGCTCTGGCCCATCTGCTCCAGGGGCCAGCGAGCACAATCCGCCTCCTGCACCTTCCCAGGAGGAACAAAAGGCTTTTTTTCCCCAGCCTGCAGCTGCTGAACACATCAAAGAGGGGGATCAATATCTATCGACCATCGCTGTTTCCTTCAAGTGTCCCCAGCCCCTGTGATTATGTATCTGCTCTCCTTTCCCAGCCTGCTTTCCACATCAGGAATTCACCTCATTCTCCCTCAAAATTGGGTTTCTCAGAGCCAGTACTAATTCACAACCCCAAACAATGGTAATAGGGGTAATGTTAGTTTCTGTATTACAGTTACTGTGGAAATCCTGGCTTTGTGGGTGGAAAATAACCGAGGCATTACATTAAAAATGCTCCTCTGGTGCTGCTCTGCACAGAAACAAAATGCTCAGCACCAGCATGCCAAAGGTCTCATTGCATCCCCACACGGGGTAGGGGAGATGGGGAAGGAAGAGCTCTCTCCAGATGTGGGATACTCCCTGAATCTTTAACTCAGCAGGAATCACTGGGAATCCCAGCCTCCACCCCAGTCCTGGCTGGGCATCCCATCCTCTCCCTGCAGGCACCTGCCCTCCCTCTGCAGGCAGCTGGTTCGGAGAGCTAAGGCAGCAAAAAACCTCCCAAACAAGCACATAGTTTCCCACTGGTTCATTTCCTTGAACCCACTCACCCCAGGGTGAGCTGTGCATTGGTCCCTGCAAGGCAAGGACTCAGAACACACAGCTGGGGGCACGGGGACAAGTGGGATTTTGGAGGCTGAGCTGATTTGCATTGGTTTCACCAGGACCAAATGAGTCTGTAGCCTTGCTGAGAGCTCAGTCCCCATGGCAAAGGACCACGGAGGGCACATGCACATCTTTGCAGCCAGCAGCCCAAGCCTGATGCCTGTTTGCTCTGGGTACCTGCCTGGAAATATTGTTTAACTACAAAAACCATCCTCCAGCCCCATGACATCAACTGCTGAAAGATAAACAAGCAGCTGCTGGCAAAGGATGGAGGGGAAAAGAAATGGAAAGAGCAATACTGCAAATTTGACACAGGTAGGGTTTCTTGGCCACAGGGCAGCAGAAGCAGCAGCCCACGTCTCTGCCCTCCCTTTATTTGGGATAAAACAGCTTTGGCAAGGAGCTGAAGAGGTGCTGGGACCAGATACCCAGGAACCCCACAGCCCATTCAGTGGGAACCCAGCACTGACACTCACTGGAACTTGCTGTTCACCCCTGGGAGCCGGTGCCTACCCAAAACCCTCTGGATTTGACCTTTTTCAGCTCCTGCTCTGGTGGAAAGCACTGGGGCACCACACAGGGATTCAGGGGGTGAACAGCACGTCAGATGCTGGTGCCGAGCAGGCATCTGTGACCAGGGCACATCTTGACTGCATCTTTTGAGATAAAAGCTTGGATCCCCTCCTCGCCTCCATCCTCCTCCCCACCCCCAGTGTTTACTGCTCTCAGACTCTGATTTAGGTGGTTTACTGTGGCTTTCATCTAAGTGCATCAGCATTTTTAAATTAGTCACAGGTGACTCACAGGGTTACAAGAATAATGTTAAATTGCCAGACATACACAGCCCATATACTTTATTACCTCATTTTTGTATCTTCTTTATGGTCTGTGATAGCAATGACCTTATAGGCTGTGGCTGAAGAGCCAGTTAAACTTGTTCTCTGTCAAAACAGTAATTAAAAAATTCCTATAGGCCAGGAAGCAAACCTTTACTCTCCAGCATATTTCTCCTTTCAACGAGGCCCCTGAATGAAGCTCTGGGAGCAACAGAAGACAATGTGCACAAAAGTCTCTTCTGAACATGCTTATCAGCCAGGCAGCGCTCATTCATCTGCATTAATATTTTAAATAAATATGTATTAGGCTTAACAACGTACAGTGCATGTCAGAGCCAGACACATACAGCAGTTTCCCTTTGGCCACTGAGAAAAATCTGGTCTGATTGAGAAGAAGGAAGGGGGGAAAAAAAAAAGATAAATGCATTAAATACATTTAGCAAACAGTTGGCATGTTTCTCGCTTTTAAATGAAGATTGCAGTTTGATATCTCCTTTTTTTTAAATCCCTTTCTTTTTCTAATTTTGCATTAGATCAAGTCAAGGAAAAGAGAAAAAAAAAGAAGGGAAAATACAGAATCTGGGGAAATTTTGGCAGCTGAGGTCGTGAAAGAGATAGGAATGAAAACAGAAAATTTAATTATTTGTTGAGGTAGGGAGAAGTATCAATTTTGGGAGACCACTTCCAAAAAGCAGTGGAGACAACTCTGATAATATTTCACCCCACTATTCTCCCTGCTCTGATATTATAGACATGATCTTTCCTCCTCCATCACCTCCTGAAAAAAACCCCAAACCCACAACTTTTCCCTTGGCAAGGCAGGTCACATCCAATTTTCCAGCACATGGACCTCACTGGGTGCCAGGTGTTTTTATTACCGGTTAGAAACAAATTCCGAGAAGCCGCAGAAATGCTGGATGAATCTCATCTTTTTCTCTTCCCTCCCCATTCAAATTCCTTTTATTGGTGTCATTTACAGGTTACTAACCAAGTTGAAACATCCAAGCTGAAAGTCCAGCCGTTAAAAAGCAGCAAGGCATTCAGAGCCTGCTTCCCGTGCAATTTTTAAAGTGCTGCACTAAGGAAATGTTCGGGAGAGTGAAGCTTTGCCTTTTATATATCCCAGCAGACTTACACTTTCTAATAGACCCATCTAAATCAACAAAGTATTCCCCAGCCGGGGCCAAGAGTCAGCGAAAATGGCTCGGAGGCAACTGATGCAGCCACAACTTTCCACTGGAAGTTAATGAACTTTTAAAAACATTTTGGAAAGTGATGTATGCGCAGGGCTCCTCGTTGTATCACAGTTAATATAATGCGTTCCTGTCCCCGGGGGAGACCCTGGCTGAGCTGTCAGCTGTAAGGTTGTTCTTCCACAGCTTTTTCTTTATATCTACAACCCTCCCTCTCTCTAGCTCTCTGTGTGTCTCTCTCCTTTTGTTTTGCGGGGGAGGCAAAAGGCAGCCAGCTCCCTCTGGTATAAATCGTGTACTTCAAGGAATTTGAAGGGCAAATGAACAGGGGGAAGGCAAAATCCCTGGCTGTGCAAACAGAGAGTCAAGGTGCTGCCCTGGACGTCACTGGTGGTGATGAGCACCCCGTGGATGTGGCTGCACACTCACCTGCACATGAGCGCCCACATCCCGGTACCCACACATGGAGCAGGCATCTCGGGTGTCAAGGGAGTGTTGCCTCACCTAAGTGGCCTCTGCATCACAGCCCAGCGAGTCATGGACTGGGGCAGGGCGGCTGAGAAGCTGCCTGGAGGAAAAGGACCTTGGGGCTGGTGAACAGCCAGCTGGGTATGAGCCAGCCTGTCCCAGGTGGCCAAGAAGGCCAGTGGCCTCCTGGCCTGTATCAGACATAATGTGGCCAGCAGGGAAGGGATTCTTCCCCTGGACTCAGCTCTGGTGAGGCCACACCTTGAGTGCTGTGTTTGTTTTTGGCCCCTCACAAGACGAAGGACATTGAGGGGCTGGAGCAAGACCACAGAAGGGCTGGAGAAGGGTCTGGAGCTCCAGTCTGATGAGGAGCAGCTGAGGGAGCTGGGGGGGCTCAGCCTGGAGAAAAGGAGGCTCAGGGGGGACCTTCTCACTCTCTACAACTCCCTGACACGAGGGGGCAGCCAGGTGGGGGTTTGGCTCTCCCCCAGGGCTACAAGCGACAGGACCAGAGGAAATGGCCTCAAGTCACACCAGGGGAGTTTTAGATTGGATGTTAGGAATGATTTCTGCACTGAAAGAGTGGTCAGGCATTTGAACAGGCTGCTCAGGGAAGTGGTGGAATCCCTGAAAGTACTCAAAAGGGACATGGATGTGACTCTTGGGGACAGGGTTTAGTGGACAACATGGGAGCACTGGGGTAACAACTGGAGTCAATGATCTTCGAGGTTTTTTCCAACCTTAATTTTTCTGTGGTTTGTCCTTAAGAAACCCTAAGAGCCCCATACAGGAGTCCTCCCTGGGACACTTCAGGATGGCCTGAAGCTCATCAGTTTTGTTTTACTGTGGTCCAGAAACAGCTACCAGACCTGAAAAGAAGTAAGGAAAATGGGGGGGTCACAGCCACAGCCTCGCTGGTCCAGGAGGCCACCACTGCTGCAGCTCCATCCTTAAATAAGATCTCCTCAAAGATGAGCTACAGAATAATCTCAAAAGCTCATCTGAGGAGAGCTCAGTCCACCATCTGTCTCCAGACAGCCCAATGGTCTGTTGTCTCCAGCCTTAAGGAGCTGAGGTCCATTTTGGGGGTGAATTTATTTGATTTTCAGATATGATCATCCATCTCTGGGTGTCTCTCTGAAATCCTCTTCCCACTTGATTTCCCAACACGCCTGGACTGAGCGCAGCTCTCTCCCAAGACTCTATTTTCCCTATCCCAGCTGTTATTACCTACCTTTTTAGCTGCTCTGAAGATTATCTTTTTTTTTTTCTTTCCCCCATGGAATTAGCACGGTGAGAGCTCATCTTGAGAGGTTATCACGATGACCCTGAAGTCGTTCCTCAAGACACTGCTTTCAAACACGGGGCTGCCTCTTCTGTAAGCACAGCCTTGCATTCTTCACTCCCAGAGGGATTCCCTTCAATTTAGCTGGACTAAAAGCATCCTGCTGAACCATGACCAGTTAAGTACACAATCCATATCTCTGAGCAATCCATATCTTCCTCATTCTCTAGCCTGCAAATTTCTGTCTTGTCTGTAATGCCATAAAGTGTTCCTCACCCCTGTGCGTTCTATATCACTGCAAAATGACCTGTGCAAAGCTTTAAACAGGTGGAGCAAGACCAATCTCTGGGGAAACCACCTCAAAATAGCTCTGCTCTTTGGAGCCATGGCCTTAATGGCTTTCAAAATGCAGCAGAGAACCGGTCCACCTAAAACGTTGACCCCTTGATACAGTAAAATGTAGACTTTCAACATCAAAATGTCACCGACTGTCATGGGTGATATTCCTTGAAGGATTTTTATCAGCCATATCAGTGCTGTGGTTTAACCCTGGCCAGCAGCTCAGCTCCATACAGCCACTCATTCCCTCCCTCCCTCCCTCCCAATGCGATGGGGGAGAGAGTCAGAAGAATAACAGTGACAAAACTCGTGGGTTGAGACAAAGACAGTTTAATAGGTAAAGCAAAAGCAAAATAAGGAATTAATCCACTACTTCCCATTGCCAAGCAGGTGTTCAGCCAAGCCCAGGACAGCAGGGCTCCATCATGGGACTTGAAAAGACAAGTACCATAACCCTGAATGTCCTCCTTTCCTCCTCCTTCCCCAGGTTTACATGCTGGACATGGCACTGCATGGTCTGGAATGCCCCTTGGGTCAGCTGCTGCCAGCTGTGCTGTCCATGCCCCCTCCCAACACCTTGTGTCCCCCCAGTGGGGCAGCCAAGGAGCAGAAAAGGCTTTGAGGCTGTGAGAGCCCTGCTCAGCAATCACAAAAACATTGGTGTGTTATCAACACCATTTTCATCATGTGACTACAAAAAAATTAACTCTCTCACAGCCCAAACCAGCCCACTTCCTCCACCCCAGACAAGGATCGCGACACAGCAGCAGGCTGTTCCCAGCCTGCCCTGACTCACCACGTCTGAGAGGCATTCCAAAGTTTCCCCCGTTCCGAAGGAAGCTTTGCTAATATCTGGCAGGCAAAGAGCTGAGTGAAATCAATAGGGGGAATTGAAGAAGATTATGGCTACAGGTCATTTGTTTACACAGCTTTGCTGGTGACCTGACTAGGGGAAAGTTAATACAAGCCTGCAGTTTGGGAAGCCAGAAAATGTTCCCATGTTCAAGGAGTGCAGGAGTCAGAGCCTGTGAAAATGGACACATTGGAGGAACGTCCAGGAGAGGGATATTTTAGCTTTCCAATGTTAACCATTTCATGCAGAATACAATCCCTGAGCAAGACTTCAGCAATGAACCAGACTCTGCTTGGGGTATTCTGTTTCAAGGCCGTTTTAAATTAAAAAAAGTTCTTTTTTTTTTCCTCTTAGCAAGCCTGTGCCAATATGAGACATTATTTAGATATAAGCACTTTCATTAAAACCTCTGTCCATGCTCCTACTGCATTCACCGTACCACTGCACTCACATCATTCTCTGCCTCTCCAGAATGATCACATCCCACTGTGTTTTTCAGAAGTTTGCATGAAATTTGCTGTCACAAATAGTTTTCTGAATATGAAACATCTGGAATGGACAAATAAAGCAGCGTTATGGAACGTCCCGTGCACAACTCACTGTACAATGATCCAATAATCTAGGACTTGTCTGTCTCTGAAAGTCACTGGGGAAAATGCAGGGATGTGATGTCTAAAAGCTCATCAGTGACTCAAAGAAGATAAACAAGGACCAGGTGTCCGTGGTCTCCACCAGTACAGGAATTAGAGACCAACAGGCAAAACTAACAGGCAGATGTCTTAAACAAACACGAGGATGTGGCTCATTAACCCACGCAGAGTTGGGCTGTGGGGCTCCCTACTGCAGGATGCTGTGGATGCTAGAGAGGCACAAGGGAAAAAGGAATTCTTCAGAAAGGAATTGAGCAACTTCTTCTACATAATCCCTCAGTTACTGGAGCTAAAGACACTGCCTCAGTAAGACTCCATACAACATACTGCTAAAGCCTTCAAGTGTCCAATGGAAATATTATACATATTTTTCCTATTTTTCAGCTTTTTTATCCTGATTTTTTTTCCAACTTTTTTCATCTAGATGGGCTAATCCAGCAGTCCTTAAGCATTTTTGGCCTATTTTACTGTTTGAATTTAATTTCCCAGCAGGATTTTGGTCCTCTTAGTGAAACAAATTTTGCCATTACCAAGAGAGCAGAACAAAAATCTACCTAGCAGGCTAAGAAATCTCCATGGAGAGAGAGAAGGAATGATATTCCTATTGTTTTCATGAACTCACATGCCAGGGGGCACAAGCTGCTGTTTAAGGCTGGAGAGATTTTACAAACCAGACACATTCCTCAAAGTCTATCAAGAGACCCGAAACACAAAGCTGCAGACACAACTCTGTGGATAAGGAAGGCACTAATCCACCTAGAGCCAGACATCAGGGAGGTGAAAGAGCCACTTCAGAATTCCTTCATTTCTCTCCTCTCTTCCCTGGGCATCTGCAGGGGACCACTACGAAAGCTGAGATGCTGCACTGGTGGGCCCCAGAGCAGACATTTAAACCTGCCCTGCTCCTCGGGCTGGAGGGAGATGCCCCCCAAAGGGTTAAGAGTTGTTGCAGAGCAGCAGCGATGCTGTTTTGGTGCCATATGGTCCTCATCATCACCCTGTTACCAAGGCAGCTGCAGCACCTGCACCTCAGCCCCTCCTGCTGCAAGTGCCCAGGGACAAACCTGAGCCTACCTGCCTGCCAGGAAACACACCACCAGGCATCCAGCGGGATGGATGTCCAGCCGTCACCCCACTGCCACGCCAGGGAAATCATCCTGTCACCAGAAATTGGCTGCAACTCTTCAGGCCTACATTAGTGCTAATAAAAAATTTGTTACCCTCCTCTCGGGTTGTTCTGCTAATCCCCAGGTTCCGGGGACCAGGAAATCTTGGATAATATTTGCCTCAGTGTTTTTAAATGAAGTTTGTGAGCAGCTAAGTTCTCAAAGTCAAGGAACCTTCACGTTTTGGGTTGCACCACTATCTCTGTGCTGCTCCCTGAAGGATCATCACGTGGGTTCCATTCACTGGCTTCGCTTCACATCTTCCAAGGAATAGGCAGGTCACCGTATTTAAAATGCTTAATTATCTCCACAGAGAACAATGTTAATATCAAATCCAATTGTCTACTCTGGAGAGCCATGAACATCTTTACAAGACCGTTCTAACTGTTTGTTCATTTGATGCAAAATTTCAAGTTTTTGAAGCCAGGCTCATCATCTGTAAATGGCTCATTCTAGTCCCACTTCATTCCAAGAGAACAACTGCACGGCACAGCATATCCCCTCTCCAGCAGAAGCCAAGACTGGATTGAAGGTGATCCCTGAGCTGGGATGGCTTGCAAAGCAGAAATAGCAAAAAGAAAAAAAAAAACAACCAGTTGCTGAGGAAATCTAGAGGTCTCAACTTGTCCACAGGAAATCCACAAGTCAGGGGGGAAATAGAGGGGCAAATTCCCTGGGAAATTGCCGAGATTTCTTTATTAAGAGAACATGGTGTTGTATATGTGACTTCAGTCCCAGCACAGTGAGCTCTTTCAGAGGGCTTGGTTTTGATGGGAGCTTCATTAAAAGAATTTTGTTGGTGCTGGAGGGACTGAGGAGAAAGACTCAGGTACCTGTGTTAGATAGCTCAGCTGGGAGGCTCCAGGCACTGGTGCTGCACAGGCAGCACACACAGACATGCTCTTCTTGATGGTGACTCGCAGAAGGAACATGAGCCAGGCTCTGGAAAGGCTCCCTCCTTGCTGCTGACCTGCCTGAGCTACACCTTGACACCCTGAGACCTTCAGAATTGCCAGGGTTGTGGTTTGAGTCCTGTTCTGCAGCAGACAGAGAAAAAGCCATTCTCTCAGCATTTAGGCAGGGAAGAGAATTGACCATTTTCAGCTCAAGAAACCATCATACATCACAGGGAAACATCTCAGAAGCCTTGTTTTTGGAAATCTCAGGGTCATCCTCTGTCCTGGTCCAGTGTCATTCCATTTTTCTCTGAAGCAGAGGCTGGTGTCTCTCCAGGAGCCCACATCACCCTGCAGCTGCATTTGCACAGGGCCAGGTCACATCTGCCAGCTCCCCTTGGCCACCATGGGAGCTGCAGCTGGGCATCAATGCCAGCTTCTGGTCAAAATGCTACAAACTTTGGAGCAGGAGCCTGCCTTGATAACCACTGAAAAGTCACAGAGTGGTTTGGGTTGGAAGGCACCTTAAAGCTCATCCAGTTCCAGCCCCCTGCCATGGGCAGGGACCTCTCACTGGACCAGGTTGCTCAGAGCCCCATCCAGCCTGGCCTTGGACATTCCCAGAGATCAGGCATCCACAGCTTCCCTGGGCAGCCTGCTCCAGTGTCTCATCACGCTCTGAGTAAAGAATTTCTTCCTAATATCTCATCTAAATCTCCCTTCTTTCAGTTTAAAGCCATTGTCCTTTGTCCTGTCACTCCATCCCTTGCCCCAAGTCCCTCTCCAGCTCTCCTGGAGCCCCCTTAGGGTTGGAAGGGGCTCTGAGGTCTCCCTGGAACCTTCTCTTTTCCAGGCTGAACAACCCCAGCTCTCTCAGCCTGTCTCCATAGCAGAGGTGCCCCAGCCCTGTGAGCATCTCTGTGGTTTCCTCTGGACCTCTTTGGCCAGTTCCATGTCATCCCTACACTGGGAATCCCAGAGCTGGATGCAGTACTTCAGAGGAGGTCTCACAAAAGCAGGCTGGAGGGGGAGAATACAAAATATTGACCTCTTAGGGGCTCCTAGAGCATTCCGTTGTATCAAGAGTCTAATTAACACAAAGCATAGTCGTTTAATTAAATCATGAAGGCACAGTTGGCAGAGGCAGAGTGATACCTTCCTGATGAGAGCTGACATTGGGTCCTTCTCCACTTCACACCACGCTCAGGGTGAGAACAGCAGCTCACACAGTCACTGGAGCAACAACTGCAGGAACAGCACAGCTGCTGACTCCAGCATCCAGCTCAGGCTGTGGTGTCAGAAGCCAGGGATGGATTAAACCACCTCCAGAGTTTGCTGTTAAAGCTGTGTCAGTCTGATTCTTGCTTCAGGCTGGACACAGTTTGCCCAGGGGGGACACAACTGAATGTCTCCCAGATGGCCAGGTTGAACTTCTGCCTGAGACAGACTCCAGGCTTCTGGGAGCACGCATCCCATGTTCAGCTGTGGCTGTTGACAGCCTCACTGATAACAAACCAGTGAACATCAGGGCTAGGAGCTGCACACAGAGCGGAGATTGCTTCAAAGCTGTGTGGAGACCAGATCCCTGCCTCCCTTCCCAGCGCTGCACCCAGCCAGGTGGGCTGGGAGACATCAACCCAGCAAGGCACAATGGGGGTCATTCAGGATCTACCCCTTGGTGTGGAAGCATGAACATAATCAGATCTCCCAGCCTGATTTTCCCCCAGTTCATCATGCTGTGGTCTGGGATTGCAAAGGTCTCCTTTTATCATATGGTGTCCCCAAAAGAGCAGGGACAAACCCTCCAGTCTTCACTGCCGAAAAGCAGCAAGGGCCAGTGCCCAAAGCCAGAACAGCTCTGGATCACACAATCAGAGAATCACAGAATGGTTTGGGTTGGAAGGGACCTCAAAGATCATCCAGTTCAAATCCCCTGCCGTGGGCTGGGACACCTCCCACTAGACCAGATTGCTCAAAGCCCCATCTAACGTGGCCTTAAACACTTCCAGAGGATGGTGCATCCACAACCTCTCTGGGGGACCTGGATGTCCCAGCATGACCAGACTACCTGTAGCTGGATACCATAGCAAACCCAGCCACCCTCTCACCCCCTTTAACCGGGCAGCCTTAAACAAATAACTTGCTACACCTGCCCTGTGCTCCTTGAAGACCCTTTTCTGTGCTGGTGGTCACAAACCATCCAGGCCCACAGCAGTGGTGCAGCACAAGCTCACCCAGCACCATGTTTTGCTCAGCACACACATTTCTCCCTCCCTATGGCCTCAGAGTTGGGATCAGTCAGCTCTATGTGTGTTTGTGTGTGTGTCTGTGTTTGCACACTGCTGTGGAGAAAACTTTGACCTCTGTGAACGCAGCCGCTGCTGTGGCTGAGGGAGCGATTTGCTGTCACTCACCACTTCAAGCACACCACCAGCAAACAAGCCTGGAAAGTGCCAGGGGCTAAAAAACCACTCCAGATCCTGCAGGGAGCTCGGTTACCTTCACAGTGCTCTGCCCCGCCGCTGGTTCTGTTAAATACTGCCCTGAGCACTTCAGAAAGGAGGGGTTTTGATGCAATCAAGTGCAGGCAACACCATCTTGGAGGGGCAAACCAGCCAGGCTCTGCCTGACCTTTCAATCCTGGGTGACTGCAGCTGTGACTCTGGAGCAGGATGAAGCCAAATTAGTGATTTTCAGAAATGTTTTGCTGATAGCAGTGATCGCTCTAAGTAGCTGAATGAATGCAGACACTGGTGCCCCGTTTCCCAGATAAAAAGTGATTAAAGTCTCCTTAAGAGCTTCTAAATCTGCTCTTCAGAAATTCCATTAAGCAATCTAATTAGCTAATTCTATTAACTGATTAGGTGATATTAATTAGTTAATTTAGGGGGGAAATTTATAAAGCTATCGAAGGAAATACAGAAAAAGGAGGGGGACTTTCGGCCAAGAGCTTCCTTTCTTCACCCCCACAGTGCCTTAATTAGAAATTTTAATTAGCCATATGCTGGGGGTAGGGAGTCGCTAATGGACCTCTGCTCTCCCCATCCTCTCTCCTGCTAGTCATGTGTCTGCTGGTAATTCGTGGTGTCCAAAGCAACTGTGGAGGTTGGAGGTTTGCCTTTTGGGTATGTTTTCCTCCCTTTTAGTCCAGGCTGCACTGCTCACTGCACCAAACAATTGATTTAGGGGATTAAAAAAACCCCAAACCAAACCTGGTGCTTAGGACAGAGCACCACAAGGACACTCTGAATGTGGACCCCTAGTAGCCTCCAAAATTGTTTTTCAATTTACAACAAAGGCCCTGGGCAGCTGGCAAGGCTTCTCACCAGCTTTACAGGGGAAAAGCCCCAGGCTGGGAGACCCCAGGCTTTGGTTCACATCACTGCACAGAGTCTCCTGCCAGAACACGTGGGTGGTTTGGAACAGGGGTGAGCCAGTTTCCAGGCACACTCCCAGAGGTCCTGGGTGAGGACTCAGTCCTGGCAGCCTTCTGCAGCATCGACCAGATTGGAAACTTGGCCACCACTGCTGCTGATACCATTATTTCAGCTCCTGATGAATACTGGCACTGGTGCAACACAGCCTGCAAATCCTCCTGGCCTGGGAGGATGTGCAGGACCTCCAAACATGCCAGAACCACTCTCACTGTACCCCAGGTACACGTGAACCCAGCATACCAGTCTGTCACCAGTTCCACTCAGACCTAGCAGTAGGAGGCAAGAAATCTCTCACGCAGCTGCAGCGATTCCTCCTGACAGGCACCCATGGAGAAAAGGCTCAGCATGCTCCAGGCACCTCTCTAAATGTCTGCTCTGCCTCTGCTCACAGTGTCCTTTCTCCAAACACAACAATTCATGGAGGGATGGGAGTGGGTACCCACACCACAGGGCCCCCAAACTCTCAGTGAGGTGCTGAGCTAATTGCATTCCAGCCACTTAAATAAGACTCCCACATTCATTAGCTTTAATAACCCGGGTGGGCAGGGGAAGAGGTTGGGGAGCTGCAATGTGAGGGACAGGGTCAAGGAGTTGTGAAGAAGGTCCTGCAAGTCAGAGCCCTTGTACTTGGATCAAGAGCTTCTTGGGACAGAGCTGTCTCGTGCATCACTTCTGCAGCATGGTGAGAGACTCTGCCCTGGGATGGGTTCTGTCACAGAGCAAATGCAAATGAAGTCCTGGACCGTGGTGGCTCTGTTAATATTAATGCTGGCAGCGTTCCTGCTAAAAGCATCAGTGCCGTTGCCTGCCTCCTCCTGCACCCACCCGTAGCAGGTTTCTGAATCCAAGAACTGACAGCTTTTAGTGTAAATTTTGAGGCTTTAAGCTTTCCAATTATGCCTGCACCACGCTTTCAAGTCTTCCCCAGCAACCGTCAGGTTCACAAGTTTTCAAAGGGGAAGGTGAGGATTCGTGAAATCCCAGGAACTGGGGCAAAGCCCCTGGGGTGGTGTGACTCAGCCAGGAGCCTGGGCAATGTTACACTGCACTGCCTTACATCCTGATGGAAAAGGAGGTTTGTGGGTGTCCTGGCAGGGGAAGGAGCTGCCCCACAGCCTCCAGGTTCCCAAACTGATCTCCTCCTTGCATGACTTCATGGCCTCAACCACAAATTCATCCTGCAGAGTGGAAGTTGCATTTCTTACCTGGGGTGGAAGCAAAGCGATTTCCAAGCTATGGTCCCGCTCCATCCCAAGGCCATCCTGAGACACACATCAGTATGGAGCTAGGTCTGGACTTCATTTGAAAGGTGAAGAGCCACCCCAAGCAATAAATATTCCAGAGGCTCTCTGATGAAACCAGTTTCCACCAACCGTGGTTTGGTCCAAGCCAAAACACAAGGGTTTTAAAAAATATATGGTATTTAAAATATATATGTTTACTGTGTCTTCCTGACGGGATTCAGATTGTCCTGCTCAGATGGGGCAAGTCCACAAACACTGCTTGCTAGAATCTCAGCTAAACTCCTGGTAGGAGAAGCAGTGTACACATCCCCTGCTTCTCATTGCTTTCTTGAAGGTACCAGCCACACCACAACAAGGAATTCCATGCCCAGAATGATCCAAGATGGCAATTTACACGCTCAAGGTGCACACATGCCATGGCCTTGAGAGCTCTACCCCTCTGAGTACTTCTTACCACTGGGCAGGGAATGAGAAAGTCAAAAGAACTCCCAGCTCCTTAAGCAGTGAGATTCCTTTCCTTCCAGGCTCCCTGCTTTCCTGAGGCCAAAGAAACAATATTAGCAATTAAGAGCTGATTTTAATTTGGCCTCAAACGCAAGGAGCACTATTAGGTGAATCTCTGCTGAGCAAACTTCCTACCTCCCAAGACACATCCCTGGGGAGCAATGCCCAGCTTCAGCAACCACCCACCTCCTTCACCCTCCTGTCAGTGTAATGGCAACAGTCTGGGGACAAGAAGGACAAGGACAGAAGAGCTCTTGCCCTGAGCAGCAAAAAGTCCACAGTGGAGAGCTCTGGGGCTGATCCCACTGGGAGCTACGTGCACAAAAAGCACTGAGCTGGAAAGGGGCAAATTTCGAGCTCAAATTGTCAAAACTGGGCAACACAGCTGAACTCAGCTGCATGCAGAAAGCACCAAAATGTTTATTACTCTTTCAACCCAAACTTGTTATTTTTTGCCATGTTTTATTTTATTGTTTCTTTATTCTGCATCACAACCAGTCTACATGCTCATCTAGGTCTGCTTAGTCTTATTTATTATTTCACGGGACAAATTCTTTTCTTCCTCACAGTTTGTGGGCACAAGGAGACTCCAGATGTGTTTTGTCCAGTTTGCCTCATCCTCCTTATCAAGTCTCACACAGAAATAAGTGCATTTTTTCCAGTGGTGTGTAATTCCATCATCATCCCCAGCAGAGGAGGAGAAATGCCATTGGTTGAAAATGTTTCTCACCTCTTTAAGTCCCACTAAGAGCTGGACCATACCTGTAAAACCTCTGCTGAGAAGTACTTCAAATTTTGCTTTCTGTGGAAGTAATGGAGGAGGACAGCAAGGATGTGCAGCATTAAGTTTAGGTTATGGAAGGCTCCCGTGTGGGAATAGACTGAATGGCTTTGAATTCTTCCTCTGAAAGGAAAGAATTCTCTGAGGATATGATATTAGAGGTTGTAAAACCATGAATAAGAAGGGAAATATTAATATTAAACAGTTGTTCATTATTTCCCATGCCAGAGGACCCAGGAGCATGCTGAAAATTTGCAATTAAGCACATTTTAGGCACAAAAGTAAGCACGTTTTCCCAGTGCACATAGTCCATCCACAGACCTCATGACTGCAGGATGGTGGGCAGGCCAAAAGGCTGTTTGGAAATTCAAAAAGTTATGGTGGATATATTGACCAGTGGCTACAAAAAAACCTTGGTCTGGTAGCAGCTTTCGATTTCAGGAGTCCACTGCTGATGACAGCAGCGGGTGGCTTTTGGGGGAGCCTGGAGGGGGGACACGTTGGGCTCTGTGGGCATCACCACTCTGCAAACTCCGTTCCTGTGCCTTGCCCGCGGCTCAGCCCGCGCTGCCCGCGGCTCAGAGTGTACTTTTGCGAGGATCCCTGGAGCTGCAGAAGTTGGTACTAAAGTTCAGCTGTAACAGGAGCTTTGTTTAGCGGTGCTGGGACCAGAAGGTCAGCAGCAGCTGCTCTGCCAGGCTTTAACGCTTTGTTCACCTCCACGCGCTCGCCGTGCAGGGTTTCCTGTTCCCCAGGCAGCGCAAGGAAGAGCCTTCTTTTATTTTGTTAGCCCTATTATCCATCACTTTTAGCTCTGTGACAACGCCGAGAGGCCGGCCTGCCTGCAGCTCCGCTGGGCTGTAACACAGTAGCCGGCAGCAGTTTTTCGCTGCTTTTTCTCAAGCAACCCCAGCGGCACCAGGAAATTTCGCAGCTTGTATGTTTGCAAAGCGCTGTTCAAACGGCGGAGCTCCTCCGGAGCCACGGGGCCGCACCGCTGTCAGGGTATTTAAATCAGGATAAATCAGAAGCACTCGAATGAAGTCCCACTTCGCAGGAGATCAGTGATGCAGAGTATTCAGCTGCTATTTCCCGGTGCAGATCCCTCCTAGTTTGAATTTTCCTGAGCATCTGCAGGGCTGGGGAGTGCATGTGTTAATCTGGCAGAAGTCGGGGAGGGTTCAGAGGTGGATATAAACAAGCAGAGGAATCTCTAGGAGGCCTTTATGTGGAGTGACTCGAGTGCACAATGTATACCCCGGAGTCCTGTGGCTGCCAGACCCCGTTCTGCACCCTGACACCACCCTGGCTGCACCAGATAGCACGGTGGGCACGAGACTCTTTTTCAGCTCTGGGGACATAGGGAGCAGCAGCACAGTTTGCATCTATCCCTCTAAGCTGTTCTTGTCCTTCTGAAAGGACAGCCACATCGCTGATGCCTGTTTGGGATGGCTCCAGCTTGGGATAACCCCCAAACTGTGCCTGGGAATCTCCTGGGAAATGCCAAGGGCCATCGGACAGCAGGGACACTCTCGCGCTGCTGTGGGAGCCCATGCTCAGGACCTGCAGCATTCACCAGTCGAGATGCAGCTGATGCACCCACCTACCCTGGCTGCTCTCAGCCTTAAAGGTCTCTCCCTAGACGACTAGCACTTGCATTTGCTGCAGCTCTTTCTGCGTTTGAGCAGCCAGCCTGGCCATGAGCTGCACCAGACCTGCCAAAGCTCCGGTTCAGCCCCCACAGCCCTGCTCCCTCCAGGGCAGCGCCGTCCCCAGCCCTGGCAGCACGCCACGTCCTGTACACCCGGCCAAGGCATCTCAGAGGAGATAAAACTACAGCTCCCCAAGCACTCGCCCACCCTGCCAGGCCCAGCGCCACGTGCCTCCCCGCTGAGCTGCTCTCTGGGTCAGCCCGGCTCGTATCGCAGCTCTCCAGCAGCCCCCGCCTGGCCATTCAGCTACACTCCCTGGAGTTGTGGCTTTCAATTATAGCACTGTGTAACGCTGATAGCCTTTGCTTCCCCAGCCTCCTGGCTGAGTAGTCATGCCACTTTGACCAGAAACCTCAAGGAATTTCAATTTACTTAGAAATTGCCTTCTCTGTTCACCGGGGTTTGGTGGTGTAAAGCTTCTCTGTAGCTTTGCCACTTAGTGCAAGACTGAATCAGTGCATTTGGACAAAAGCATCGTCATGCTGGCCATGTCACACTCAGGGTTTCTCATGTCACAAACTGGCAGTACTCACTGTCATCTCGTGATGCAGCTCTGGGACATCTGTGCCTTTTCGTAAAATGCTGCAGGACTCTTTGTGCCCACTCAGAAATGGCTTGGAGGGCTTGCACAGCTCTGAATCACCAGCAGATGCTGGCTGGCAACATTCCACAGGGGCTTGTGGAGTATATGCCATGCTCAACTGGCCATTGTGTGGAGGCTGCTTCCCCAGGTCACCAGTCTTCCTGCTCGTGATCACATGAGGAAAAGGCTGTCATGTGCAAGGATGCTTCAGCATTTTAATTTCTGTCTAGATTTCTGCCACGACCATTTATCAGGCCCGACTTCCATGCCATTCCATGCCATCAATGCATTAAAAAAAGAGATACATGAGAGCCATGTTGAAGCGAACAGCCCCAAATAAGCATTGCTGCCAGTCTGGAGAAGCTCAAGCAGCATGGTACAGCCACAGCCGTGATGTCCATGGGCACCTATATCCCAGAAAATCTCCATCTGCCCACAGATCAATGTAAGGAAAAAGTCTTTTACAGTCAGGTGGGAGCTGAAGCCTGGGGGGGAAGTGGGATCATGTGGAGAGTGACAAAGACATGTCCTTCACCAGCTCCACTGTGAGCAGCTGTGGCAGTGGGAATTCAAGCTCTGACACTTCACAGCACACCAGACCAAACTCGCTGTGGAGGTGAACAGCATTCAGCTGCAGCACAGTTACACCAGGGGCCAGTTTTGATGTATCATCCACAGAGGGCAGCAGGGGAAGGCAGATGTTCTTATCTGATTTAAACCAGACTGAGCATCCCTGGCGATCCCTGATGGATAATCAAGGGCCAAGGCAAGAAACCCGATCAGTGCTGGGGCCTCCAGCTGTTCTTGCACTACATCATAAAACCTGCTCTGTACACCTGCTCGTATAACCCGGTTCCATGGGGGAACAGCCTCCCTGACCATCCCCAGAGGTCAGCTTTGACCTGAGGAATGGAGATGGCCAGCCCCTGTCACTGCAGCTAATATGGTCAGCCTTGGCTTCCCGCTGCTCTATCAGGGTTTGTCAGCACACTTCTGCATTTACAGTGTGAGTTTGGAGCCTTCGAACTGTCTTCTCCTTCACTGTTCAGTGGTCAGTAAACCCACAGAGAGATGCAAGCCATGAGCCATGAGGAGGTGCAGACACACCTTTCTGCATGGGCACTCCAGACTGGCTCTCGTAACACTGTGAGCTGGGATGGGAATGCAGCCAGGGCTGGATGCAAGGATCTTTCTCTCACTGTCCTCTAGAAACAGACCAGGAGACACAAACACCATTTGCAAAAGCATGAGTGACCTTTCAAGAAAATTTCAGGGGCAATATTTAATCTAGACCCAAGCAAAGGTCCCCTACATCACCTGTCATCACCACGCAGCTTTATTAATGACAGTCCCAATCAGGACAAAGCTTGATCTCTTCTGATCCTTGGGGTAAGTGGCAAAAGACTCAGGACCAAACAGAGGTAAATTTCTATCCCAGTCTCACCTTTTCATTCTTCCCTTTCCCCGAAATTCACAGGAATGTTTCCACGACGCAGCAACATAAAAGGGAATATGATACAGCAATATCCTGTGGAGAGGCTGCTGTAAGTCAATTATGAGCTACCTTTAAGCCAAGAAAAAGTCTCTGAATTTAAGAGGAGAGACACCAATGAAGTCCTACTGGGATGGACTCTACAAATAAAAGAAAGAACATTTTTGCACAGTTTCTTTTGAAAAGCACAGAAGAGCAGCACTGGGCAGGAATAAAGTTTTCTCTGTGATCCACCAGGGGACTCAGAGACTCCAGAGGAAATGTACCCTCCTCCAATAAATGACAAAGGACCAGCATTCCCCCTTCCCTCCCTGGCTTCAGTGAAGTCAAAGCAGAGGCAGTGACCCACAGCAAGTCAGGGCTTAACTTGGCCACTCCACGATCCAGAATTTTCCAAGAGCTCTAGGAAGTGGCTCCCCAGCAGAACCTTCCGCTGGTCCATTTGTTACAGGTTCTTCTCCTGCCCCCACGGCCGGCTGGATTAAATAATATCAAGGACATCTGCTGTCTGTTGTTCTTTTTCTTTCATCCCTCCCCCAGGCAGAGACCAGCCTGGCAGGAACTCCAGCTCCCTTGCATTGTTTTGGATCTCCCTGAGGCAAAGAGGTGGAGAGGAGGCCTCCAGGTCACATCCGACAGTTCCTTTTAGCGGAGTAATTGTAAATATTTGGGACAAAAGCCTTCTGGATCTGCTCAAACAGGGCTTTTGCCAGTGCAGAAAAAGACACACATGCCAGCGAGTGTTTTGTTTAACTCTGTGTCCTGGCTCTTTCCTTACTCTCCAGGTACTGAGAGGGATGGGAGGTGACCTCAGGCCAAGCAAAGGCAGTCTGTGGTCTTTCCCACTAGAGCCAGTGGTAGGATCAAGCCTGGAGCCCCAGAGCATCCAGACATGTGACAAGCACAATAAAAGCTTTTGCCTTCTTATCACCAGTTGCAATGGCTCATTTCACTTTCCTGCCTCTGGTGCAAAGTGCAAGCCCCATTCAAGAACTGCAGAAGAGTTCTCCACTCTTAAAACCTCCAAAATTCCTAAGGGGTTGGCAGCAAGGAAAAGACCCCACATGTCCCTGCCCCAGAACTAAACTGTGACTCTTGGATTCCTGCACACCACTTGCAAATAGGAAAAAAAATAAAACTGCTCCTTTCTAAGAAGAAGATGTGGTTGCACCTCCTTACCAGATCCAGGTGAGCTGTCATGATACTGGCTTGCATAACAGGATTGGCCTCCCATAGCCTTTATCCAGTCTTGCACCTTCAGGATGTACCATTCCTTCCAACAAAGTAAGTTAAGGCAGCAGAGAGAGGGAGTAGATCCCTGTGCATGTCCATTTGACAACCAGCTTCAACCCTCCCAGTAACTTCTTCCTGTTGTCTTTCCTTGGTGAGACGTAGACCTTGCACCTTGTCTGGCCCTTGTCTCACTTTCCCTGTCCCTGCAGCATCAAAGACATCCCCATGAGTGCTGGCAGTGCAGTGAGAGCACTTCTTGTTGCAGGGCAATTGATTTCGCTGTCACTGATGCAGACAGCATCAGTGGGGACTGAAATAACTTCAAACCAGCTTAATTGATTAAGCAAAGCAGCTGAAATGGATATTAGGACCATGCATGGGCCAGAAGTAAGAAAGGCAAAGAGCATGGCAGAGCACATGAATGCCAGCCTCCAGCTGTGCTGAAGGGAGAGGAATGACAGGAAAACAGGGGACTTTTTTTTCCTCATTTCATTCAATCTCAGCTTCACAGAACTGGAGAATAATTTGGGTTGTCAGGGACCTCTGGAGGTCTGCAGCTCAATGCCCTGATCAAAGCAGGTCTGGGTTCAAGGTCATCTCCAGTTGTTCAGGGCCTTGTTCCATTGAGTTTTGATTCTCTCTGAAGATGCAGACGGCTCACTCTCCCTGGGCTTCTCTTCTAGTGCTTCAGTGCTCTCAGGACAAAGATCCTTTTTCTTAGGCCCAAAATGAATTTCCCTGATGCAGCTTGTGGCCATTTCATCATCCTTTGTGGAACGTGTCTTCTCAATATCCCTCCTTTAAACAAGCAAAAAGCTGCCTTACCCCTTTTGCCTTCTCTTCTCCCGAGCCTTTAAACATTCCCTTTGACCCAGAGTTAAACACTTTGACTTTTAAGTGAGAAAAGCAGCAGCAATGAGTGCTGGATTTTGGTGAGAGGGGTTGATGTCACCTCCCCTTCCAGCCACTCTTCACACTTTGCTTTCCAGCTGAAACTGTTCAGCAATTTGCAGTTTGAACGTGTAAATGTGCTTCTGATGACCAAAAGTCACATTTCTCATCAAACTGATTATTCACTAGAAAAAATGTACCCAAGGAAAATCACTAGAAATTGGGTTCCTTTGAAAAATTTCACCCATTCTCAGCATCCTCCCCCTCAGCTCTCTTGGGTGTTAAATATTAAAGTAAGGAGCTGCTGGCTTTGATACAGAAGTAGTAATTCTCTGCCTGAGGTATTTCCTTTCCTGGCTCTCCTCCCTTTCAACTCAGAGTGATTTTATTTTTTTTTTTTAAATTCTGTAGTATTTGCCTATTTCCAACACCTCCCCCACGTGGCATGATGTCAAATCAGCAGCAAGCAGGCCAGCAGGAATATATATATATTCCCATTATCTTCAGCACTAGAATGGAAGTTTTCAAGACACAGCTGATTAAATCATCCTTCTGCAGGGCAGTTGCTCAGCAGAAGTCCCTCTTGCAGGAATGTCACCGTGTGCTTCCCACAGTAAGGCAGCCAGAGGGCTCCTGCTGTTATCAGCAGATGGTTGGAGGGTCGGCCACCATGGTGCCAGGGCTTTCCGAATGGCTTTCCTGGGCTGCAGGTGAGCAGAACTATTGCTGTGTCTCTGGGAGGGAAATTCAAGGTCACAGCCAAAATTGGGGAGCCCCTCAAAGCGTTTTTGGAAGGGTCACCTCTGTCAGAGCCAGCACATTTACCTAGGAGGAAAGGACAGACAATTTCCAGTTGTCCCAAGGCCTGCCCAGCTCTTGGCCTCTCTGCAATCCTGTGAGGGAGTGAGGCCTGCAGGCCAGTTTGAAATTTCCCCCTTGGAATTTGTTCTTCCTGTACAAATTCCCTCCTCTTATTACTTTTGTGCCATATCAAAGGCTAAGAGAACAGCAGTACCTTGTCTGCCTGAGAAATGAGATAGAGGCACATGTGAAACAAATGATCCCAGAATCATTTCCTTAACCCACTAACACATAAATGAAAGCACTTTAGTTTCCTCTTTTTTTCTTTTTTTTTCAAAGAAACCAAATCCTTTCCTGTTACAGCTCAACCCAAGTGTTATTAAATCAGCCATCAGAAGATGACCAGAGCCAAGGAACCAGATTAGAGGGATACCCACAGAGGTGTTGTGGGACCCCACATTTGTTACCGGCCGAAGCTCAACTGCTTTCAAGGAGATAAATAAGTGTAGTTCTGGGCTCTGCTCCCAGCCCTGTGACCTGATCTTTTCCTGTCCCCAATGACCCAAAACTTTCTGTGCAGCTCTCACCACATCAGAACAACACTTACACCCAGTAAGGCAGAATATACATCCTTCTGCTTCCAAAAATTCAAGTGTTATGCATGAAAAATTTCTTTAGGAAGAGAACTGGACATGTGAAGACTCTGAACATGGTCATGGGAGGCAGGATCCAGGAAGATGCATGACCTGTGAGGCTTCTGGTGCCCTACACCACTTTCCCTAATGCTGGGGACAATGGTGATCTATTTATTTCATTACAGACCTTTGCTGCGTTTTAAGCTGCTGCTAATTAGAAATGTCTGCTTCAATTGCCACTGTAACACTGATTTAGTTTCATGTAGTTTTAAGTGGACTGAAATGTTTCCATCTATAATATTTCTCTCCCGCTCGCCTGCAAATAAGAAAGATAAATGCTGATCTACCTGACAGATAAACCAGACACAACTAAGGTGCATTATTTAGATCAACTAACATTTATCAGGCAGTCGTTGCATATTCCCATATTCCTGGAGTGTAGCTTTCCTGGACTACAAAAAGAAAATGTGTGTCTTCATTGCAGAAGCCTGAAATACATTTCTTGCCATAGGGATTATTACAGGCCTTTGCAAAACAGAGATTTATATCTTTAAAAAGCCCTGCTGCCACATACTTTGTAGCAAAATCTGACTGTGCAACCTGTCAGTGGAGAGTCACCTTTATTTTCAGTCAACTTCATCAGCTTCTTCTTGATCTGAGCCCCTGTCCCACAAGTCACAGTCTGACTGAGAGGTGGGCACGCAGTTCCCTTAGGAAAAATGTCCTGCATTTCCATGCCCAGCTGGACATCTCCCCTTCTTTGATGACATCAAAAACCCTGGGCAGGGTTTACCTTGCAAACAAGACCCTGAAATGCAGGCAGCTGAGTGCCCCTGCCTGCACATGAGTTGCATGTCTGAGTTGCCAGAACTGTGAGCAGAGATCTAGGCCTTGCTTTGGTTGTTCAGTGGACACTTGACACATCTCAAGATTGTCACATCCCTGCACACAGGTGGCAGGTGCAACCAAGGACCTTTGGGATACCCTTCTGGGGCACAGCTGGAGCCCATCCCGGGGTCTTGAGACCACCTCAAAGACACAAAGGTGGCGGGAAGGGAGTTGTGACCCTCCCCAGTCCAGCCCCATGAACAGGGGGAGCGATCCACGTGCTCAGCTGGTACTTGTCCGCTCCAGAGAAAGCTGATTTTCCGTCTAGACTCCTCTGGCTCTGTTGAATGACTCTGCACCAGCTACAGTGGTGGAGATGCCTAGGCCTCATTTAGACACCCAGCATTAGATGCCAAACTCTTTTCATCTTAATTTCGCCCTGAACTGCCTCTTGTGTGCACTGGACCAGGTCAGATCGCCCTCAAGTGGAGAATGATCACAATGAGCAGCCCCAGTCAGAGATCACCCAGAGGCTGTTTTCTTTAGAGGACACTAAAAAAAGCAAGGATCTACCCAGTCCTCCAGGACAATGTGTGCTATGAAAAAGCTGAGTTGCAGGAATACAAAGATTTCAAAAGACAGACCAAAAGAGCTACAATGGAGAAGGCCATAATTCATGCTGTCGAGCCCCCACCATAACTCAGCCACCTTGTACAGTTCCATTATGATACCATCTCACCCAACTCAACATCAAACAAAAGGTGGTAGCAAAGCCAAGACTATAATTTACCTCTCCTGGATACCAACAGTGTGCATTAATCACCAGAGCAAGTGTTTGCTTTATGGCCTGACTCACTGTCCAACCGGCGTGCTGAGTGAGATTGGGCCCCTCTGCTGAAATATGCAGGGTCTGGTAAAAAGAAATCAAAATAGGAGATCAAACTGATGTGAACAGCCTGACTTCTGGCAGCTCCTAGCACCGGGGTGCTTGGCTTTGAAACCTTACTATTGTTCTTGGTTGGATTTTCTCCAGGTTACAACAAAAACAAAAACAAACAAAATCAAAGCAGTGATGTAAGAACAA
This sequence comes from Pomatostomus ruficeps, assembly GCA_013400735.1. Lineage (NCBI taxonomy): Eukaryota > Metazoa > Chordata > Aves > Passeriformes > Timaliidae > Pomatostomus > Pomatostomus ruficeps. Next base: position 259,957 of record VYZT01011861.1, read on the forward strand.
GAGCTCTTTTTTATGGAAATGTACTGATGGTGCACACTTACGTCTGGAGGAAAATCTGAACCTATAGATGAACGTGCAGCTCTTTGCAGCTCCAAGGAATGACTGGTGGTAGCGACAGGTGATTATCTCCAGTTTGGAGGCTTTGCCAGAGGACAGTACTCTCTGTGCTCTGTTTACTTGCTGGAAAAGAATGCTGGAAACAAAATGTTACGAATCTTTCACCTGGCTCTGGAGGGAGCATTCTCCAGCAGCAGCAGCAGCAGCTGACCTCACAGGACACACAGGAACTGCCAAGCTGGGATCTCTCCCAGGAAGGAGACCTTCCTTGCTTACACACTGTCCTCTTTCAGCTTGGTTTCCTGCCCACTTCTTATCTCCTGTGTGGGTGGACCTATTGCTTGGGATTCTCTTCCTCCTTGTCTCAACTCTCTTCCTCAGTGTCTGCTACTTCATTCAATCCCCCAATTTATCCTGTAAATTTGATGTTCAGTCTGTAGAAATGGTCAAGCACTCTACCTATAGAGATATATTCCAGGTTCATAACAAACTATTCTGGCTGCCTTGGATGTACCAAGAAAATGGTTGGGGTCAAAAGAAAGTGGCTTCTGGAACTTAGACAATTAAGCCTATCCTCTTAGACTCACAACAAGCGTGTTTCCACTGCAGCATAGCCTGTGCCTAACCTTTTCCCAGATTCCCCTTCTAATCTCAGCCTGGAGCAGCGTGTGTGCAGCCCATTTTACAGCACAAGGACCTAATTACATTTTCCAGCTGTGCAGCAGGCTCCCACAAAGCAAAATAAAGCCTAACAATGTACATTTCTTAGCTACCACTCTTGGCCCTCTTGGAAGCACTCCATGACTCCCAGGCTGACAAGTGGTCTGAAGGATGCCTGCGCCCTTCCACTTTAACCAGGAGAGCTTTTCCTCTTTCATCCCTGCTCTTTTCATGCATCAGGCCATCCCTTTCTACCAAAGTCCAGTTAACATCTTCTCAGTTTGCTAAATGCCCTCTGGAAAGCACAGAAATGAACCCATGCTCTGCTGCACCGTATCAGCTTTGGCAGCAGCTGATGGATTTTGCCCTCCTGCTTCTCCATCTCCATCCAGTGAGCCATTCCTCTGGGAAGGCACCATCTCCTGCCAACGTGGGGAGGAGCACAGGCACAAAAAGGGAATCCAGCAAGGTACAGTTGGTCTGGGAACCACAGCAGCTGCTCTGAGGGTGGTGGGTAGCAAGAGTGTCACAACACTGTCACCACAACAGTGTCACCACAACAGCCAAGACACAGCACGGTGGATAAATGAAGGAGGGGTTTAAATGCAGGAGAGAAGAGGAACAATGCTCTCCAAGAATCCCTTGCTCATCAAAACCAAACGCAATCTTGATGAGAAATGCACTTCCCAGGCAGTCACAGCCAGCCTGTTTGAGGGAGGTTCATATTCTATCCCCTACAAAGTTTCATGGAGCATTTCATGGCGTGTGAGGGATCATCTAACTTTATCTCCCCTCTACAGCAGGCTGTGAGCCAACCCCTTTTGGAGCTTGACAATGTAGATTTGGAAACAGTTCTTCCCTGAAAATGAGGAGACAGCGCTGCAGGCTGTGGCTGAGAGCTGGAGGTACCAGGGCACCACAACCGGAGGTACCTCAAGGCCTCCTCCCTGCAGGATGCTGGGGGCTGGGGATGTGCCCTCAGATAATCCTGGATCTAAAGATCATCCTGCAAACCAACCTCTTTGGCAACAGCAGAGCCTGGATGAAGCCAGAGCTGAGCTGCAGGGCTCTCTGAGTGTGAGCCAGCCCAAGCATGCTGGGCATTGCAGCTCTGGCCCAGCTTTGCTCAGCAAACAGAGTGGAGTGAGTGCAAGTTGGACCTGGCATGACCAGACCAATCTACAAATGGTTACCTGGAAGGGCTTTAGACACTCTGTTTAAACCTAACCCTTTCAGAGACCTCAATATAGCACTTAGCCCAGCATCATCTGTGAAATAACATGTACACAGATATATGATCTGTTATGGACATCCTAGGGAAATGCAGCATGAGTTAGTCTGGCCAGTAGGTAGAACCTAAGCATGTCAAAGGTGTGAAGTGTTTGGGGCTTTTCCTGGGGAAAAGGCTAAGAGGAACAGCTTGAGTGTCATGCAGCCAGGAAACAATTTTTTCCTTATTCAGATTAAGACAAAATGGTGTGATTGTAGCCATCTGTTTCAGCTAGATGAGGATATTTTTAATTATTTCTTAAGAAGTAAAAGAGGGATCTGATGGCCCAATTGAATTTCTGTCCCCAAGCTGGCACTCTTACAATGTCCTCCACCAGCAGATGCCACAGCCTTGTATGAAATTTAGTCACAACACTTATGCCAAATTTCTAGTAGTCAATTTCCCTATTATCCTTTAAGAAAAAAAACAACCAAACCAAAACCAGACAAAACAACACTATAATTCCCTTTTGATTGTAAGGTTATATGTTTCCTTGTTTTATATTGGGTTTATTTCCATTTGTGTTAACATTTGCCTGCAGCTCCTATCAGTTCCACAAGTAACTTTCCCATGCCGTATCTGCCTTGCTTTATCCTTTGTTTGCCCATTGTGGTAACTGATTCCATTGTTGAGCAAAATTTACTTTAATCTGTCACCGTGAAAGCCTAATCATTTTGGGGCAGGCTGCCTGAGTTATTGTGAGTGATGATCTCATGTCTGTGAATCAATAGGTAAACAGAGGGGAATTCTGAGCATCCTGGGGATGCTGAGACTGCACAGACTCAGGACACATTTGGGCTGTGGCTGAGTTAGGGTCAGCACTTAAGAAAATTCGTGGTTTATGGATTCACTCTATGAAACTTGCTTTCTGCCCTAAAAGAGGGAAGCCACCTGTGTGGCTTTCCCCTACTACCTGCAGCCTACAGTGCCTGCCCTCCTTCAGGTGCCAGAATCTTGGTTTCCAGCCTCTGAGGGCTGGACTCTCAAGCTGGGTGGGCTCAGACTCGCATCCCACGTCTGATCACAGTGGCAACCCCCTCATTACACAAGCCCTCTCCTCCTGCCAGCAAAACTGACTGCAACTTTTCCTCCCCCGCTTTTCCAGCTCTCCCCGGAGTGAGCCATCGGGGCCACCCATGCAGGACTCCCCGGGCTTCCACAAGAGTGGCCGGGATGTTCTCGCACTCGCCGGAGGTGTGAGCTCAGCAGCAGCCCGGGCTTGCTGACTCACAGGCCGGGGATGGCTCGTCACCAGCTCGCTCCGGATGAGTCACCCCGCTGAGTCACACGCCGCATCTGCAGTGCGTATTTATGGCAGCTTTGCATTGCCCGTGTCAGCGGGGACATTGTTTGTGTGGAGTAACCATGGAGAGGGAGGAAATGCTGAGGAGGACCGAGAGGTGAGGGATGAGGAAAAACCAACAGGGGAAAACGTATGCCACCTCCACAGCCCCGGAGAACAAAAGGAAATATTTGCCCGTGTTGGGTTTTTTCCTCCTCTCTTTTCCGTGATGTCCCTAAATGGGAGAAGCTGAAACGCTGTAAAAAGTAGCCCTGTGGTGGCACCAGCAGGGTCTGGAGCCCCTGCAAATCTCCCAGGGAAGTGTGTTGGCACAGTGGATTCTGCTCTGATGAGCTTCTCCCAAGACAACAGCTTCAAGCAGATGCGTCAAAGGTGCCAGGCAGGGTCCCCTCACCAGTCCTTTCATCTCACCCTGCACACTCTGTGATCACTCAGCTCAAAAATCTTAACTAAGTGGTTGCTGAGGGCAGACCCAAAACCTCACTGCCTTGCTCTCTCTGAAGTTTTGGGAGAACAAGGGTCGAGAAGGCAGGAAAATTGGTGTTTGTGACATTTGGGTCCTACCAGCTTGCAGAGAGCTCACACGTGTCTTCTTCCCCTCATCAGCATAGTTTGTACCATCCAGACCACGTTTGCAAGGAAATAAAAAAAAAAAAAAATTAAAATCCCATCAGTTTATTCTTTAAAAAAAAGGAGAGATTACTTTTTCCAGGAATAGTTCCCACCACAGGACTTTTAATAGGTGGTAAAAGATTATGACATTATTATTATGTGTTTTCATAAATGGTTAATGAGCCAATAGATACAGCCACCAATAAATGTTCCCATAGATGTGGGTTTAACATCTGTTAGAGATAGCATTTGTATCGACAATATCACTTTACTCTGTGTCAAACCACTGGATTAGTCATAGGCATGGTCAGTTTTTCACTTTTATTGTTGACCTCCAGACCAGAAACACCTTTCAGCCACGGGTTTTACAAGGCTGCACATCTGGCTCAATCCTGAACATTATTTATTTGTCCACCTGCCTCGTAGAAACAACATCTCTCCCTGCAAACAAGAGGAGGGGGCTGCACTGTCGATTGTGACATGAACCCCAGTGAGATGGGGAAGAAACTATTCCTGCTCCTGCACAGGTAGTGCCATGAACATTCACAAGAAATAGAAATAAAGTCTCCTTTTCACTGCAATACAGAGCTCGGCTTCTCCTTTTACTCACATCAAAATTCAGCTGAAAATGTTCTTTTGGCAAAGATAGAGTGGATTTTGTGGTTTGTTGGGTTGTTTTTTATTTAATCACTTAAAGACGAGAAAGCAGTGAACATGCTTATAGACTGATTTGTAAAGGCAGAAAAAGCTGTGCTTTGCACCACTGAGAACCAATGTGCACACAATGGGTAAACACACAATGAGAACAAGCAAGTTTAATTTTCTTTCCAAACAAACTAGACAAGGGAAAGATTATCCCCTCCTTGGAGCTGCCTCGGTGAAGTTTACTGCTGACTGAAACTGCTCTACCTTCCCTCTGCGGTGTGTTTACCTTAGATTGCATGTAAAAATTAGATATGCCAAGGTAAAAATAGCTGCATGTATCCATCAGACAGGAGATAAGGCTCCTTTCCACGTCATTTTATTTAAATGGACTGGTACTTTTCGAACTCCCCCATGCTGGGACCAGTTTCCAGCCAGTCCACACAGCAGCAGCTCAGTCCCTCCAGGCAAGGAGTGAGATGTGCTGGTGGTTACCAGCTGCAGAGGTAAAAAATGCACTCGTGGTGCAAGGACTGAGTGCTGAAAGCAATTAAAGACATTTAGCAGCTCCCTGAATAGTGTGACCTCTTTCCAGCCACGGTCTGTCTCAGTTCCCATGTGGGAGGTTCCTTGTTGCTGCTGGCTAAAACTGTTCCTTCCAACACAAAACCACCTATGTAAGTGTTTCACAACCTCACCAGCCACTCAAAATCCACAAGTTAGTAAAAACTGCCCAAGACTACTCTCCACAGGCCAGGTCCTGGCATGGAAAGTATTTTTTTTTAAATTACTTTCTCAAAAGTACCCTGACGTGACTGCCTATCAGGTACCTCAAGGTACAGAAAACCTGTTGGAGGCTCCTTCTCAGAGCCAGAAAGCCAGGAGCAAACTCTGTCTGATGAGCATTAAGAAAGGCAGGGATTAACTTGATTTTTTGGCAGAACTGAATTTACAGCTTGTCTACATGATGATGTTATTTCAAACAAACGGAGAATGTGAATTAAAGGCACGGTGGTCGTGCCAGAAGGGCTCTGTGTGTGCACTCGTTTTTCTATTCAAAAACCCTGCTTCTTTCTGGGAGGGACTGGGACAGAACAGCCATGCCAGGCAGGTCTCTGGTGACATCAAAGCCTCAGGGACACGTGTGTGAAGCACAGGCAGTGACTTGCCCTGAGCCCTGGGAACGCTGCTGGCAGCAGGACAAGGTTGAGGGGCAAAGGTTGACTGGGAGAGCCAAAACTCATGCATGTTAGTGCTGAGCTGTGCCTGCCAAGGGAGACTGCCCTGGGTCTGGGAGAAGCTGGGATGTTTTGCCAGCCTGACATTAGAGCATGGAGATGAACTGATTAAACCACTCTGGAACTGAACCAGCATTACTCTTACATTGTACAAGTACATTTTTAATTTCTGGGTCTCTAAAACTCTCTGGGTTACTTTTACATTGGACCAATACATTTTTCATTTCTGGGTCTCTAAAGACTCTCTGGAGCAGGAGAGCACATCTGGAATCCTGCACAAAGGAACAACTTTTGGGTTCTTCATATCGAGCATCCCAAGTCCTCCTTGTCCATGGTTATCTCCAGCTGCCCCACTCTCACCTGTGCCTGTCAGATGTAGCTGTGAGGTGCTTTACTAGCATCAAATCAGTGGCATTTTCCAGCCATTTGTGAATATCTGCATGAAAACAAGTTACCGTCTGATCCTCTTAAAGATTTTTGAGGTCCTGGTGTGATTCTTCTTACCCAAAGTAGACTTTCAAAATAGATCAGGGGAACCCTTCCTGCAAGGAGAGTTTGCTCCATGCCATCCTGCTGCTCAGCCTGGAAGAGCATGGTCCCCCCTCACCATCAGATGACCAAGGGCAGAGAAAATGTAACTCAGCTACAGGGGTGTGGGGGTCAGCAAATATCTGAAAATCAGCTACTAGAGCAGATCTTCAGGCCCTGTATCTGTGATAGAAGTGTCTATGTGGTGTGTTTCAAGCCCAGCTCCACCTATCAGCTTCTGAAAAGAAAGTGTATTTGGATTCAGGTTTGGATGAAAAATAGATTCAGGTCAGGACCTGAATTCCTTAATGTGTATCTCACTCTGGACTTCATTCCCCATTTCTTTAAAGGTGTCTCTTGCTTGCAACTGGAGATTGAGAAAAACACACAAAATAAAGTGAAAATTTTCCTCAAAGGGTAATGTTGTTGGGATCTGGCAGAAAGATAGACGACAGGTTTTATTTTTTCAACTGTACATAAACACAGGCATTTTATAAACAAGGAGTTGATTCAATTGTTTCCAGAGGTATGAGAGCGAGGGAGAGAGCTGAGATTTAGCCATTAAAGACAATCTCAGGAGAGGGAGGGAATTAGTCTCCAGTTGAGCCAGATATTTCCCTCTCAAAAAATAAATGAATCAAAGTCATGCTCAGTCAGCCAAATTATCCAAGCAGCTGCCAGCATCCCTGGTTTCTGGGGTTTATGTGATTTTGAGAGGAATGCTGTATTCTGTATGCTGAACGGAGCATCCTGAAGGGGGTCAGGATTGCAGAGTGTCCCAGTTTGGGGATTTTTAAATAAGGCAAAGCTGGCGAGTCTTAGAGCCAATCCATGCTCCAGATGCAGGGATTTGGTTTGTAGCTGGCTGTCCAGCCCCTTTGGACCCAGCTCGTGCCTGCACAGCTCCCTGTGTGGGTCACTCCCAAAGCCACTGAGGAGCTGAGCCCCTGCCCGTGCTAGGAGCAGCTCTGCAGGGCCTCCCACTTTGCCACATGGGGGTCCCACACCTTGGTTCCCCACTTTGCTTTTCTGTACTCTGCTCTGGGTCACACAAAGGGGCCAAGATGCACTTCATAGGATCACAGGGCCATAGAAGGGACATTTAAAGGCCATCTAGTCCAAGCCCCCTGCAATGAGCAGGGTCACCTTCAGCTAGATCAGGTTGCTCAGCCTCATCCAAACCTTGAATTTTTTCAGCGATGGAGCATCCATCACCTCTCACAGACAACCTGTTCCTGTGCCTCATCACCTTCATTGTAAAAACTATCTACTTTATATTTAGTCTGAATCTACCCTCCTTTTGTTTAAGACTATTATCCCTTGTCTTATTGCTCCAGGCCCTACTAAAAAGTCTGTCCCTAGCAGAATTAAGTCACTTAATTAGCTCTGGGAAGGGTGCTGCCCCACACAGCTCCTTAATCCTCTCCCCATTATGTAGCAGCCACAGCAGCAAGGGCACAGATCAGCATCTGCTACACGACCTCAGCTCCCAGCTTCCCTCAGAATCTCCAGCTGGTCCCGTGCAGAGCAGCCAAGAGCTGGTTTTTCACAGCCTGGCCCATGGAAATGTGTAAGTGCCTTGGAACACCTCCTTCTCCTTTCCAGAGCTGTCACATGGGGTGCGGTTGCTGAGGTGAGCCAAGGGCTTGCTTGGCAGGTCCAGAGGTTCAAAGTGTCCCCTTGGTGGGAGCAGACGATGCTGGCCTGCTGATGTAAGGGTACATGAGCTATCTTTAGCATTCCAGAGAGTGCAGAGTGCTCCCAGACTCAGAGGGATGGGATGTAAGCTGAGCTCAGTGTTTGGATCATTTTCTTGGAGCCCCCAGTTTGCAGTGACTCCCAGGAGTAGAGCAGGGCCCAGAAGTGTCGCTCAGTGGGGACATTCCTACCTACAAAAGCCAGCTCCAAGCAGCACTCACACCTAACGAAGGCCGTGGAGCCCAAATTTCCCCTCGCAGCATGACAGCATCCCCTGGCTCCCTGCCCCTGCTCCCTGACTCACAGCCTGAACTCAGCGCCGGGCAGGGGGCCAAGGAGGAGGCACATTTAACTCCCAGCTCCCTGAAAACCTCCTTCGGGAGGGATTTCTGCTTCATGAAGGCGCGAGGCAGCTCCAGAGGCCAAGGCGGCAGGAAAGGGCGGCTGGGAGCCGGGGGAAGCCCGGCTGCTCGCCCTCTCCTGCGGAGCCGCATCCCGCTCCGAGCCGCGGGGGCTCGGGTTCCTCCCGCACTCCCTGCCAAGAGCTCAGGCAAAGGGACACGGGCTGAGTGTCCTCCCTGGCTCCCTCCCCGGGCTCTCGCTGATCCTGTTAGAGCAGCCAGCCCTGGGGATGCCACGGGGACCGGCCACAGCCACGGAAGCTCCACGGGAGCCTGGCAGAGGTGGCTCAGCCAGCGCAGTGCCCTTCACCTCCCCACAGCCTTTACATAAAGCAGAACTGGGCAGTGAGAACTGGCAAGGATTTGGCTGAAAAGGATTGTTGGAGAATACCTTTGTTTGGGTGAATATTTTATTTTTGGGTGGATATTTTATTTTTTCCATGACTGGCATTTCTGCACAGATACAGGGATGTGGATTAACAATTGCAGCCCATTGCAGCAAAATGGGCTCTTCTTTGTAGCAGTCTGAGCCCCTGGAGGAAAACTTTCCCTGTGAGGAAAACTCCCACTTCTGGGCAATCTTCACAGAGCATTTCGTTCTTGGGTTTGTGCTCTGGGAATATTTCTGTGTGTCCTGGGCTTGATGTTCACCTGCTGAAGGTCAGATCCTGTTGCAACCACCTGGATCCACACTGGTGTCTGCGGCAGTGTGTGGAAAGTTTAGACCTGTTCAAATTAAAATATTAAAAAAGAGGGAGAGAGGGAGACCAATTAGGAAAAAAAAAAAAAAAGAAGAACAAAATGGTTTTTATCAAAGGTTGTCTGAAAGCTGTATTGCCATCAAGACCAGAATGGAAAATATGATCAAAACTGAGGGAGACAGTTCTGGCCAAGAAGGATCCTGACCTTCCTGTGCAACCAAGGAGACCTATCCCAGAACTGAAACCTGGCATGAGACTCACACGTGAAGTGACAAATGCAGAAGCTTACAAGCCATGCCATATAAATAGGGAGGTCTCAGAGCATCTCAGCGCAGGTCCTGACCAGATGGGAACAGACTCACAGGTTGTGGGAGACAGCATATGGCCTCGCCACTTGCAGTATCAGGGCTGCAGTGAGCCAGGAAGGTGGCTTCTGGTCTGGTGGCTCTTTACTGTGACAAATGGTGTCATTGAGTCCTTCAGCTGGATGCCATCTGCCCACCCTGCCTGCAAAGCTGGTCTGGAGCTTTGCAGCAGAGATGCTGAAAAGTTTGGATTTAGGAAAAGGTTCTTCCCCAGAGGGTGGTGGGGCACTGAGCAGGCTCTCCAGGGAATGGACACAGCCCCGAGGCTGCCAGAGCTCCAGGAGTGTTTGGACAATGCTCCCAGGGAGGCACAGGGTGGGATTGTTAGGGTGTCTGTGCAGGGCCAGGAGTTGGACTGGATTGTCCCTGTGGGGCCCTTACAGCTCAGGGTGTTCTGTGATTCTATGCTGAGTAATTCTAGCATTGACCCCTGGAGACGTATCCATGGATAAACAGGTGGGATTTATCTCTCTCCTGGTGTATCCGCACTGCTCTCAAATAAAACAAGTGGGGAGACACATGGAACTCCTGCCCCTCCCTCTGCTCCTGGCACTACACGTCCCACTGCTGAACCCTGTCTGGTCTTGAGCCAGGCACAAAGAAATCACCCTGGGTCAGGCACTCCCCTTACAGCTGGGACCACAAGCAGGTGCTGCAGAGGAGAGCAAGAGGCTCTCTCACAGCTTTTGCTTTCCCCCTCATCCTCACATCTGCTTGCTGTGTTCACCTCCATCTCTCAAAACACACACAATTACTTTGGTTTTGGTTCATGTGCTTGAACATGGCCACGGTCCCTAACTGGGCCTGCTGGGTCAGCCCCAGCACGGATGTCTGTAATGCTCAATTAGGGAATAACTTGCCCCCAGCCATCCAGCTCCTGTCTGCAGGAGATGGGGTCATGAAGAATCACCGCCCATCCATTTCCTCCCGGTCTCAGGTTCCTTCAGAAGTTCAGCTGCGGAAAGCACAATTTTCCAAGCTGTGACTAGCCAGGGGCACTTACCACCAACAGCCTTGACCTAGAGAGCTTTCTCCAGAGCCACCTGGTCTCCCTGGGAAGCCCGAAAACCTCCTTCTATCGCATTGCATCTGACAGCAGCTCATAAATCAGCCGGCAGTGGCTGGCAGCCGCTTTGAGGCTCCCGGCCTGTGCTTGTGCTTGCAATGGAGAGTGTGCTCAGGTGAGGAGGGCCCCGGGGGAAGGCAGCCGGCTGCGGATGCAGCTGCGGGCTCCAGGGGCATGCACGGGTCCCGCTCACACATGGGACTCGCCTGGCAGTCACTGCACGGTGGTTCCATGAGGGCTGGACCCAGCCATGAGCTGTGTGTGCACTTTGCTGCTCAGTCAACCCCTTCCAACGCCCCTGCAACTGCAGCCACGCCAGGGAGAGCTGGCACTGCCCCCCTTGCTGCCAGCTTGGCTTCCCCTGGTCACATCAGGTGCTTTTTCTGCTCCTTCCCCAGCAAAACAACCTCTTCGTTTCAGCAGAGATTCCATCTGCAACGTTTGGAAAGGATTATGTTTGAAATTGGGATCAGCACTGCAAAGTAGAGCTGAGTTCACCAACACCCCTCTTGTCCCAAATCTCTATTCAGGAATACAGTTTGATCCAAGTCTCTGAATTTTCATACTGTGGAGAGAATCACAGACTACAATGTGCTGGGCCAGTTGTTTCTTTCTTTGAATAAGCTGAAGAAGTTATTTGTAGAGCTAAAAGTAAAATAAAATTAGGTAAAATAAAATGGAATAAAATAAAATAATAAAAGAAAATAAAAAAGAAAATAAAATGGAATAAAATGAAATAAAATAAAATGGAATAAAATGGAATAAAATGGAATAAAATGGAATAAAATAAAATAAAATAATATAAAGTAATATAAAATAGTAAAATAAAATAATAAATTAACACACAGCAACTAAAAGAATAAAACTCTGAATCTCACCAGTGTCAGATCCCAGTGGATGTATTTCCANTAGTAATATAAAGTAATAAAATAAAATAATAAATTAAACACAGCAACTAAAAGAATAAAACTCTGAATCTCACCAGTGTCAGATCCCAGTGGATGTATTTCCATCTAGTAGTAATGCATTGCATACGGACTCAGGGCTGTATTGTCCCTTTGAGGATCATGAGAATTTTGCCATTTATTTCTGTATAAAAAATAAAATGCTGAATGCTGAGCAAGAGTCTGGTTGGCTGCTGGCTGAAACACTGCAAAGTAAAATCATCCCGTCCAGGGATTGCTGCCTTCACTGGGTCTCACACAGGTAATGTGGGTTTGGAAAAGTCCAGTGTGTTGGGAACGGATGGTTTGGATGTAGGCTGGCAGCTTCATTGAGTCCACCCATCTGCTGCTGGTGACAGGACATGGCCCCGTGGGATGTCAGAAAGATTATTGGGTGACTTTCTTCTCTGTGTCCCTGCTCCATGGGGAAGTGGCTTTGAAATCTTTTCATGGAGTGTGGGGAAGCTGGAGACCTCCTCACCTGGGGAAGGGAGGAGAAATGGCAATGCACAGAGCCCATGGGAGACATCAGAGCAGCGTCTGGGGCCACTGACTTTGCAGGCTGAAGTTGTCTTGCTCTGTCCATTGTCCACGTTCAAATAATTCTACCACTTTGCTCATCTGGAAGCCCAGGTGAAGATGACCTGGAGACATTATTGCTCAGAGTGTGCAACCAGAACTCCAGAAATCCATGAGAAACTGAGGTTTTCTACAACCTTGGACTACCAGATCCTCAATCCCCACCCAGTCCAGGGAAAAAAGTATTCGTTGAATAGTTGAATAGTGATCTCTTCAGGTTCACAGAGTAATGCTTGTGCTAGCAGTCAGCCTGAATTGCTCTTCTGAACTTCAGTGACATTGAAAACATCTCAAATACAGCCTTAAACCTCGATGATCCTTATGGGGCCCTTCCAACTGAGCACACTCTGTGATTCTGTGATCTCCTGTCATCTCTTCACTGATCGACAGTTTCAACACATAAAAATTCCTCTAAAGCCTGAACTTAGATCTCTTCCCCTCCATCCACATCCAGCTAATGATTAATGTGCTGGGGGAGCAAGTAGAAGCTGATCTGCAGTGAGCAAAGAGTTTGTTGCACAACACGGCTCCAGCCCTGCCGACTGCCAGCAGCTTTGTTTGACAATTGCACCAACTTCACAGTCCTTACTCTCTGCAGGCACGGAGTCCTCGTGCCAGGGACCAAGAGCTCTGGGTGAAACTTTCTTCCATGTTCAGAAATGATCAGTTCTTGATAATGGAAGTTTGAGCCCAGATTGTGCCACTTAGTCATATATGTTGATATATAGCAGCAGCGTAACAGTAAATAACAGATTTCCATTCCTGCTTTTCCTTCTCTTGGAATTCAAGCTGAAACACAAAATCTTTCAAGTTTTGTTGTCCTTCTCCCAAAAGGAGAAGGGAAACCCATATTTTTTAAGCAGCTCATTTGCAGAGGAGTGCTAAAGAAGATGAAACAGAATCTCTGCCAAAGGAGTGGAACAAAGATTTCACATTTGCTCAGCAAAAAGCTCCCTGTTCCATACTCAGCCCCCTTTTGTTACGGGATCAGTAGGAGACAGAGCTCAATTCCAACCACGAGTGACCTGACTAAGGCTGATGTCTCACAGCATCCTTCAGACAGCGAATACATTTGCACCCCCAGGGATTAACTCCAATGCACAACCTTTCTATAAACACCCTTATCTCATGCAAGTAAGCGCTGGCGATTACCCTTGGCAGTCCCACCCTGCTTTGTGTCCCATTTTCTGCTTTCCTACAGGGTTAAAATGACCATCCCCCTCAAACATTTTCCTGTGGATGAAGTGCTATTGAAGCCACAGCAGTGGCTGCCTGGATAACTCTCTTCTCCCCACAAGCACTTCAGAACCCTCTCACCAACCGTGTGATGTTCTTCGTAGAAGGTCAGCTGTCCCAAGAGACCAGGAGTTCATATGCTCTGCTTGAAAACAGACTAGGGGTGAAAAGGCATGAGGAAATTCAGTCTGAGCAGAGTAAAGTTTAGGGGAGGGAAAAAAATTCAGTGAAAAAGTAGAATTAGGGCAAGGAACAGTCCTGGAAGGCAGAACAATTCAACTGCTTGTTTGACAAGAGTGACAAGAGTCAGAGAAAATGCAGAACTGGTTTTCCAATGATTAAATATTAAAAATAATAATAATAAACTGATGGCTTGTGTAAGAGGGCAATAAGGAGATTAATGGGAATGCATAGATGAAAAAGATGGCTGAGGCAGAAGTTTCTAGGAAGGAAGTTGTCTGATGAACAGGCTGGAACTCAGAAAGAAAATCCCATGGCAGGAGAAACGCACCAAAACCAAGATTTTCTCTTGGCCCTTCTTCCCAGTAAGGGAGTTCTGAGACATTGTGGCATTTCTAGACGGGCAGCTGTGATTGCTGAGATTTCACATCACTTGCATGCTTGGAATTCCTGGTGAATAAAGAAAGCAGGGATGAATTCCCTTGGTAGTTCTCTATCACCTGCCAGGTTGCTGGTAGATCCTGCACTGCCATCAGACCTTTCTCCAGCTGCCACCAGCTCTAGGAGTATTTATTTTTTACTGTCAGGGCTCATAGAGGTTGATCAAACAACCCAATCCCAATGGATCACAGAGTTCATGCAGGTGAGTACCGTGACACCTCCTGCGACAAGTGGCTGCCAGTGGCCCATGGGATATTGTGTGGTAAATGGACAATGCATGAAATCTGAGAGGGAATTGGAGTCTGCTGTGATCTGTACCCCAAGTGCTAAGGCATGACAGATCTGGGGCACTAGTAGCTCTCACAACTTCCTCACCAACACTTCTATTAATTTGTGTGTGATTTTGGTAACAAGAAGAAGCAGGGGGGGAACCCTCGATGAAATAATCAACAGAAACCACAATGGGGACATCTTTATAGGCCGTAAGGTCCATGGAAGCCACAAGCAATTAATTTGCAACAAAAAACACCTTTAAGAAACCCCTTTTCTTAAGTCATTCTAGAAAAGCATAACACAGCAGGAGCTGCACTCTTCATGAAGTTTTGTAACCCAGTCCAAGGGAGCCCATTTTGTACTTTATAGCCCTTATGTTCAATTTTTAATTATTAGCTTTCCCCCCTTGTAAATTTAAATCCGCTTCCATTACATTTAGGGAACAACAGTGAAACCCTCCTGTAGCTAATTTAACGCCTTTAAATTCCCATGGAAGGTAGCCAAAGATCTTGTATCCTGATGGATAGTGAAGTGCCCACCTTATTTTAGGGAAGGCAAGTTCCAATCCTTCTATGGCCATAGTTATTAAAAGAGACTGTTAGTTGACTTTGTGTTGTTTTCCATCAAGATGGCTAAAGAATAATCCTCGTTCATTAAGATAAAATGACACTGAAATAAGTAGCAGCTTGTCCAAAGTACTTCATGTTCCCTAAAGATCATCTGGGAAAACAATAGCTTGATCCTACAGAAATACACACATCTTCAGATCAAATGGAAGAGATTTATCAGTTTATTTTTATGAACCAAGCTGTGACTTATTAAGAAATATGATGCACTTACAGCAAACATCCACATCAGAAGATGCCTTTTTAACCCAAATTTCTACTATCTTGGTTGAGAAGACCTCAGTGCCTAATAACACATTACTCTGTACTTTTAATAAGTCAAACCTCAGCTATATCTCGAGAGAGACATACTATCTATTCAATATATCACAATTTGGTTCCTAAAAATTAAAATAATTTCATTTTCATTTGATGTTCACTTGCATCTTGAGGTTGATGTGGATGCTTGGGTGTGCTGAGTGAAGGCCCATTTCTCCAGAATCTGAAATTGTCTAAAAATAAGTTATCAACAGCTTTTTTTTCCCCCCTTTCTGTTTCCTTCTCAGTTTCTGATTACATTCTAAGAATTTTGCACACTCAGTTTTTGAAAAAAAAAAAAAAAGAAAACCAAAACCTTTACCAAATAATTTTGATGAGTAATTTCTAGACAAAACTCCCCAACAGCACTTCACTCTTTGGTCAGTTACCAGGACTATTCAGTCTGAGTATTGCCTGGATTAAGATCTTGCCGTTTGTTAGTACTTGGGTGGCCATGGGAAAATCAACTTGCACAACTTCCTCTGCAAGTGGCATTTCAGTCTGGGAGGAAAGAAAAGAAAAGTCTAAATCTATAAATATGTATACAGAAACAGATTTAAACCTGCACCCCTGAATCTATTTTATCCAAGCATAGACACCCCAGCTGTCCTTTATTGCAGGTACATCCATTAGATTTGCACACACTGGCAAGTGACAGATCTGTGTGCAAGATCCCTCATCAGGCCAATCAAAAATGCTGAAATGAGCAAATGAGCTGCCTCAGTAAATCCTC
Source organism: Pomatostomus ruficeps (assembly GCA_013400735.1). Classification (NCBI taxonomy): domain Eukaryota; kingdom Metazoa; phylum Chordata; class Aves; order Passeriformes; family Timaliidae; genus Pomatostomus; species Pomatostomus ruficeps. The sequence goes on from VYZT01011861.1 coordinate 275,807, forward strand.
TCACAGCCCGGGGAAAGGTTTCCTTAGTTTGTGGATTTTTCTAACAGTTTTGGTCTAATAAAACAATTTTGGTCTTATAAAAAATAATGTCTCACCCTACAGGGCTTGTCTCACTTGTTTCCCTTGACCACCAGTGGTCCAAAACCACCAGATGAGATGCGCCAGCTCTCCAGAAACCAGGTGTGACTCAGACTGCCGGAAAACCCTCCACTTCCCAAATTCAGACCAGTTGTAATAGGAGGTTTTACCCACTACAGGGGTCACTGATCGTCCTTGGGTCAAATCGCCTTTAATTCTGATGATTAGTGGTCAGCCTTTCACGGTAATTTATGTATGCATAAAGCTTAGTGAAAAACCCTTATCCAAAAGTGATCCAAAATGCACATTTATGATAACCCAGGTGCTACAAGGGTGGCTGATGATGGCTTTTACTTGACGTTAAGTACAGTATGTGGCTCTTTCCTGACCTTGGGCACACTGTTATAACGTGCAGCTATTCCACTAGCAGCTCATTAGCCCGTTGTAAAAATCTCTGAGACAATTTAAGAGTGAATATAGTGAGGGGAGGGAAAAAAAAAAAGAGAGAGGGAAAAGAAAAAAAAAAAAAAGCTTTGCATGTGAAAGGGAAAATAGTGGGAGGAGGGTAAAATCACCAGGGTGAAGTACAACATGTTCAGCAGACTCCCGTCCCTTGGCTGCCTGCCCGATGACTTTCCCGAGCGGAGCTCTCCTAGCAACCGGTCCCCAGCCGCTTGAATTTTTATGTATCGCTATGTCGGCGGTGATGTCACGGTTTCCATAGCTACTATCAGTTGGAGGAACGATGACACTTATGCTGCACAGTAACTGAGGGAGGAAAAAAAAACAAAAAATAAAAGAATTGTCCTGGCTGAAATATTCCGTGGAACTCTGGGAGCCGGGGCACGCGGCCGAGCTTTCTGCTGAGGGAGCCGCTCGCTCCTCGCGCTTTCAGCTGGGCACCGGAGGCAGGCACAGCACAGCTGCTGCAATATTCATCCTCCCCTAAGTGCCCCATTGTAGAAATTAAATATTGTTATTAATTAAACTCCCCCGTCCCACAGGCTACCCAGCCCTGTCTGGTTAGAGCACACTTGTGAGAAGAGAGCAGGCAATCCATTTGTCATGCGGTGACAACTTCTGGCATCGGGAATGGAGTGTTTCAATAAGAGAAGGCTTTGATCCTATTCATAACAGAGTATTTAAATAATTGCTAACCAGGCAGAGACTTCAGGCATTATCCCAGGGAGTGTTGCATTATTGCAAAAGGTTAAACTGAGCCATTGGTGCTCAGGCAAAAGAAAAAAAATAGGAGGGTTTAAGAAATTTGGTCAAGGGATTAAGTTTGAAGGCATGGCTTTGCTAATGTGAAACAGAGCAGAGACCAGGAGATGGTCCGGACACAACGTTCCCTGAGAATGAGCCTGGAACATGGCACAGAGGAAAAATAACACAGCACTTGCAATCTCACAGGCAGTAGTTTGGATTGCAGCAACTTCCAGACTCAAGTCAGAGAGCTTCTGACAGTACTTTAAATTTCACAAAAGTACAAAATACTGAATATTCCCCACAGTGACAGTGTTGTTCTCCACCACAGTACCAAGCCTTGCTCACTGTTCTGGGGGGCTTCACATATAGTAAGTGATCAAATGCTAATAAACCTCTCAGACACTGACAGCAAAGCTTCGAAGGACAGGGGGCTGCCTTTTCACTCAGTCAAACCACATCTTTCCCACTAGGGTTATTCTTAACACAGCCTGATATAAAAAAAAATCTCAAGAAACAATCCTATAAAAAAAGGTCCTGAGAATAAACAATCATGAGAAACGACATTTTGGTCAATGTTGGACAATGTGTGGTTCTCACATGGGGTGTTGAAGGGATGAAGCAAGCTGGGGACCTTCCCTGTGGTTTGTGTTTGTAGCTCTTTGGGCTATGCCTGCAAGGGGAGTGAGCTGCTCAGCACATGCTGTTCACCAGCCCCACCACAAAAATCACCTCCCCCAGAGATTGTGTCCTCCTTGGTGCTGTGACCACCTCTGCAGGTCTGTCTCACTGTTCTTCATGCTGCTGGGACCAACAGCAATTCCCTGACATTAAGATAACCACAGATTCAGTTTGAACACTTACAGGTCAGTGTCTGGCATCTAGATGCCCCTTGCAGTGGAAAAAGAGCCAGTTAATACAGTTGAGAGCCCAGGGTGCTGTTCAGGTTCCCAGGGTAGACATCTGCCTTTGGTCAAACCATCTTTGAGGTCACCTGATGTGAGATTCAGCTTCCAGCCACCAACATCCCATGACATTTCATCCCATTCAGGTGGGATGCCATCAGGTATTTCAAATGTCTCCAGAATCTTCTTTCCTGGTTCTTCACATGCTTGTAGATATCTTCATGCAGATGTCACAACCTCTGAGCTGATTTTCACTCGTGTCTTCTATGACAGCTGTGGCCAGATTCAGTTCTCGCATATCAAGCACCTTTGGGTGCTCTACACATCCTCTCTGGCCTCCAGCTGCTGCTCCAAAACATCACAGGTCTCCTGTAAACCCTTGGTTCTCATCTCCCATCCCTTGTGGCTTTCCCTGTGATTTTCCCATACTCTAGAGCTTTCCAGAGGGCTTTCCAGAACAGAGGCCATAACTTTGGCCCTTAATTCACCATCCCAGCTTTGCTGTGGTGCCTGAGCAGCCTCAGTGATGCTGCTCCACCTGTGTAGGATACCCCCCACATGTCCTTTAGCCCTGTGTCCTACCCTGCAGCCAGCTGAGCATGGCACCAGCCTCCCTCTGCCACCCTGGGGACAGACACACACTCTTCAGACAACTCAGAGGAGAAGGAAGATGAAATGGCACCCAGCAGTATCAGAGGTGCTGAAACAGCCACGTTTGGGCAGATAAGTCATTTCACCCTCGTAACACTGCCCCTCTCTGAGCAGTGAGCTGGGAAATCAGGACATGAGTTCACACAGTGTTGCCCTTGCTTGCTTTATTCGAGATCCCTTGCAGGCCAAGCCAGCGCTAGGTGGGTGATCTTCACATGATCAGACAACTGCACACTTGGCAAGGGCGCTGCAATTCCACGACCTACAGGAGTCACAAATCCACATGTCGTTCCCCTGGATGGTGGGACAATGCCTACGCTCACCTCTGAGCCTTTCACACAGGCGCTGCTGCTTTATTTCCCAGGAGATAATTAGATTTGCTAGCGACCGTGTGCCTGCTTCCAAGTAATGCTGGATGTGCTATTTTCAGGCATGATTCAGAGTAACCTACAGCAGCAGCTCAGGGTTTTTTTGGCAAGTGTTTTGCAACAGCGCAGTAAAGTTTTTAATGTGCCATCATTCCATTTCAGTTGTTAACACAGATGTCTGTTGAAAGATAATGTCGCACATTACAATCTCTCAGGCACCGGCACAAGACCACTTTCTCCGAGAGGCAAGTCCTTGGCAGAATTAATCCCTGAAACTCCCTCTGAAAATGTGTGGGAGCGTTTCTCTCAGTCCCAATGCCTGCCTAGATAAGACCAGGCTTGTTAAGAGTGTGAATGTACACATCTGCACATACGCAGGCAGCTTTTCGAGGAATCTCTGTAATTGCACTCTTCATGCTACGATCCGCACGTGGGAATGACTGCCTGCATATTCACTTTGGTCATTTGCAGAGGTCCTTATGAGGAACATATGTAGGACTGTGATTGCTTTTGTGATCCAGAGACGTGACCAGCAAATGCAATCACCAGACAGTCCAAGGCTCATTCAGGAGGAATTAACCATTGAGGGAGGATGTGAATGAAGAAAAAAACCGAACGAAGTGAGCATTTGTACCTTCATGCTTTAGTGCTCAGCCCAGCCTGGCTCAGGAATGGGGAAGAAAGTCTTCCTCTGGCCTGGTGCCCCATAGAGAGCCATCAAATGTCCCTGCACATTGCTCTGAAGCCTGACATTGTGATTTTGTACTGCCACCAGCCATCTCTTCTGTCCTTATGCATAGGAACAACTACAAAGAGCTGTGGGCAGCAGAAACAGCTGGAGGAAATTCATCCTGGAGGTGATGACTGCAGAAAAGAAGCCACAAGAGTTATCTAGTGAGGTTCTAGCGCCCCTTGTAGGCTCTGTGTACAGATGCCTACCCCTCAATGGCACAGCATGGCTGGCAAGACCTCATGCCCAGTCCCCTACCCTGCTTCTCCATCACTTTTCACCACAGCTGTATTATGCTCCCAGTTCTTGATCTCCTCCATCAATCCCAAACCCCAAAAATAGGATTCCTCAGAGAACCCTATCCAGACCCCTGGGGCATTTTTCTCCTCTGGGGCAGCCCCTTGGCTCAGCCCAGAGTGAGAAGTCTCTTGCAAAGTGAGACTCTCCTGGCTGAGAAGTATCTTGTACGTCCTCATCTCTCCCACCCCGACCCTCCATGGGTCTCTCCAGCTATCCCACCAAGCCGCCCAACCCCTCCAGGCGCTGTGAAACAGGATTTCCCCGAGGTGCTGCGGCGTGCCGAGCCCCCCGGAGGATTGCAGGCGGGCCGGGGGCGGGAGGGAGGGATGCTGCGGGGCTGTGCGGGGCTGGCACCGGCAGCGCCGCTCCGGAGCCCTTCGGCAGCGCCCTGAACGAAGCGCTGTTCGCTCACGGGCCTGGCTCCCATTGTCACCCGGTGATGAATGGGGCATCGGCGCGCTGCAATACTCTATTTGTTTTAGAGGTCAGTGTCACACTGAAGGGTATTCTTCACGCACCGGACCGGGGCTTGGCGCTGACGTGACCGGAGTGGTAAGTGCACGCGGAGCCCCCGGCAGCTCCCATTGTCCCGAGTGGGAACAGAGCTCTTTTGAAGACCTTACCCATAAATTACCCGACACCCCCCGTGCTCCCCCCCACTCCCTGCTAGCTCCCCACTCATGCTCTGATTCAAACAGCAGCTCAGAGGTGCTGGGTTTGTGCCGTTGTTTAAGGTTTGCTGCTACCTGGGACCGCAGCTTGGGTCCTGCGGGGACAGCGCGGTGCCTGGCGTGAGCCCCCAGCCCTGGTGTGAGGATACAGTGAGCTGGGCGGTGAAATTCTTCCTTTGTTTCTGTTTTCTCCCCCTCCTGCCTCTAAGCATCATCTAGTTTGATGTGACAGCCCGCAGAGAAATGCACAGTACAGGGGCAGGGAGCAGTCGCTGGGAAGTCGGCATCAAACAGGACAGGAGATCATCACTTTGCCTGGCTTTGGAAAAAAGGCTGTTTAGATGTTTCTTTCTTGTTCCTTTTGTTGGTGTTTTTGAGATTCCCACTGGAGCTACAGGCTGGGAGAGCACATGTTGGACTGGTATTTCCAGACAGGACACACATGGGACTGGCTTGGCACAGGGGTGATTAAATCCTCACCCCTCTCCCTTCCCAGGCACAGGGAGGACCTACATGCTGAGCTTCACCTGTCTAGCCAATTTTTGAAGAGGTTCTTCTTTCCCCAAGCTTTGTCTGTCCTGGCTGCAAGGCAATACAGAAACCAGGGACCAGGGAAAGCAGAGAATAGGGTGATGCAGAAATAGACCCACTGTTCCTCCTCATTAGGCCTGAATGTAACAAAACAGCCACACAAAATGGAGGCAGGGGTTAATATTTTTGAGGATGGAGTTGAGACACAAAGCTTTCCAGCTGCCAGATCTACATTTCTTTGTTTAATTTTAGGATAATGCAATGCCAAGTCCAGACGCCCATGATGCCTGGACAGGAATTCCTACAGATGGAGAAGATTCCAGTAGGTTTTAATCTGACTGTAGGACCTATTTCTTAGCATTGACTGTACCAATCACTTGTAATGACTCTGGTGTGCAGAAAGTCATGAGTCTTTGCAGCCACACAGGTTAGAGCAGATGAATTTCTCTGGATTTTTCTGCATATCCCATCCTTTGAGAGGAAACATACTTGAGTTCCTGCAGGACATCCATTGTTCCAGAACATCTTCCCCATTTGGCACAGTATGCCAGGAGTTTTGGAGCTTCCTGCTCCTTTGCACAGTAACATTTGCTGCCATGTTTCTTATTAAGAGTTAGGAATTTGTGACCTTTTTCAGTGCAGAGATCTGGAGATTAGTTACCCAAAATAAAGTTGTCTATAAACTCCAAAAGTGCTGCATGTGCATTGCTGATAGAGAAGAGCAGCGAGGCACCTCTCAGTCCAGCCTGATAGGATCTGTGGTTGGGAGGGAGTGTGTGTGTTGCACAGCAGATACTCAGCGTGGGGACCATGAAAAGCCTTTTTGCTTTTCTCACTGAGTGGGTTTTGTTGCTTCATATGAGTCTTTCTGTCAAAACAACCTGGCCTGGTGGAAGTGTGATTAGATATGGCACCGACCCCGGTGAAAATATCTGCATGAGGGGTACAGGCTGTGGTGGGAAGGGGAGGGTGTGTGCTAATCCTTGCTTTAATGGTCTCCTCTTTGAGGCCTCAAGGCTGGCAGAAGGCATGGAGTTATCAAATCCATTTCACAATCAAGTCCTTTCTCCTGTCCATGGCTTGTCTAAAAGCAATGAAATGTCAATGAAAGTATGATCATGGGGTTTTTTTCAATACAAGAATTAGGGGGAATCAAATGGAAGGAGATCTGTTCAAAACAAGCAGAAAAAAGTTCTTCAACCTGTGCAGAGCTGGGCTGCAGGTCATCCAAACCCATGCAGTCAGCATAACCCTGTTAAACTAAGGAAGTAGTTTATAATACATGACAGCAATTTGTTTAAATTGGGGAATTCTCATCCCCTAGGACTGAAATGAAATGATGGCACATTAAAAACTTTACTGTGCTGTTGCAAATTCCAGAAGGTGGGACACGTCCTTAGGTCCGTGCTCTTGGTGGCTTTAGCAAGAATGTAACAAAAAATGAAAATGAAATCACTCCAGATAGCCTGTGTTGACAACATTAAACAAACAGCTGAAACAGGGGAGAGGAGCAGGTAATTAAACAGACAAATGAAGAGCTCACGGCCCACTGAGGCTCACGGGAACAATTCCATGCAGGGTCAGTACACACTGTGCTGGCAGAGCAGGGATGACTTTTCTAAAAGGGATGTAGGTGATCACAACTTCCCCAGATGATGAGGGGGCAGAATGAATTCCCAGTGATGTGTGCTTCTCAGAAGGCAAATATTAACGCTGGGTGTGTAAAAAGGGGGAGAGATCAGACAGGGTGTCCAGCAGTGAGCACTGCTTTACCTGCACGGGAGCAGGACTGGTCTGGGATCCTTCTCTTTGCAGAGTCTGTTTCTATCAGCCAAGGCAAGAGACCAGGCAAGAACTCCAGTGATCAGAAATCTGGAAAATATTCATGAATATCCATCCCTTCAATTTATCCAAGCCAGTAAAAAGTGACTCGAGTGTCCCTTCTCCTTCTGTGTGGGGGCTGCAGGTGAACACCAGAGAAAGAGCTGGCAGCAGCCAGATGTTAGACAGATGTGTCAGACAGCATTTATCTGAGCATAGACACCCACATCTCAGTTTAGTTACTCCAGGCCCTGATATTGCCAAGAGATCCCCAGCCAAGAGTGAGATTCCTCCCAGCCTAAAGCAAATAGGAGAAATAGGGAGGAAAGCACCACCAAGTGCCTTTTTTTCCTCCTTTTGAATCTGAAAGGACTCTCAGGCAATCAATTCAGCTGTGGACATCTTCACTGTAAACACCCAAATTTAGGTAAGATTAATCCCACCAATTCAAGCTAGAAATGATGCACACACCTTCTGATAGCAAGGTAATGAAGCATTGCAACAACATATCTATGGATACAGTGGATTCTCCATCATCCAGGGATTTTAAATGAAGACAGAGCATGTTCTAACAGAAAATGCTGTAGTTCAATCAGATACTGAAAACCAGATACAAAGTGGCCCTGGGCCATAAATCTCCTCCCTGTGTTGCATGGGGGTCTGGCAAGAACTATCTTTTCCAGTCTTAAAAAGATTTCGAATCAATGTCACAAAGGACTACTAAATATTTCATCAGTTCAAGATCTACAGATCATGTTTGGTATTCAAATACACCTTGCACAGGGCCACTTGGAAAATTAGTATGTTCAGCCTCTCAAACACTCCTTCTCCTTTTCTAAATAAAAAAGCAAAGCAAGCAAGAGAGAGGAATATTCTGCATAACTATGGCTTGGGTCTTTGCTAGGGTTGAAATTATTTGTATATTGTCAAAGGTGCAGCAAAAAAGTAGCGGTGGTCTTGTAAAACAGCCATGAAAAGAGCATTTGGTTTTGTCAACTTTTTCCTGTTGTGCTTTGTTTTCAGAAGTCGCCTTGTTTGAAAGAGGGAAGCTGTTTGGCCACAAAATGCAACTGTCACCTCCCGCAGCCCCAAGACTTACAGCTAAAAAGGTCACTGGGAAGAGGGGGAGGGCAAAGGAGAGTACAGCCTGATCTTGAAAAATAGACTATTTAAATTCTCCTCCAAAACCACAGGGGAAGAGGGCAGTCTTCTTTATCCCAGAACTGTGTAGAAATGCTCTTTGCACCGACAAAGGACTCCTCTCATTTCTGGAGTGTCCTGTTGTGGCAACCACATCCACACTGTGCCTGGATGGGGATTATCTGTTAATTTTTTTTACTTGGAAAGTGCCAGTTAATTGCACCTCTGACTTTCAGGGAATTATCTTAATAAGGATGTCCTCTCTGCCAGCATGGCTTGTCCTACAGGTGTCGTTCAGCCTCTCCTCTTGGAACTGCTCCACTGTGCTGGTGGCTCAAAGCCCACCGGAGATGGGACTGGGATCTGCCACACGCTGTGCAGGAAGGAGAGAGAGGAGCTGACACAACTCCAGCTTTAACAACAAAACTGTCCTCTCCTCTGGAGTTTATTTGTATTTTTCTGAGGTCAAAACCCCAACATATTCAGATAAAGCAAACTCAGAGGGCCTTTTAGTGCAACATCAAGTCCTGGCTTACAGATAATGTGATTGCACATGTAGGAGTCGTGCTTGGCTCACCACGTTTCTCTTGCAAGCACAACAACAACACGATGGTAAGGAGTGACCACAGCGGGATCGAAAGCAGCAGCGCTGCGGCGAGCAGGCCTGGATACAGTTATCTTTTGAGTCACCCTTCCTGTCAATATTTGTAGAGAAACAAAAGGCTCTGGCTGGAAATGAAGAAGGTTATTTTACTGGAACAACGGGCACATTTTGGCTGCTAAAATCATCCGCAAAGCCTTTTAAAAGCGATCGCATGCTGTGAATCCATCACTGGGCACGGCGACTTAGAAACGAGTCCTCCGCAGCTTGAAACACTGACAGATGGATGGAAGGCTTTTTTCCGTATTAGTGTGAAACCTCACTCAAGAGGAACAGTCGGTGCCGCACCACCTTCGCTCTCAGTTTCCTGGTCCATCACTTGGTTTCCAAGGTATGGCTTTCCAATGGCCATGGATGTTTCAGACAAGGCTAGTGGGCCTGAAAGGTGGCTGAGAACTTGAATATCATGGAATCATAGAATTATCAAATGATTTAGGTCAAGGGACCTTAAAAATCATCTTGTTCCAACTCCCTGCCATGGGCAGGGACACCTTCCACTATTCCAGGTTGCTCCGAGCTCCATCCAACCTGGCTTTGAACACTTTCAGGGATGGGGCATAATGCATCTGTTTTCCTCATGTCTAGGGCTTCAAGTAGCCCTGAACAGGGAAGAGACAGCAATTAAGATGCCTGGTGGTGACCTTGCATCTTTTCTGCACTGGTTACACACCTTGGCTGGCAGGTTCTTCTAAGGTGGTTTCTCAGAGTCATCTTTCAGGACAATTTCACTTTGTCTGACTGCACAATCAATTTGCATTCAGGAGTTCTACTCAGAAACAAGGGTATAAGACAATAAAAGATAAATATTCTACCACGTTGTGTGAGAGAATGAAGGGAGCAGAAGAATACAACTAGCTGCTCTGAAGATATTAAGAGGACAACATGCCTCTCTCGTCAAGCAAGCAGGAGAGGAGCAAAATATAGGGTTCTTGCTATTTCTGGCTTCATCTGTGGCAGTAAATGAAGAGTGCCAGGAAATGTTCTCTGTTAGGGAAACTTGATGAGCCATACTTTCAGATCATCGGCACCGTCCCTGGCTGGTTTATGCTCATGCAAACAAGCACTATCCCAAACAATTCCTGGAAAGACCCATTTCCAACAGGCAGCTGTGAACTCCCTTTTCTTCGAATGCTCACTGAGATTACTAAAATGAGAATGGGATGTTCCATGCTGGTAGACTTTGCTCGCCAGGTTTGACTCAAACTGCTAAGATCTTTTGGGTTCTTGCCCAGATCCATCCTCCTGTGTCAGGAGTGAAGAAAGCACAAGACCCAGGTGATTCTGGAGTCTCTGACACCAAGGGAATCCCTTCCAGAAGATGGGGGTGGGTTGTGTCCTCAGCATCACTTTAGGGACAGGAAAAAATAAAGCAGGACAGAATATGTTCCCCCAAGGTCTGGTAAATAGTGTCAACAAGGCCTGGGAACTGTTCAGCTCATCAAATATGAGAAACTGTGGGCTCAATGGAATTGCTCACATGCAACATGTAGATGTCCAGGGGCACAAACAGCACATTGGTTCCAGAGGTGGATGGAAAAGTTGCTCAGTGTTGGATCACAAGCAGAGCCAAAGCACTGGAAGGCTCTTAGCACTCACCTGCTTGCGCAGTTGTGTCTCTAAAAGTAGACACATGAATTTAAACTCTTCCAGTTATTAGCTTGATTCCTTTTGTGCATAAATATCCTCATTATTAAAAAAAAAAAAAGGCATTTTGGTGGGTCCGGAATAAATCTGTACTGGTACAACCAGTATTGCATAAGGGAATGCTGCTGGCAAAACAAGAGCATTCTAATTAAACCAGCATATCAGAAAAATTAAACAAAACTAAACAAAACAACAAACAAAAAACCCCAAACCACACCATGCTCATCGGCTGTGGAAGCAAGAGACAGCAGCTGCTCTCTGCTCTTATAACCAGAGTGGGATGAATCATGGCACTCGACCTGGATTTGCATCTCATTCAACTCCCCTTCTCTCCCAGCGACTGGGCTGAAGCTCATCCTGTTCCTACACAGTGAGAAGGTTTTAGCTTCACCCAGCAATTCCTCAATCTCGCAGTAAACTTCCCATTACTACAGAGGGCTTTAATACATTTTTTAAATGACGAACAAAGCTCTGCAGAGCAGCAGCAGCAGCAGCAGCATGGCATCTGCAAGCAGCCAGTGTCTTATCCCTCCAGCTCATTTTTCAGCTCTAGTATGTTTCTTGGCAAAATCAATTCAGCAAATGTCCAGATTTATAGAGTTCAGCCACACAGCAACCTTTTTCAGGGCCACATGAACAGCTATTATTTAAAGCCTTTTACTGTGTTCGTAGAAAGGAACAAAGTGCACTTTCCCATTAAAGATTTAAAGCCTTTTCGTGGCAAAGCACATGTCATCCTGAAGGACATCTTGGGTCTTGCATATAGATGCATCCTGTGCAACTTCCACTGCAGGATGAACGGGTTGGTTCTGGTAATGGGAATTCTTGGGAATTCTTCTGATCTCACCATTAGGTTGTAGGATAAGATCTTTCTCAGGGGATTAGGAAATGCCTCCCACATTGGCATATTAAGGGCATTTTATGCCCTTATTTTATAATTATGCCCTTTTATTTTCTTTTATATTTTACTGTGCAGAGCAAAGCAAAGGCACCAGAAAATCTTGGGGACACCAAACAATTCCCCATGCTAATGCAGTGCCCTTCCCAAGGACTTGGAGCTCAGCAGGAAGGCATAGACAGATATTTTTGGGCACATGTAGTTTGAAGGCATTAAAGTGCTGTCACTTCTTCAACAATTTGTTACACCCTCTGCTGAAGGGCACTGCTCCCCACCCCTGAGACCTGTGTGTATCTTTAACATCTCCTGGATTATCCTGGCTGAACAACTTTTACCTAGGTCAGCCCAAGGCAAAAGGGAAGAAATGCAGCTGGGCTGACCCTGCCCAGGAAGAGAGGACAATGGCACAACTCCGCTTTTCTGGGACTGAAGACAGAGCTTGAGCCTGCAAACTTGGCTTCAGGCAGACCTTCAGTTCAGCTGGGTTTGAAGAGCCTGTCAAGGTGGGCTCTGGGGGAGGATCCAGGGATGGATCTGATGCTTGGCAGAGACAGCACCTCCCTTAGGAACAGAGCTGACTTAACCTGGGAAAGAGGAAGAGGAGGAAAAGAGATTTGGGCAAGGACACGTCCTGCTCATCCTTGCCTTGTGTTTTGCCCCTCTCTGTGTACAAACATCCCCGTGGTTCTCTTCATTCCAGAGGAAGTTGCTGGCAAAGCGAAAATCTTTTCTGCAATTTTCTTCCTCCCAAGGCATAGATAGAAGTAATCCCCCTCCCCTTTATGATTTCCGCCTCCCATTCCACAGCATTTCCTATGACAGCTTGGCGGGAAGGGAAGGGAGAGTGTTTTTGTAGGGCTTTTTTCCTTGAAGGCAGCTCCATCCCCATTATCTGCATCCCCTGGGCCTTGTGCACACAGTGCTAATGGAATGCTTCCATGAGGAGCTTATTCCCGGCTCTGCACGGGGAGCACAGTGGGGCAGCAGGAGCAGCGCTGGGATAGCACCTTGACTGATCACCCCTCTCCCCAGCGTGGGAGGGTGGAGGGCAGAACTGTGCTCTGCTATGAACAGACTCCCTGCCATGCCAATAGCCCGCCACCGAGTGATGCCAGGAGGAGAGCTTTAGTGATTTAAATGATGTACGTGACAGAGAACAGCTTGATTAATTCATGTGAATTGTAGCTACTTAGGGCTCCATTCATCTGGAATGATCTGTGGTCCTATCTGCCGGCAGAAGTCACAAAAGGTGCCCAGCTCTGGCTGCAGGTGATGCATCACTCACCCCCTCCCCAGGACACAGAGCACAGAGAGCTGTGTTGTTGCTACACTGAGAGCAAGACAAGCACCAGGGATCTGCTCCTCAGCAGAGAAGGATGGGCAGCCCCACCAAGCTCCACTCCAGGGCAGGCGCTGCAGTCCAGGGATGTCTAACCCCAGCTGGCTCCTTCCAGGGTGAGTGGTTTTTCAGAAACGCTGCTGACTTTATCTGAAAAATCAGCTGGCAGGAGGTACATCATGTGTGAGGACACCTGGCTGAGGCTGAACCCTGGGCCAGACACGGCTTTGACACAGTGGCTCATGGGACCATCGAGTTTGGTCTCGTTGCTCCTGCACATGATGGAAGAGTTTGGCCACAGACCCCGAGTTAGACACATGGATGAAGGATGGGGCTGTTTGGTGGCAGCTGCTTTGAGTGAAGAAGCCAAGGTCACACACAGACCCTCACCTCTATCCAGAAGCTGCTTGGCCTTTTGGTTAAGTGGAGGAGACAAAGTCTTCATCCTCCTTAAAACTTAAATCTTTTAGCAGCAGCCAAAGGAGCAGTGGGCACACCCTGGCCAGCTGCTGAATCCAGCATGTTCTTTGTCACCTGCAGCATGAGCAAGATGTGGCTCTTGCTGGCAGCACTGGTGAAGACAAAGCCAAGCCCTGGAGAAGGCTGGTGCCTTGGTGAATATGGAGCTGGGATTCCTGCTCCCTGGCACGCTGTCCAGCATGGCTTCAGGCTCATGCAGACAGGGTGAAGCTGTCCCACACCAGCCCTGCTGCTGGATTTGCACCTCCCAGCGCCCTGCGGCTGCTGGCCACGACCTGTCCCCACAGAGAACAATAGTGGCAGTACAGGACGCTGGGTCGCAGTGCCACCGTGTGGGCTCTGCCAGCTCCCAGAGCGCCGAGAGAGGGACCTGGGGTGTTCTGACCTGGATCTGGGTACCTCCAGCCGGTGACTGATGGAGCAGGGAAATAAAAACATTAAGTTGCAAGCAGACGTCCAAACCTCCCTGAGGATGCAGTGCTCCTTGACTGGGATCACTTTTATAATTCAAGTCCTGGGTGCTAAGGTCAAACATTTGCTTTTCTTGCAGGTTTCTTTAGAGGGTCCCTAAGGCAAGACGCTCATCAAAGTCTCCCAAAATGTTACCACCCTCTACACTCACTGGGTTCAGTGTCTGAGGGGCAAGGCCCTTCACCGCCTTCCTACGGCTGTAGGTCAGCACAGAGCCAGGCTGAAAGGAAGCACAAACGCCCTCGTGCCTTTCAGTGTTTGGGGCTCTCATGTTGCCACCCCATCTGCATAAAACCCATGCATGTTCTGAGGCAAAACCCCCTTCTCTTGTGTATTTTAATACCAGCCAAGTTAAACAATGTGGTGATGCCTTCAAGCTGTTATGCTGCTACTTAAGGAACCTGCATGAGAGACTGGGAGCAGTTTTACCCCAAACCTTCCAGCCCCCTGCACATGCATGGGGAAATCCTGCTGCAAAGCTCAGCACCTCTGGATGTGCCTCAAACACCCTTCAGAGCTGACACCCCCTTTTAAAGCCACCACAAGATCTGGGTCTGGAGCAGCTGTGGATTAGAACTTGAGCAAAACCAAGCAAAACAGAACTGAGCAAAAGAGGTGAAGTTTTTTAGGTCTTTTTTTGGTGACAAAGAATTTTTCTCCACTGACCATTGCCTTCCTGATGGATGGCCCTTCTCTTCTTCTTAGCCCCCTCCAAATACACAACCTCTTCCCTCACCAGGACAGGCTGCAGAGTGTCCTGGTCTGCAGCTTGTCAAGGATCTGTGTTCCCTCTCTGGAGCCGTACCAAGGTCAAACTTCCCACCCTGCTGCCTGAGATAGCTGCAGGAAGCCTTCAGCCTAGGTGATGGTGGCCTTGCTGGAGGGAAATGAAAGAAGATGCCTGGTCCTGGGCAGGAGAGTCTGCTGTTGGATCTCCTGCCACTCTACACATCCTTAGGGCAGCAGTTCTCTCCGAGCCTGTCATCACTGGGATTTTGCTGGAGGGAGTCTCTGGAGACTGGAGCGACACTCCCCATCCCACAGTGCTGAGTCACCAGCAGGATTCCCAGCCAGGGCCATCCAGGGGACATGAAGCTTTCCTCCCCCAGGGTTTCCAAATGTGTCAGCTTCTTGGAGACTCTCAGGCCTGGAGCTTTCCCGGGAATTTCCCAAAGAGCCTGGCTGGGCTGGGACCCAGCACCTTCAGAGGGTACTGGCAGCAGCAGGG
Source organism: Pomatostomus ruficeps (assembly GCA_013400735.1). Lineage (NCBI taxonomy): Eukaryota > Metazoa > Chordata > Aves > Passeriformes > Timaliidae > Pomatostomus > Pomatostomus ruficeps. Next base: position 290,929 of record VYZT01011861.1, read on the forward strand.
GCTTTGTAGCTCCCCAAACACCACTTGGCCTCATTGCCACAGGCACCTGAACAGCGTCAGTGCAACCATCAGTGAGGAAGGAGACAGCAGAGGCAGCTTTTACCTCCAACCCATCCCACTCCTGCAAGAATTGAAGAAGTTGTGTGCTCCATGGCCAGCACATCACCTCTGGCAGATGCTCCCTGGAAGTTCTCCAGGGCACAGCTCCAGCCATGGCATGTCTCTGGCCAGGTGGCACAGGGAAGATGTTCTGGCCTTTCAGAGCTGAAAAGACCTGCCTGGTGCTGACCCTCTGTTCTCACGGGCAAACAACCCAAATTTGAGGAACTTTTCAATCAGAGGTGCCAATCCCCTATGGCCCTCTAAATTCAAAGGGTATTGCTTCTGCCTTACTGGTGTACAGGGACCCTGAGGAGGAATAGAGAAGTGGAATTGGAGATATGTCAGTAACTACTTTGCTTTCTCACTGCAAAACAGGGCAGTGAGTAAGAAGAATGAGCTCTTCGTGGTTTGGACCTAGATGGTGTGAGATGGAGCAGAAAGCAAAGGGCAGGAGGACACTGAACGGGGAAATTCAGGACTTATGCTAATAATGCCTGGGTGTGTAGTTTCCAGACCGGTGATTCCATGAAACTCAGGGCTGAGAGGTTTCTCTTGTGGCTGGCTGTCCAACATGCCTGGGGCTACCAGCATCAAACACGGCACTCAGAACAGCTCCCCTGTGCCCATTTTCTCGTATTTTGGCATCCATCAGAAAATTCCCCACTAGGGAACACAGTAGGGTGTTTTTTAAATCATGAAAAAGTGTATTGTGGTTACAGCAACCATGACTTAAGACCTCAGCTCTCCCCCCCAGGGGCCTGTGGTGAGCTGCCCCCACAGCTGCCTGGCAAAGCTGTGTCACATAAAGTGAGCTCTCAGGAGCAAAGAGGTGGCCTTGAGGTTCTTGTGGCCAAGTTAAACGCAGCAGCTGCCAAAGCCCTTGGCACGCACAGCTGGACCCACTACCGGTGAGCCTGCCCTGCAGCAAGCCCAGGGAGCTCTTCTGGAGAACAAGCAGGCAAAGTGTGGGATGTGGCAGCAGGCACAGAGGCAAACTGCACCAATCCATCAGGAATGAGGGCAGACTTCATCTGACATTTGCATTCTTTCAGCTCTCTTTTCCAGTAACTGCTCCTGTAGATCTCCATGCACAGACCAGAGCACTGTGGCTTTTTTCCCCTTGTCCTCCCTGCTCTGGTGTTGTTTGTCCCTCTCTCACCTGCTCACAACATGCAGCATCAGGCACTTCTCCCTTGCTGGAAGAGGGTCACAAATCCAAAATCCTTTTCTCCACACCTTCTGGCAACAGCTCTCACCACTTATCACTTAATCCTGTCCATTCTTACAGTCCTTGCTAATTAGCCCTTAATCAGGCTAAACATCAGTTCCCACCCTGACCCCAAGGCTCCATCTCCCAAATTTCCCTGCCCATTTCCCTACCTTGTGCCCACCTTACCTGCTCAAGCTGGGAGCCTTGCAAGGGTTGCTGACAGCTGTAGCTGTGTAGAACCCACCAGCACAGAGTTCAGGTGCTTCCTCTGCAAAAATATGGGTGAATAATTATTTTCAAGTTACTGTCTTGTTATCTCGTTTACAGCAGGCAAATAAACTCCAGAGCGAGGCACAAATAGGCTTTAAAGTGTTTATGAGCTTCTCCAGGCATCCACAGCTCTGGCTCCTGTATGTCACCTCCTCCTGCTGGGGACAGGACTGCAGGGAGGTTTTTCACCATTTTGGGTGGCATTTTCCCAAGACGGAGCAGTTGCACTAAATTAGGGCTGTGCAAAAAAGTACTGCTGCAGTAACACCCTTAAACCTCCCTCTCTCTGGGATGTCCTGGGAGAATATTCCGTGTTTTGTGGAAACTTGCGGGCCAGGACTAAGGAGGCATCACACATGGTTGGATCCACTGGCCCTGGTACCACCCAGGGCTCCTGGCATCCCTCCCTCCCTCTGGCAGTGCAGACAGGACCCCAATGCAGTATTTTATTAGTAGAAAGGAAATACACCTCCAGAAAACTTCCAAAAAGCCTAAGGATTTAAGATGCTAGAGAAACTATAATTCATAGGCAACAAATGCTGGCAGACTGAGTGCCAGAAGTGCCATCTAACAGGAGAGTGATGGAGCAACTGCTCCCATTCTTCATCTCCAGCACCCAGGGGCTGTTGTGTGCTCTAACTGAAAATGTGAATGTAGAGGAATCTGCTCTGTACAACCTTCTCAAGAAAAGGCCTATTAAGTTTAATAGACCTCAAGTGCTCCCAAAATCTATAAACAATGAGTCCTCGGGGAGCAGGGGGAGAAAGGGTCCTTTGAAACATTGATCACTGGAGCTGTAAACCACGAAAAACACAAACTGTGAGTGCGTTATTTAATTTCATTCAACTGTTTGGTAGAAGGAGACTTCGCTGAAGACTCATGCCCACAAACTTACCTGTTTTCACCCGTGGTATCAGATGGTCTGAGAAAAACTCATCCATCACTTCTGTCTCTGTTGTGTGCTGTATCAGGAACAGCACAAACCGGTGCTGAGCTTCCCTTATCTGCATCCCCGTGTCCTTGTGCCATAGCCTGAGGGCTAAATCCTCCAGGAGATGGTCCTTTGCACTCCCTGTGGATACCACAAACCTGAGAGCCTCCCAGGAGCTCAGCAGCCCTTGCTTAAAGCTCTCCCAAAGTGCTAATTTTGCCAAGGTTAGGAAAGATGCTGGGAGTAGCAGTGGTCAGGGATGAGCAGGTCGAAAATGCTGAGCTACCCATAGTGTGGAATGTAGACCAGTACACGATATATGCAACCCTGATGTATCCAGGGGTTTTGCCTTCCTCCAGTGGTTGCATCATAAATGAGGTTGTTCCAGGCTGTGAGCTTTGCTCGAGCTGTAGCCCCCTTCAAGGACAACTGAGGAGTGCTCTGGGTCGCATGGAAGAGTTAATGCAGCTGCTCTGTAGAGTTGGCTCAAAAGAATCCTCTTCCTTGCCTCATACGGGAAAGTGAGCATTTGTTTTACTTTAAATTTCCCATTATTCAAAAAAGATTCCTCTCATTTAATTTACAGAACAATGTTCACAACTCTTCACTGAGAGAGCGAAAAATGCACAGAGAAAATTGATAGAAAATAGGTCATGTTGCATGTGTTATCACACAGACTGTGATCCCTGCTCTCCACAGCTCTGCCAGCACATGGATCCCTGCTGATCAACTGCAGGGCTCACACCTCGGGCAAAGGTGCTTTTCACTTGGCCTGACACGGGTGACAGGGAGTTTCACAGCTGGAGCCAGGAGTGGGTGGGCAAACAGAAGGGCAGGATTTGGGAGAAGACAGCCGTCCTCAGCCTTTTACACTGGGACATTTTGGCTGGCATGTGCAGCCATGCCTTTTACTGACTGGGAGCCCAAAGCTAAACCAGTCCTTGGGAGTCTCTCCTGCATTATTGTAATATTGCAGGCTACTGTTTGAAGCAGGAGATTGATGCAAAGGCTAAAATCAAAGGGTGGAAAAATGAAGAATAGTGGGAAATTGCCTTATTCAGAGACTTTTAAAGAAATAGGTGCTAAAATACGAAGCACTGTCAGTGTCACCTTGGCAGAGCAGGGTGGGCAGGGAGAGCTCTGCCCTAGGGTAGTCAGGTGCCAGCTGCAGAGACTCTCCTCACTCTTTCCAGCACCAGGAACCACGCAGGGCTGCTGCCTGCAGCCCTGGTGCCACAGTGCTGGGCACAGCATGGATGGAAAACAAATGGCAAGATCATTTATTCTGAAAAGACCTCCCAGCCTAAATGCCCGGAGACACAACAGGGAATAAATTCCTTGGCTGAGCTGTAATCCTGTGTATAGGATCTCACACAAACGCACTCCATGTGGCAGTGCTGTTTATGAAAGTGATGGATGTCGCATCCTCTCCTTCACAACGCGCCAGAAACAAAGCTCAGGTGGTTTCCTGTGCTGGGAAGTCTGTGCCTGCTGCCCAGGCCAGAGCTGTACCTGAGCAGATGTGCTCCTGCCATCCCTCACTGTCAGATGAGGGGGAGCAGAGCTGTGGGTGAAGTGCATTTGCAAGAGGACTTTCCAGCTTGTCCCCAAAGGCCTCCCTCATGTCCTTGTGGCTTTTCCAGGGTGGGACATCATTGTTCCTCGCAGAAAGGCGTTTCACATCTCTGAGCTCACATATGTGCCGTATATTTGCTCGGTGAGCAAAGACTTCGCCTTCCCAAGGCCACAGCTGTGTTGAGCACAGGGAGCTGGCAGGGAGGAGCAGAGCACTATTTGAAATATGGCCGTGGTGGGAAGCAGTCTCCACTTCACCAAAGCAAGCCCAGAAAGGCTTCTCAGGCACTGCTGGGCACTTTCAGAGCCCAGGGACCCTATGCCAAGACCCTGCTCTGAGACCACAGCACCAACATCTCCCACAGGAGGAAAAACCTCCCGAGTTTTCACCGTCTCACTTTCAGTTCCTTTTAAATTCTGTGGAAAGGAGATTTCCAAGGAACTGATCATTCTTCTGTGTTATCACATATTGTGCCCAGTGTGCAGCACTACCCTTTTTTTGGCCTGTGCTGGAACTTGTGGTTCTTTCCCTTGTATTTCTTCCAGATTTGCGTTCTGAAATCCCTTCACTGAAGAGACTGGAATCTGTTAGTCAGGCAAGGTTATGTATATCCAGCAATCCTCTCTTTCATAAGCATCCTTGCCCTGGTGCAGCTGCTTGGACCATCACCAGTAATGTGTCCCTGTCTATTTGGATCACGAGGGAACGTGATCTTTCATGTTGTAGGAGATTTACATTTGGCATTTTCTCTGCAGCAGCATAACAAAACCCCACCCAGAGTCTCAAAGCTTCCAGGAAGTTCAGATACAAATTTTACAGCTTGGGATCTATTTTTGTTTGGCTTTGTTTTTAAAAACCCTTTCTTTTCTCCCTTTGATGATTTTCCCTGCTGTTGTGGACAGATGAAAAACTATGAGAGACTGCACTGTGCAGCCTGGAATTGCTTCCCAGTGCCCTGGTCCAGCTCTGCACCCCATCCACACCCCAGCTGTGTGCTGGGAGGAGGCAGGGAGTGGCATGTCTCCTTCCCCAGCCACGGTGGTGAAGTGCAATGTGCCCTCAGCTCTGGAGATCAGGGCACCACAACTGCACTTACCCTGCACTCTGGATGCCACCACTGTGGAGGAAACCCACTTCAAATGGGAAAGCATGAGGGAAATTATGACACTTGCAGGAAAAAGCATCCTTTGCCCTGGCAGGGTAGCACAGGCCTGAGCTCATTTCCAAAATATGCAAGACACAGAAAAAACCCTCAGGCCCAATGTCTGTCAACAGCTTCATCCCCAGAGATGTCCAGAGAGGAAAAGCCTCACTGTGGGGATGTTGTGACAGTACTTCACAAAGGCCAGGCCAAGATTAGGGCTTGTGTCCTAAACCCATCCCACCTGCAGTTATCCCTGGCTCAGCATCACCTGGGATGGACCTGGGAGGCCCCTCCAGGCTGGGCTGCAGGTGCAGGGACGGCCAGCAGGAGATGCACACCTGCCTGGAGCTGCTTCCTCCCCCACTTGGCACCTCCTGGCACAGGAACAGCTGTCATCAGGAGAGCAGATTATTTGTCACAGCTGAAAGCGAACAGGGAAGTGTCCTCTCCCATCTCCTGCCTGGGAACCCTCAGAGATTGGGAACTGCCTGCAGAGGTGCTGAGAAAGCGAGCTGGTCCCTCGCAGTCTGGATGAGAGCATCCCCAGGAGAAGGAGAGGTGGGGAGTGCAGATACCTGACCCTTGGTGTGACTTGGCCATTCCCCTGTGACCTGGAGGCCTGTAAACCTGTGTGACCCACCGAGCTGCTGTCCACAGGGGTCTATTCCCAAGTGACAGGATGGTCAAAAGGATTCTCGGGGATTTGTCGACAGTCTGTAAAATCCCAAAAAAGCCCAAATCTTGGAGACCCGATGGCCTTATGCAATTCCCCTCCTTCCACAGAACCACTAGGAACAGCTCAATAGTCAGGCTGAACCAGCCCAGAGCTCTGCCTGGGCTTTATGTCAGCACAGCTGTAGGGCAAGTGTCATGAAGTGCCATAAATGCACCCATAAAGTAGAACCATCTATCTAAACACATGCACACACACCCACTAAAGATTTTTTTCCCCCTGACATTGTATCTGCACATCATCAGCATTTGGCCTATAGCATGATTGCTGTTATCAGAATCTCACTCGTGAAGTAATTTGTCTGACCATTGGGTTTCTGTGGAGAATAAAAATGCAACTTGGGGAAATGAGAGGGAGGAGGTGAAGTGTTTTCCAAGTGATCTCAGTGGCTGATTTTTTTTTCCCAAACTCAGTAATGGGTACTGCTAAGGAGAAACCTTCAAGAGCACATGAAGACGTTAATGAAGGCTGGAATGATGTCTGGTATCCAACCCAATAATTCTCCTCCCAGTAATTTCTTTAAGCCTCATACTTGGAGTTCAGCAGGTCATAAATTTTGCCTGCTCTGAAGTTAACTGGATCCACAAGATGCAAATGTATTACTCATACACTAGTTAATTTGTATGCTCATTGCTTTCCAACCTCTCCACAAATTGATTTTTAGATTCGTTATTTAAGCCAGGAAGATACTTCCTGGCTCGTCCCCCAGAAGGTCACAGCACAACATGGTGCTGCTCACTGCCACAGGGTAGCGGAAAGTCAAGCAGAGGGCTGGAGAACAAGTTTCCCCATCTCAGGCTGGGGCAAAAGTCAATCAAGATGCAAACTGCACCTGGCAGATGCCTGTTTGGAGCTGTGTTCGGGGCAGGGAAGCAGAATTCGGGGGTGGGCTGGGCAGAAGGGAAGCAGGGCAGTGAAACAGCTGAGTAGCACAAGCCAGGCTGAGAGGGTGCAGGCTGACAGCTCCAGGTGCCTCCTTCCCTTTCACCTTCATCTCTCTGCACACTCTGGACTCCTCTGCCACCTTGAACCCCACAGGCTGGTGGCCTCTGTCCTCTTAGTAAGGATATACTGATTTTTTAACTCATTTAGAGGATGCTGTCTGGGCTGTCAATGTCCTTGCTGCCATCCTGCTGTCTCCACAAGTTGTCCAAAGTCTCCCTCTGCACATTTGGAAGCTGGCTTGAGATGCTGCCTGGCACTGAGGTGAGATGTCAGTGCTTTTCTCAGGCAGGGACTGGGTCTCAGGACCATGGTGTGACCACAGGCCAGCTCCAGGGTTGCCAGCTTCCAGTGCCTCTCTGTGAAAAACTGTCAGCACTGGGAAATGTGGCTCCATTCCAGTTCTAATCTCCCCAGTTCTTAATGGTGCTTTGGGAAGATCAACCTTCACCAGCAGAAGTTCTTAACGAAAGGGCACAAAGGTCCGAAGCATCTTCAGACTTAATAAACGGAGTCATTAGCAGAGATCCACCTCTGATTTGCATCAGACACAGACCCCTGGAAAGCTCTCCTGCCCGGCCCTGAATGTTTCTATTAAAGAAGTTCCCCAAATCCTTTAAGGAGTGAGCTTCACCCTCTCACAGGTTCTCATTACATTCCTCCCTCACCCTCTCCGGGGTGTCACATCCAAGTCTTGGTCTCTGCTTTTGCTTTCTTTTTTCATCTGATTACATTTTGACAGTGATTCCGCAGCCTTTATGTACTGGCTCCCGCTCTGTTTGTATTCTAGGAAACATTTACTGCCTGTCTGGCTTGCCAGCACTAGGATTGCTCACCATCCCCTGGGAACAATGAGAAATGATGTGTCAGAATTCACCCGCTTCCCAGCACTCCCTGTTTACTACGAGGACCCCATGGGCAAGAGAACAAATAGATTACTACAATTTATATCTCTCTGGATAATGTCTTGCAGCTTCTTATCTTCCCAATTGGGATATTGTTCACTCTGTTGGGCCCCTTTCAGCTTAGGAATTGTGTGATAGTGGCATCCACAGTGGTGAAAAATTGCCTCTCTGACAGCAGCAGCATTATGGGAAAACCAAGATTTCCCCCCTTTTTCTATTCTCAGATGTGCTTGTTACAATGTGGTGGAAATTAGGGCTTGGCGGGAAAAGGTTTCTGAGTCCCATTAAAACTTTTCATGATTTCTGAAGATTCCCCACTCCTCAGTGAGACAAAGCCCAGAGCTTCCATCCTTAAAGACGGAAATGAAATTATCCTCTTGGTCAGGACCCAGCACTTTGGACAGGTTGCTTTTGCCCCACTCTGGGATGCTGGGGCTCAAATCCCCATTGCTGATATGTCCAGGCCAAATGATGAATGGACCAGGGTGGTTTTTGGCTGTCCTGAAGTGGTTCTGCCTTTTAAACTCTCTACTGGAGATGCTCCATTTGGTATTCAAACGTCCTTTTGAAACCATGACTTAATGCTGGGATTTCCACATCCCTTGGCGCTGACGTTTTGCAAAAATGATAACTTGATCAGTGGTATGCAGGTCTGAGGAAGCTCCTGCCTGCCCCTAAAATAATTTCCAAGACTGGCTAAATTTGCAGTTGGACTCAATATTCTTAAAGGTCTTTTCCAACCTAAATGATTCTATGCATATATGTTTCTTAATCTGATGAAAAGTGGGTTTTGACCATCATAATTTTCTGCTGAAAATACATTTGTCTGAAAAATTTACAACCCACTCTAGCAACAGTTTAGCACAGAAGCACGGCATGTATTGGGTTATTAGCAAGGAAGTCCTCCTACCCTTCATCTTTTACCTGCTGTCTATATTTTCCAAAATATTCCTAAAACTAAATCAACAATTCCTGTCAGGGTCCCCTTCACCTCTCAAGACCTCTGCAAGGTCACCAAGCAACCATCTCATCACGTTCTGCCCTAGGACTCCACTGTGGAGCCTCAGGAGCCCGGTGATGTCACAAGCCAGGTGGCCTCAGCCCTTTCCATCTCAGACCCCAGGTGGGTCTTTGACTTTTGCCGGCTCCATGGTAACTGGAGTTGGGAGTTCTTTGACTGAGGACTTTTTAATTAAACTCCTCGCGCTCTGCCCTGCCAAGACAGGTGGTTTGAAGGAATTGGTGAGGAGGGACGTGGCTCTTCCTGCCTGCAGAAACCTCTGCTGCTCGTTTAGCCTGCGAATCCCATAAAGAAATTTCCCTGGGAGAGCTCAGATTCCCATTGATGCTCAGCCTGCACCCAGGGAACACCAACACCTCTCAGTCTGCACAGCACAACCCATCCCTCCCCACACTCACCTGGAAAGGCCTGAGCATCCTTGTCTGAAGCCTCCTGATGCAATCAGCTGGCTTGAAACCCTCATTGAGCATTCCCCTTCCTGCTCCCACGGGAAGCCTGCCAGACCAACTGCCCTGAGTGTCACTGAAGGGCAGCGCTGCCACGAGGAGCCCTCTCTCCCAGAAGAGCCATCTCCTCTGGTAACCTCATTCACTCTGCCCAATCAATCCCAACCCCATTCCCAGCAAGGAGGCCTTATTACTCCTGGCTGAATGGAGAGGGAGGTTTGTGGTCTAGAGGATTTTCCCGTAGGAACAGGAGCGAGACCACCAACCCTTCCCCAGTGACCACCCAGCTGGAAATAACCTCTGGCCAGCCTTGGCATGGGCTGGGCTGGATGCTGGACGTGGTGCTGCTGAATAGAGGGGTTGAAGCTGTCTGGGGCCGAGGATGCAAGGAGACTGTGGGGAATTGTTTAAGAGAGCTCTGAGAAATATTGGTTGAGTGCTTCCATTTAATTATTCACTCTCCTTAATTTGCTCTTGGACAAGATGAATCGTTCATTGACTGTGCAGTCTGGAAGCAAGTCCTTCCTGACTAAACAGACTCAGCATTAAATGGTAAAATAAATGAAGGCCAAGCAAAGAAAATTCCTCTTCTCTGATTGATCACGTCAGGGCAAGATTCTTGTAGGGAAGCCAGAGCTGATAGAAACATAAACACAAATTCTACCACTTGGCAGAATAACTTTCTTCAGTTTTCCCTTTATTCCAGTAATAGTGTTTTTTTCAGGAAATTTTGTTTTTTCAGAAAATGCTGCACTGACAATGTTGTCAATGTCACTGCAGCTGATATCAGCTGGAGGTCTGGGAGAGTGAGTAGCACAGGCAGAGCTGGTGTAAAAATGCTGGGATTTTTTTTGGCTGAGGTGTCAGGAGACACAGTGGGAGTCACCTTTACCTGCTTCAAAAACCCAGAAAGTAGGATTTTCAGGCTTCAAGTCCTCCTGTCTTCACAGTCCTCATCATCTCTGTTTGCAGAGAAGTAGCACCACTACGGGGCAGCTCACCTGACACTTCCCTCTCAGGGGTCTGTCTGAGCGCAGGAGGAATCACCTTCTGGCTCATCCTGATGATCTCAGCTGCAACCACACAGCTGCAAACATCTGGCCCAGTCAGCCCTGTTTGGGGCTCCCCACCCGGATCGGGCACTGGCCACCCACTGGCAGGACATGGGCGAGTTGATTCCACTTTCTGCTCTGTCCTATGGAGGTAGGAAAGGTTTCAGGGCATTTGCTAAATAGCTGCAGGTATTTATGGGCTCTCCAGCCCAGCAGGATCCCCATCTGCATTTGGCTTCAAAGCAGCAATTATATAAATAACGGATGGGTGGATTTGCACAGGAGTAAAGCACCAACATCTTCAGCCCTTGATTTTTAACCACTGACAACCAACAAAGACTCCTGGCAAACTGGAATTATTCATTTACTAACCTCAACCCTTGAACTAAATGACTGGCAACTATAACTCCAGCGTGAAATCATTCAACCCTCATTTTCAGCTTTTTAAAATAAACAGGACCAAGCTTCACACAATAAAGATGTGAAAATTCTTCCAGCACAAATGTCTGAGCCCAGCACATGCTACATTAATTTTATTTTCCTTCTTTCATCCTGATTAAACTGTCCACTAGTAATTCTTTGCCTCTGGCCAAATGCAAACACAACTCTGCCACTAATAGGAATTGAGTATGTCTGCATAAAAATACAATTAAAGTAACAGTACACTTCACATTTCATGCCACTCAAATTCTCAAGTAGGTCTGTTAATACAGGATTTCTCATGCATTGTTAGAATTTTTTTGCATTACAATCTAAGCAACCAATTTTCTTCTCTGGTCAATCAGCATTAAATATAATGTCATGCCTTATCTTGGTTAGAAATAATAATACTAATGAAATAAAAATCCTGTCCCAGATGCTTAAGATGTTTTTCCCTCTTCTGAGAAGGGTTTAGAGATGTGAAAGATTTTCCCACCCAACATTACAAGAAACTCATGGATTTTTACATTTTTTGGCAAAACCCAGAATGACCCAGATGGTTACATGCTAAGGAAGCTCTGCTGAGGTGAGTGAAGGCTGATTTTCAAATCACTGCTCTGAGCAGGACAGAGAGGAGGTTTGATCCCAGCATCTGTAACTGGAGAGGAGACTGCTTTCAGCTCTGACCCAGTTATCACACCACAGGGTGGAAAAGGGATGAGCCTTTTCCTCCAGCTTTAATTCCTACTCTGTCCCCAAAGCCAGCTGGACTTGGGAGCCAAAGCTTTGGCTTGGAAAATGCTCATTTCCTAAAGAAAAAAAGGCTGTTCAGAAAACTCCTACCCAGCACCGCTGGTGGCACCTGAACTGGGGCAGGCAACACCAGCACAGGCAACACAAGAGTCAGGCCTGCCCTTCAAAGAAAACTTCTCCATCCACCAGGGAGGAGAGTTCAGCCCTCAGGGCTCTTCTTCCTGAGCCAGTCAGTCTAATTCAGCATTTCCCAGTGCCTTTCCCATCACAGAACCTTTTGCACCCTACTAAAGTGCTGCCACTTGGACTGGGGACAACCCTGCACTCACACTTTGCAGCAGGGACAGGTCAATGCATTGTGGACAATTCTCAGGCGTGTCAGCTCAGAAAAAGCTGCATTTATTGAGGTTTGGGAAGGTCTTTCTTCTAAGAGCCTTTCAGACATGACACTGAACAGCTGTGAAGGAAGAGAAAGAGCTGGAAAACCAAGAAAAGGCTGGTTGAAAGAGCTAAGTTGTAAGAAATCTTTGGCTCATGTGCATGAGGTTAAAGGCCAGAACCTCTGCCATGTGCATGTCAGCCCGGTGTGATTTGAACACTTGTGCAAAATTGTAGGTTTGTCTGCACTGGGTGCATCAAAAAAAAGCCATAATGCAGCAACTCATCTCACAGCTCATTCTAAACAACCTCTGAACCTCATTCTACAGCCAATTAATTCAACCTCTTCTTTTATATCTGCTGGAACCAAACTTGAGCAAAAAAAGTTCAGACACCCTTTTTATCGCCTGCCAGCACTCAGCAGTCATCAGAGAAGGTTCCAATAGGTCATAATTTAGTCAATATTTTACTTTGCAAAACACATGAAAACCCTTTGACATCAAAAGCAGTAGATTTACAGATGCTGGGCATTTACAGATATGGTTGTTCTGCCAAACTCTGAGCGTGATCACTAGTTCAGATTAAACTTCTGTTATTGACTCAGAATGGAAATTGGCACTCGTCCATCAGCTCCCCAAATTCAGTGCAGCATCTCCTACAGATTGCAACCATGTTTCCTCCCTGGCTGTACCAGGGTCAGGGGCACAGACACAGGGGTCAGATACCTGCCAGCCCTCAGCATCACCCACAGCCGTGTCCTGTCCTGAGCTCTTTCACAAATGCATTTGTGTACAAATTTTTTACAAGTTCATGTGTCACAGAGTAATGTGACAGGATGCCTTAACTGGAACCTGATATACAATTATCTGTCCGCGTGTCCCCGAGGGACACACCAGGTGTCTGCTGCTCGCAGCACTGACAGGGTGGTGGGGAAACCTCAGGGGATGAGGAAAATGGGAAAATATTTCTCACTACACCAGGAGCTTTTTCTCAGTGCATTTTTCAGAGTGACAGTGAACGGGGTGGAGAGGGATATGGATGGCCCGTCTAGCACAGCCCTTTACTTACGGCACTTCCATTAAGGCGTGCAATTGAAGAGTTTGAATTTTATGGTGACTACGTGGGGGACAGAAAAGCTTTTCATTTCCCCTTCTCCATTGAGATTTTGTCCGTGAACCAAGCAGTTTCATTGACAAGTAGGTTTTGCTGAAGATGCATCCACCACTAAATTACTCTGCTACAATGTGGGACTAGAGTGGATGGATTTCAATTTGCAGGACTCCTGGCTTCTGTTTCAAAATCTGCATTAACTCCTGAGTTGACCCTTGGCCTATCATGAGCTGAAATCTTCTTATCTTATTGAAGTGGCAAGGAAGAGAGCGCCAGTCTCATTAGACTCCTTCTGAGGTCATTTACTTTGGGTTCTGCCTGCAATATTTCTCTTGAGTCTGGATTTTCATTACATTAAATTTGTCTTGGGAGGAAAGAGCTCTTTTTATTCCTCGCTCGGCCCAGTGTCACTGGGCTTCCTCCCCTCGAGAAGGACAGGGGATATTCAAGACCTCTGTCCTGCTCTTCAGCATTCCCACTGACCAGCTTTGTTTGAGGAATAATCTCAGAAGGTGCAGCACTGTCAGTGATAGCCCAGCACCACTCTGCCTGTGTAGGTTTTTCATGATGCTCCTTTGAGCCTGCCTTCTTTTCTGCGTGGAAGCAGAGACCTCACCAACCCACCAGCAACACCCCAAAGTACCCTTCTGGGTGCCTGCACCTGGCACTGATGAAGAAAGGCAGGAGGCTTCCCCTCCAAACACTCAAAAGGTACAGAAAGTCTTGCTGCACCAAGCCCTGCCGAGCTAAAAGCCTCCTGTTTCACCTGCAGGTGCTACTCCAACCAAATCTGCTCCGCCACCACTGCTATGAGAGCTGAGGAGATGCTGCTTCCCAGAGATGCTGCGTGGTGAGGTGCAGATCTGCCCTGCCTGGTGTTCAGTGGTTCAGAAGGGCTTGTGCAATGCTGCTACAGGAATATTCTGCTCTGAGCTTGTTCTCAAAGCCCTTCAGCCTGCCCAAGCAGGATACCTCCAACTTCATATCTTTATGACTCTCTTAAATTTCATGTTTCCATTCCCTACACACCCTTTTTCGTGACTGCTGCCCAGGTCCCACCCAACCCACCAGAGCGGCCCCTCCATCCCTTGGAAACCTCCCGGTGCTTTAACAATGAGTCCAAAGCACGAGGCGCTGTTCAAAGCCCTGCGAGGGGAGCGCGGTGCGGGCGGAGCGGCGGAGCAGATGTGCCGCGGGGAGAGGGCGGGGGACGCTGGCAGCAGAGCGGCACGGAGGGGATGGCAGCTGGAAGACAGACGGTCTCTCCACAGCCTCGTGCCGGGGACGGGGGAGCCCCTTCCAGCTCGCCCGGGCTGCCGCTGCACGCTCGCATCCTCATTAATAACATCCAGCGGATGTGATGGATGGATGGAGTTCGGGGATGAACCGCGGCCAGCTGCCCGGAGCTGCCCTGCAAAAGCCGTATTTAGCCAAAAGCCCGGCGGGGTTTTTTCCCCCATCCTGCCAAGTTTGGAAGTACAAGGGACATCTTCGATCCACTCGCTGAGATGAAGCTACTTGAATCGCCTTCTGTTTCCCGTGGGGCGATGCTGTGCTCCAGAGAGCAGAGAGGGATGCAGCTGCAGCTCAGGGAGGGCTCTTTGTGCCAGAAAACAAGGAATAGCTTCCCCCGAGTGGTTGTGCTGCTGTTACTGAGGTGTTTTGCCTTTCAGTACACAAAAACACCGGTTAACGAGGAAAATAACCCCCAAATTTAGACATTGCAGTTTCGAGATGTTTGTACCTCTGATTTTTGAGCTTCATTTGGGTGGGTGAAGAACAGGAGATAAAAGCAAACCAAGCAGCTAACCACACAGACACACAAACTGGAAGATGCAGGCATGAAAAGAAATAGAAAATAAAATCCATAAAGGATTTGTCTCACCCAGTTGTGCTATATCATGGGCGAGCACCACCCTCCTACGGGTCTTCTATACAGGAATTTTTGTAAAGTTCACAGAGTTTCACACAGGAACTGGATGTGACACTGACATCATGTCAAATTGAAAAGATTCTTTGAAAGAGCTTTAAAAGTTTATTTGTTTCCCTGAAACATCTCTGAGGATATGCAGAGTTATTTCTGACATGAGAGCATCCCGGATTCAAGTAAATATAGTCCTGCTATATAAAAATAAATAAATAAATAAATAAATACAACAAGTGAATCAAAGCTCCCCTAAAACATGAGTTTTTACAGGAAAAGGGCCAGATCTTCCAGTGGTGTAAGTGAGTGTCTGCCCACTGAAGCAAACCAGCGTCTGCTGGTCCACCTTAGCTGATCACCTGGCTTTAATGTCAATATATTTTATATATCTGAGTGGCAGACATTGAAAATAGCTGCCTGCCTTTAACGAGGGGTTGTCATTGCCCTGAGCAGATGAGAATAAGCCAAACAGTGCTGCAGAGCTCACTGCTCCCACCTGATGGGACAGGCACAGTCAGACACTGCTCTTGGCACCAGTTGGGGTATCCTGACACTCTGGGGCTGGGGTGGGAGCCCTGGAGGGTTTATAAAACCAAATGGATGTGAGTGACATTGGGAATGTCATGATATAAATCACCTTCCTAGCAAAGCTGATGTAATTGCTGCTGAGTCCCCGTGCTTTCTCTCTCTATTTCTCCAGCCCCTCACCAAGGTGCTGTGACAACCTCAGCACCTCCTCTGTGGAGTAAGAAATGGTGAAGATCGGGACATGAATTCCAGAGCTGGAAACAATCTCCCTCACATCAGGGTATTTACAGGACCCTTTGGGGAAGGAGACAGTCTGTCCGCTCTGAAGGCTGGGAAACTGAGTCAGGGAGGGGTTGTGCCTTGCAGGTTTACTCACCAGAAACCATTTCTTCCAGTTCCCAGTGACCCTCTGCCTCTGCCAAGAGAAGTTACTTCTTATAATGGCATCCCTGCTATGAGCCAGACCTTGAGGGAGAGGCCAGGGGGTCGTGATCACATGGGGTTTGATTTCATGGGAACAAAGGATAAAAACAAACTGAGATTTGTATTTCATTCCTTCATTTGTGTCTGATTTTGAAACCTTCAGAGTTGTGTTTCCAAGCTTTTCTCACAGAGACCAAAGCTGTGAGTTTTCTTAAAATATATATTGCACAAAGCAAGGAAACAGATAGTCCTTGAAAATCTCAAGAC
This sequence comes from Pomatostomus ruficeps, assembly GCA_013400735.1. Lineage (NCBI taxonomy): Eukaryota > Metazoa > Chordata > Aves > Passeriformes > Timaliidae > Pomatostomus > Pomatostomus ruficeps. Next base: position 307,064 of record VYZT01011861.1, read on the forward strand.
TCTAGGAGGTGGGGATTGAAAAAAGAGAGGAACACTCCTCTCTGAAAGCTCACACTGCAACCTCCACCTCTGCCAAAACAAGCAGCCCTGCAACACCCACTCCCATCACCCCATCTCAGGGATGGGGACGGTGCTGGGGGCTGAATGCTCTCCCTAAACCCAGCTGGCAGCTTTGGGACACTCACTTCATCCAGGCAGAGGCTGCCAAAGGTGACAGGTTTAGTGACAGCACATGCTGGGTAAATGCCTTTCTTCCTTGCCCTTCCACCTGTGTGGAGTGACACACCCACACCCATCTCTCCACCGCAGCATTGTGCAGAGAGGCATCTAAAATTAGCTGGGTGGATTTAATGTCACACAGCCTCCCTCTGCTTTCGAGTGCTCGGCTTCCTGCTATATTTAAACCAAAGGCAACTGGTAAACAAAGGTTTGGTGCGCTCTGCTCTGACAGAAATAGGCACTGCAGCTATTTTTATCCTGCAGACTACACACAAAGCGTGTCCAAGTTACAACCAGCAGCAATAAAAATATCCCAAAGAGGGTCAAGACACTGCTATGAGCAGTGCAGAGCAATGAAACCACTCTGCTCTCTGCGTGCCAGTGAGGCAGCCTTATCTAGACCCTAATTTCTCCCTTTGAGGCACATCTCACAGAAAGCAGATGAGGTTGTATGCCATGCTTTGCACTTATTTTTTTTTCCCCTCCAGGTTTTGTATTTTAGCTTAAACTAAATGGGGCACTGGAAATATCGAAGCATCTTGATCACAGGCTGGAGGCACAAGGGCTGTTTCAGTTCTGTCCAGTGCTGACACACATGGATGAGAGGCTCCAGATGAAGAAAGAGGTTTTACCCTTCAGGAGAGGCTCTGAGGCTCAGATGCTCCAAGACAATGGCAGGAAGTGGTGTTTGTAGCACGTTTAGGGTTGATGATGTTTATTCTGCTAACCCTGGGATTGCTGCCCTTGTGGGACAACATCCCAGGCAGTGCTGAGCAGGACAGAGTGCACTTATTACCTGGTGAGACACACACGGTCACCTGGGTGCCTGTGGCAGGAATGGACACTGGATTCAGACCCTCTGGGAGAGGGCACAGAGCACTGATCAACTGCCAGAACTTCACATCCTCAGAGTCTGCCCTCCTGTCTCAACCCCCACAAGGTTTTAGTGTCATCCCTGGCATTCAGCAGGGCTTTGTGCAGCATTGCAAAGGGGGCAGACCAGACAGTGCTGGGTACAGTTTTTTCATTTTCTTCCTAGTAGCTGGGATAGGGCTCTGTTTAGGATGTAGGATGAGAATAATGTTGATTACACGCTGATGTTTTGGTTGTTGCTAAGCTATGCTCACCCTAAATCACAGACTTCCCAGTGTCTTGTGCTCTGCCAGGGAGGAGGTGCACAAGAAGCTGGGAGGGAGCACGGCCAGGACACTGACCTGAACTCCTGAATGGACCAGAGGGACATTCCACACCACAGAACATCCTGCGCAGTGTGTAAACAGGGGGAAGTTGGCTGGAGTGCCCTGATTGTTGCTCAGGGACTGATGCCAGTCACTGGGTGGTGGGAAATTTTGTTGTGCATCTCTTGTCTTTCTTGGGTTTTATTTCTCTCTCTGTTTTTGTTGTCTCCCTTTCCATGATGGTTATTTTTATTATATTTTATTATTTCATTTTATTTTATTTTAATTATTAAACAATCTTATACCAACCCATAGATTTCACCTTTTTTTTTCCAATTCTTCTTCTCACCCCACCAGCAGTGGGGAATGTGACCAAGCAGCTGTGTGGTACCTGGTTGCCATCTGGAATTAAATCTCGACACCACCTTAACCTGGACCTGCCTCTGGAGCCAGTTTGCATGCCTGCTGTCCCCAGGCAAGCCCACAATAGAGCAGGGATGGCTTCTCCCTTTCTCAGCCCTTTCTTTCCACTCTGGAGACCAGCCCTGTGCCTGCCACAGGGGAACAGGCGGTGATGGAGGGGCTGCCACACCTGGCAGCAGCTGGGAGAGCAGTGCCCCACAGCTGGCACGCTGGGCACAGCGCAGAGCTTGGGAAAGGAGAGCCCTGGGTCACCCACCAGCCCTGGCTTCTCCCTGGGCTCTCATTTATCACTAGTACAGGCACAGCAGGGCCCTTTTTTAATGCAGCAAATCATTAAAAAGAAAGGAGGGAGAAAAAAAAACCCCTTTTAGTAATAACTGTAAAAAAAAAAAGGGAGCGGGGGGAGGCAAGCATGCAACCACAGACAGATAAATGGAGTCTGGCTACAGAACACTGAAGTTCAGCTGGGAAAGGCGACCACAGGGAGGGTGAGGCTTAACAAAAACCCCCTGGTGCAGGGCTGGTCTGAAGCCAGCAAAGAGACTCAGTCCCCTCCTGGGGCCCAGCATCAGTGATCACAGACACAGGTGAGCATTTCAATTAAGTCTGTGTGGCCTTTCAAAGGAGACCTGAGCTTGTCAAGCCCTGCTGAAGGCACACAGGGAGGGGACAGTGACCCAGTGAGGATGGCTGGGTCAGCATCACTGTGAGGCACTTGGAGTGGCTTGGCTTGCCCCACCAGGCTCAAGATGGAAGTGTGGGAACCTGTGTGAGCCCAAGGGATACCAAAGAAATATATCCAGGTGTGTTTGCAGCAGCAGGTGCTCACCCACCTGCAGCAGGCTCCTTGCACAGGGCTGCGTGTCTTGTTCACCCTCCCAAAGATTTAGCGAAATCAATGTCCTGAGAAGGGCTTGCTGGGCTGGCTTTTATAACATCCACCTCCTTGGGACTGAAGGTTGGGGTAGGCAACTGCCAGAATCTGTCATTACCCTCTTTCTTTCTCCTTTCCAGCTTTATTTTATACATTTTTTTTTTTATTCCTCAGTGTAAAAGCATTCCTAACTAGTCATTAACCTCAGTCACAGGACACAACCATTAAACGTTATTGTGGCTGTAACATGGTACATTACTTGCAAGCGTTTCCTCCAGCAAGGGAGGAAAAAAGAGACCTGCATTAAGGTCAGGATTCTCCTGCACATGCATTAAATCAGCATCTGGCACCGCAGACCTGTTGCAAGGAGTGTGTTTGAATGGAAAGGACATTTTATGGGAAGAGTGCATCTTTCTTAATTAAACACACAAGTGGGGAAACCCATCCTCAGTTTCATCTCAGAGAACAACCCAGGCATTCAGATCCCACACTCAGCTGTCCCCATGTCACCATAGCCCAGTTCTGAGTGGGTGATACATCCCTGTGGAGATGTCCTTGGTACATCCCTGCGGAGATGTCCTTAACCTGCTCAAAACCTCCTCCATGCTCACAGCCCTGCCTGGGCCTTGGAAACAGCAGCTTCTACAGGAATCAGCTCTGTGAATGGGATCTGGAGAGGTCCCCTGTGCCACATGCTGCTTGTAGACACCCACTGAAGGAGGAAAAACTGCTTTGGAGCTTACAGTAGACACAATTTTTCCTGCCCATCAGTGGTGCAAAGCCCCTAGGCTGGACCTCACGCTACTGAAGCACAAAGAGAGGGAGGGATGGTCCCTACAACCATTCCTTCACGCAGCAATCAGCTGTCTGGGAATGTCCTACATTATCCAAGGAGCCTTCCTGAGAGGAAGACAAACCTCCTGTGTCTCGGTGCGGGAGGGAACACAGCACGTGACCTCCTGAAGTGAAATCTCCGCGGACGCAGCCCGGGGCTGATGGGGAGCTGTTGCGATGGGTCCTGCCCGTTTCCATCCGTCAGAGGACCCAGTGAGACATGACTGATGTGAGTGGAGCTGACAGAGGCTGGGGACCACTTCCCCATCTGGGGACGTGCCACCAGGCTAGGGGGGGACAGGCTGCCTTTTCACACGTGGGGGCTGTTTGATCCAGCAGCTCCCTTTGACAGCGCAGGGGTCCCACAGCTGCAGCACCTGCCTCACAGGCTTGGTACGAGCTCCCCTTCCATTCCGCTGCCTCCAAGAGAAGATCCTAAATTGGAAGTCGCATGACATGAATAGTTCCACCCCCAAAACCAGGCTGACCTCCCACCGCAGGCTGGGGATCCCCCGGTGCTCGTTGTCACACATCGAGCGCGGCCCGTGATTGACAGGGATTAACGAAGAGCTTTGATGTTCGAGGGGAGCGATGGCTGTTTGGCAAGGTCGGCTGAGTCAGAAGAAAGGGGCAGGCTGAGGCTGGCCAAGCTGAGCCCCTTGTGCTGGCAGGGACCCATCTGGAGCACTTCAGAGCTGTCTGGTGGGAGCCAGGCGGGTTGGAGGTGGGCAGCTACAGGGGGTTGGTTTCACACCGAACGCCGGCTGCCACCCCGAGTTACCATCCCCGTTGCTCACCTGGTGCCAGCGCCACAGCCTGCAGGTCAGAGCCTGGAGTTCTCTCTCATTCCATGTACCCCAGGGCTGAAATCACACGTGTTTTACAGACAGAAATGGAAATGTCGGTGTTTAATCAGGGAGGTTGTTAACAAGTAAAAAATCTCTTCAGGAAAGACCTGGGAACTGCAGTTAATGGCCCCACAGTTTCAACCTCTCCCTGGGGTCACTGACTGGTGAGGGAAGCACTCATCCTCCTGCAGTCCCAAAAGATGTCTCTGTCCAGTGACGTGAAACAGCATCACCCATCGCTGTGGCTGAGCACCCTCCATGCAGGTGTCCAGGTCGGTGTCCACGCTCCCACAGACACGGCCCATCCCTGAAGTGTTTAAGGCCGGGTTTGTTGGGGCCCTGGGTAACCTGATCTAATGGGTGTCATCCTTGCCCATGGCAGGGGGGTTGGAACCAGGTGATCTTTAAGGTCCATTCCACCCCAAACCACTCTAGGATTCTTTTATATGATTCTATGATTCTGTGATTTAATGCTCTTACACATCTGGAGCAGCTTCAGTGAGAAAATGAAAAAAAACCTTGTTTTGCCCAGCAGTCTGGGAGTTTTCCTGGAGATGAGAGGGCAGATGAAAAATTCCTTTAAACAACAGGGAATTTTGCTTCCTTAGAGCATGAAGATAAAGTCCATTCAGAAGTTTGAATTAGTAGCTGTAGAAACAGCCATCTGGATGTTTCAGAAGTATGTCATTTTTGTCTATCATAAATATTTTTTCAGTAATAACAAAGGAAAATTAACAAAAGATACAACAGCATTTTTTTTTTATGTCCAGCTTTAGTGGTGACATATTTCAAATTTTTCCCCTGACAGTGTATGTTTTAGTTACTAATCACATGTCCTTTCTAAGTGCCTTTTTTTTTTGTCACCAGTGATACAAAGGCAGCAAGTTAAGGTAGAAGACCACCCCAGTTTTACCATGATGGCCCAATCTGCAAGCAATACAAATGAGCAGAACATGTTCTCAGAAACAGCAATATTTGCAAAAAAGAGAAGATTTTTCAGCAAAAGGAGAGAAGCTGAGGCAAGTTTGAGCAGGACTCCAAGCACAGCCTGGTCAAGCCAGTGATTGTGGGTATGCACATCCAGAGTAGGAAGTAGAGGGCAGAGGGAGTTTTCTGAGGTAGTGACCTTTGTTGTTTCCTAAAAGATTTTGCCAAGATTTTCTGCCCGAGTTCACCACATGGGCAGAGTCACTCCCACCCAAAACATGGTTTGAAACAGTAAAAACAAGACCCAGCCCCACAAGACATCAAAGGACCTTGACTTTCCCTGTTAAACTCTACACTACTCTGGTGAGCAATTCATTTCTCACTCAGAAGGAGACTAAAATACCCCCATAACTCCTGGTGTGGTTCAGGCAGTGTCTGAGCACCCTTTTCAATGCAGGATGTGGAGGAAGGTGGTCACTGCTCACACTAGTCCTGTGGAGGAGGCAGGTTGGGGTTTTTCTCTGAGTCAAACATGTGGTCCAGAGACTGTCTGTATTTGGGGGAATGGCATGGACATCAGCCTCTTTCCTGCTCCAGGAAAAGGGCTGAATGCTGCAAAGAGCCCAGGGAATTCCTCTGCTCCTATCACCAACCTCACGGGGTGGAAGGAGGCACTGACAACAATTTTTCTTGTAATTTCTACTTTGGGAAGCCATGTCAGGGTAGCACTGCATTAAAACCACCTCCAAGACCTTTACTGGAGGCTTCATTACAACCTTAGGAAGAGTTTTAGTCTAGTTCCCTGGGGGAATGAGGCTTCTGTGACTGTAGCGCCTGTCTGTGCACATCTCAGTCCTGGCTTTTCCAAAAACTTCCAAAACCCTTGAGCAATTTTGGCCATTTGACTACCAGTCCACAAAGTCACAAGGCTGCCATGGTGGGCAGGGAGAGGAGGGAGGCACAAGAGGCAGCACAAGCCTGGAGGCACCAGCAAAGAGCAGAGAAGCCTCTTGGGTGAGAGACAAATGCTCTGGGGATGTTTCAGTGAGAGCTGGCACCCCCTGAGAGGTGTGATACTCTCTCCACAGGGCAAAAAGCCATGGGAAGACTACACGAGACCTGACCAAACATCTTCCGTGCTAAGGAAGAGGGAACCTGGCTGGCTGCTCGTGATTTAAGTCTGGACCCTTCAAACTGGCCCCACAGGTTGAAGCAGGAGTTCTGCCCTCCTCCCTGCACAGGCTGGTGGACAAGTGATTCATGTCACAGGAGGGGAAATGCAAGAGCAAAGCAGAAATGAATCACCCTCCGCCGCAGGTCATTTAATTCATTCTCCCTCCAGGAGGCAAGTGCTTTTGCACACTAATTAGATAGTTCATCCTAATGGCAGCTACATGATCTTTTTCCTTCCTTCTTTACAATTTCCAGCAAAATGGCATAAAACCTGATGGATGTTTGAGAGGAAGAGGAGCAGCGCTACCCTGGAACAAGCCCCATGTGCCATATGGCTGAGACAGGACAGTTGCAAAATCCCACAACGTGCTTCCTACATGCCTTGTCTACACTGCAGTGCTCTCCCTGCTCACTGCCTCCTCTGCCCTAGTTCCCAGACTTTGGGGTATAATTATAGAAAAACAGTAACTGAAGCTGGTTTAGAAAAGATGGTCTTTTTCCATGGAAAAAAAACCCCACTCTGAACAGAATAACAAAAAAAAAATCATTCTTGGCAATGTGTTATTTTTTTTCTCTTTCTCTCTCTCTCTCTTTTTTTTTTTTTTTAATGAGAAAAAGAGAACAGAAAATGTTCTATCTTCCACCCCCTTCCCTGCCCACCTGTTTTTGGGAGAAAGTGAGGAGGAAAGAGAAGGGAAAAACCCTATGTTTTAAAGCTTGTTGTTTTCAAAAGTATTAAAACATTTCTACCAAAGCTGACATTTCCTAAGGAAATTCTCATTCTACCTGAAAATCCCCTTTGAATTCAGGAAAGTACAACTGCTTGTCAGAACAAAAAGAGGAAGATAAAAAGCCTATTTTTTAACTTTCCTCCCCAAAGCTATTGCGAGGCGGCACTGAAAACACAGACACTTCTGGGTGAGGAGCCTTAGAATGCAGATTGTGCAACCTGGGGGGTTGAGGAGTATTTTCCCTGTGGATAAGATCTGCTTAAACATCACCATTATGGTGAGACTTCTGTATGGGGGCTGGCAAGGCTAAGTTTTCATGATTTCAACTACATTTGGTTAAATTGAGCACATGGGGATTTGGGGCAGAGTCAGGGTCCTCATGACTGTTTGAACCTCAGTCTGGGAGGTTGCAGAGCCAGCAGGGTCCATCCAGAAGCTCACAGGGGATGCAGGGGCTGCAGGACCTGTCTCCTGCTGAAAGACAGGAATGCCCAGGTGTGGATCTGGTGGGAGGAAGGCGGGTATGGCCTCACAGGTATGAAAAATACCTTGATTTCCTAGAATAAAGGGTGTCTGAGCAGCACTGCATGATCCACACAAGGTTTTGAGACCCCTTCAGGGAGGGTTCAGTGCTGCAGAAGGGATCAGTCCCCTCAGACTCGGGGCTGTTCACTGCTAATGCTGGGTGCCAACCCATCACATACCAAGAAAAGCCATAGGCTGCAGTGTCTGGCCCTTTCGCTGTCATCTTCACCCTTCCCAGAAGAATGAGGATTCTTGCTGGTGCCACCCCTCATGGAGGAGATCTCAGCCCACCCCTGGGCTACATTTACATTTCTACCAAAGTGAGGAATTTACTGCGGGATGAAACGAGGAATGCAGAGAACTGGAGACCAGATCTCCCATGCATGAGCCATGCCCTTGTAGAAGAGGACACAGCCTTGCCCCAGACCTTCAGCTGGGAAAGAGGTGAGTGTCCAACCCTAAACCCACCAGCACCCAACCCTGCTGCTCAGAGGCCCTGTTCCCTCCATCCCGGTGTGTGCTAGGAGGACAAGAGCCTTGCAGGGAAAACAAAGCTTCTTGCAAAGGCTTCCCCCAGCAGCTCCCACACTTGGAAGCACAGTCTCACTCGCAGTGCCCTCATCTATCTGCCTCGAGTCCTGCCCTGCCTTTGATAGATGATTTTCATTAACATTTCCCTGCTGAGGCTCCCACCGCAGCCGCTGTGCCAGTGACACAGCGTGAGAGCTCGCAGAGGGCTGGATGACAAGTGATGAAGTGCTGCTGGTCAGGCCAGAGAAAAGCTTTTTGGGGACTGCCCAGTGCTGTGCTGTGCGTGCTTGGGTGGGACGAATACCAGCCTGTCCACAGAGCAGTCTCTGAGGGAGAGGGAGGGGTTATTCTGCTCCAGCTCCGGCTGTGTCCTGCTCCCTCCTTCCCTGGTTGATCTGATGGCTCTTCTTCACCATGGGGATTGTCTGTAAATCCCCTGGGGATGATTAATGTCCTGCTGCCTGCACATGCCTGCATTTCTAAAGTCCTTCTGCCCTCCACAGACAGAGGATGCGCTGCTGCCTCTGGGTCACTTGGAGGGATCGCCATTCCCTGAGGAATGAAGTGTTGTACAGCATTTGATTTGGCTCATTCTCAGATTTTGGATCACCAATTCATCCCAGTCCAATGAGAAAAATCAGCCATCGGAATAATCTCCCCAGGGAAGAGTTGGATTCCCCAGTGTTGGATGCATTTAAGATTCGGCTGGGCCATATTTTGCCAAGAAAGGTGGAACCAGCTCATCATTTAAGTCTCTTCCAACCTAGTATTCTGTGATTCTATGAAATTATCCTCTTAGAAAAAAGCAGTAGGTCAAAACACTGCGTCAAAATAGACTTTCTTTTTCTTTTTTTTCCTTTTTTTTCCCTTAAGGGACTCCTAAGGAAAGCCTATATTTATGAATAAAAACTTTTCGGCTGAAACATTTGGAAGTCAAAAGAACCTTACCGAGAAGGTGCAGAGAATGTGTTTAGGAAGTAAGTCAGAGACTGTGAGGTCACAAAAGGCCCCTGAGCCACACAGGAGGCACAAAGGAAACGCAACAGCAAAACCCCAGCCCGTTTTACAACGCCCTCTTCAATTGCTTAGCACCCATGTCTGACATTTCACACCTGAGCCTGAGCCCTGCAGCTGAACGGGAGGAAAAAGCCTTTCAAGGGGATTACAGCTCCTAAAAGGCTGATTATCACACACTCCCAGGCTTTGATCCAGACCTCCCCTAGCCTCCCGGGGGACAGGCTCCCTAAAGAGCCATCTCTCCCCTGATGGGCACCTTGCAGGTGTCACATCTTGTGTCACCAGCACTGCTGTGCACAGGCTGCTTGCTCCCTAAGCATGAGCTCCAGAAAACCCAGCACAGAGGCAGGATTCCGTAGGCTGAAGCAAATCCATTTGGGAATGTGCACTGGATTGAACATGAGCTGTGCTGATCACAGGAGTGATCCACGCTCCATCCATGGTATACTCCCAGCTGACAGCCTCGGCCTTGCACCTTCCCCACAGGGAACCATCCCAAAACTTAAAAGGCTGAAGCTCTTCCCTGGGAAGATTTGTTTCTGGAACTTCCAAAAGTGTTATCAATTCATGTAACACCCAGATTTTTTCCATTTCTCTATTACAGCATTGTTTCGGCAGCATAGCAAAGAGCCCCTGAATCCCTCTGGAAAAGCAAAAAGAGTGAGATAGGTGGTAGGGCAGGATGGTCTGACATTTTTTCCCTGATCCAGAAAACTCTGATTCCCCATAACCTTGTTAGGAGGCTGGAAGCTGCTGTTTAGTCGGAGCTGTCAGGCAGTGGTGCTGGCAGGAGATGGATGAGCTGTGGGGTGGCTCTGCAGAAGGTGCTGTGGAGAGAGGCTGCTTTGAGGAGCCGCTTGGGGAAAAGGCAGCAGGAGAAGGCTGAGGCAGGACCGAAATGCCAGGGAAGGGACTGTCTGGCATAGCTGTGCACAAGAGACATGCGTGGAGCTCCTCAAAGAGCCACTGAGACAGCAGAGCTCTGGGATATCTTCAGGCTGAGCTGACAGCTTGGCTCGGAGGGGTCATGGGACCTGCCTCTGGTGCCTCAGGATCTTGATCCTGTCTCCTGCATGATGCTGATGGGCTCTTGGTGTAGTCTCCAGTCATCCATTTGGGCTATTTGAAGAGAAGGGAGATGTGTCCTCCAGCATCTCCCAGCAGGACCCCACCACACCGCCCGCTGCCAAACCTTTGCCCAAACACCAGCATCGCAAGGCAAACCCACAGGATAAAGATGCTGAAACTTGTGCTTTATTTTTTACTGTGCAGCATTAATTATGAACTTACTTTGACCTTCACTGCACTCACAGTGCCAAGGATGTGATTCCCCCTGCCCTGGACTTGGGTACAATCCTGACACCGCTCTGGTGCAGATCTGGAGGGTGCTTTATTGCTGTCCTGTGACCACTCTCAAGATCACCCTGCCGTTCTCAGCTCTGCAGTGATGCTCTTGTCACACAGCTGGTTCTTTGCAGGACATCTGCAGCTGCCCAGATGCAAGCCCAAAGGAGTCAGTGATCACGGACAGTGTTATTGTGCTCCGTGAATCGTCACTGAAGTGCCTGGACTCTTTTGTGTGGCTGTTTCTGAAGCGAAGGCTTGACTTCGTTTATTCCAGATGTTCACGCGCTTTGCCCTGTCAGTACCCCCGTCTGTTCTGGGCAGGAGAAGACCTCCTGCATGGACACTTCCTAGGTGGGAGAGCAAGCGTTGACAGAAATGTGCTTTGGGAAATGAGAAAAATATTTGCCTCTTTTGTATTCAGGGCACACACAGCCCCTTCCCACCCCCGGGACCCCCTGCTGCAGAGAGAGCCCTCAGTCCACATCTGAGGCAGCCTAAAAAGCTGCAGCTGTGGTCCTGCACCAGGTCCTCTGCTGGAACATCGGTGGGGTAGACATTCCAGCTGAGAACTAAATCTCTGGCTAACACCTGCCCCTGGATTTGGGAGAGCTGGGTTTGTTCTCTGATGTGCCAAAGTTCCCACTCACTTAACTCCTCAGCTGCTGGTCTGTAACAGAGGTACCGGTGTGCCCATCCCTCTCTGGCTGGAGAACTGTGTGAGATGCTGAGGCAGCAGCCACAGAGGCAGCCTGAGCAGCTGGGCAGAAAGAGACAGCACATGTCCAAAATTTTGGTCCTGCAATGGACTTGTAGGGTAAAATTCAGCCCCAAACTGCTCAAAGGTGATCTAGCCTAGGCTCGGTCTCCTCTGATCCCTGCAGCTTGGTTTGGTGGAATTTTGTGTTTGGCCTCTCACTAACACAAACACGGGGCTCCTACCAGATGTTTTCAGTTGGGAAGCTGTATTTCCAGGAGGGTGCGATATGCGGTCCCTCAGTTTCACAGTCAGGATTTTGCTGAACCATGTCTGTACCAGTAAATAAAAGACCTAAGAGCAGTTGTGTGGCCACATGGCACAACACAGGCCTAAAAACCAAACCCTCTTCTCCTCTCCAAACCCTACCCAGGGTGGCCTCAGCCATGCTGACAGCTGGGGCTGGTCCCTGCCCCATGCCAGCCCTCGAAGAGTCCCCAGGCCCTCTCTGGGAGAGGAGGACGCCGTGCCAAGGAGCTTGATGACAATTTTACGGTATGGACCATTGTGAACGCCTGGTGCCCGGCTTAGTGCAGAATTGTGAATGTTGCCTTAGAGGTTTTGGGCTCCCCATTGGTGCCCGTCCTCTCGTGACACAGAGGTCTTGAAGTGGGCACACCCAAGCATGAACCAAGCCCTGGGGTCCCACCTTTAAACCCCCTCTGTGGGTTTGCAGAGAATTCCTGTGTCACGGAGCAGCAGGATGCAGCCTTTTATCCTGACAGAGTGCAGTGCAAAGGGATGGTGTATCCCCACTGATTTTGCATCCCACTCCCAGCAGGTTAAGACTACAGGACCAGGGGCTGTCACACACAGTCCAGGAGCTGGACTGACTCTGGCAAACGCTTCCATAAAAATCTCACTCCCAGCTCAGGGTACAGAGCTCTGCACCACAGCTCCGGCTCTCTGCTGCTTCACATCTGCTCTTACCTCCTTTCTTTTTGAGAGATGTTATTTTTCCCTGCTCAGGGAATCCATAATGGGTTTTGGACGGGTTATCCAGGATACGCAGGATGCACAGTCAGTGTACAAATTGCCTGACTCATAGAATGGTTTGGGTTGGAAAGGACCTTAAAAATCATCTCATTCCCAACCCCTACCATAGGCAAGGATGCCTTTTACTAGACCAGGCTGCTCAAACGTGTGCAAACTTACCCAAAATGCACCTCCTCTCTCAGGGTCATAGCACCTGCCCTTTGTTGTTCATCTCCACTCATCCAGAGACTGTTTTTCTCAGGAGAATCCTGGGTAGACATGGCCAGGAAAATCCAGATATAGGGAAATCCAGACAGAGACAGGCACCTCTTGGAGTGCTTTACAACCCATTTGCTCAGCTCGGAAGGGCACGAGCTGCAGCACAGCAAAGAACAGGGATCTTGATGTCTCTCTTGGATCAGATACAGACAGTAGCCTGTCTGGCTACAGAGAGCACTTTCTTTGATTAAAAGCTAATAAATATTCATCCCTCTCCTCCCCTGCCGTCCCTCCCAAATCCCCAGAGACAAAACTTAGACAAGCAAAACTGGTTCATTTGTGATGTATTCCAGTGCATTGCTCCAAAACACTTGGAATCCTTCCAGATAACAGCACACGGCTGCAAGGGCCATGGATCATCAAGGAAAGGGCCAATACTTTGCATTCACTTAAAACAAGGCTCAGGTCATAAAGGACATGCTCATTATTAATGGTGGGTGTTGGGAAGCAAAGTATAAAGTGTACACAGATCCTTATCCCCAGCTAATTCCTCAGTAAATTGGCAAAGATACATCACTGCCTGCAGAACAGGAGACAGAGAGGAATTAGATGTTAAGGGCAGCTCAGTTTCCTGGGAATACAGATGCGCCATCAGCTGATGAAAACTACAGTGAGGAGCAAGGGAAGGAGATATATCAGTGGTGAAGGCTGTCTCCTTTTAAGGCACGGAAAACTAAACTCTCACCGGGAAAGAACAGATCCAAACAGATGGAGAGACCGTGGCTGGTGTAACAGCGCAGGGCCCACTGAGGCCATCCTGGTGAAACACAGACTGCCAAATCAAGCCACTGTCACCCAGGAGGAGATCAGAGGAGCCAGGGGCTTATTCAGCACAGAGATGTTGCTGGAGAAAACCAGTCCTGGCACAGAAATATGGAATAGATGCAATACCGTGCTGTCTCAATGCAGATTTAAGGCACAGCCCTGCAGGAAAAATCCCTTGAGAGCACTAGACTCTGGATGGAGAAGAGCCTCCCTTCTCTGGATGGAAGCCTATCCCATAGTTATCTCTGAAGTTGCTATAACCCTGTCCTTTCCCACCTCTTCTCTTCCAATCAGAGCACAGAGCAATTATTTCTTGGGGAAGAGCTGCCTGTATTGGTAGGGGCATCCAGAAGTGATCACACATTTATTAGTAAAATAGTAAGATTAGGATAAGAATTAATATATAAATAGTAGTCATATATATCAGTTATAATAATTTATAATAATTATTATTATTTCTTATGATTGTTACTGGTGTCACATCCAAGATCCTCCTGCATCCTGGGATCCTGGTGCTGGGACACCAGGCTTGGTTTCTGCTCAGAATGAGCAGTACCATGTTATCCATGTGCTTCTGCAACCCACCAACCCCCAGCTCTGCACAGTGCTGAGCTGGATGCAACCCCACCAGCATCACAGTGCTCAGCAGCCCAGAGACAAACCTCCATCCCATGATCTCCATGCTGTTTAAGCACAAATAAACCTGTGTTCTCTGCCTGCCCCTGAGGAAACCAATCTCTTGTGCCTCTCCTCGAATGCTGAGGCTTCGAGCTAGAGGCTGACAGCACAAGTGGGAAGAAGATGAAGTATTGCAATTTTCCAGTTTCTCTTGTGGCATCCCCCAGCTTTGCGGGGGCTGTTGGGCAAACAAGAAGCAAGCAGCTTCATGGCTGTATTTCAGCTGGCACGAGCCCTGCAAAGCCCCTATCGTGGGCCATTTTCTCTGCTGAGCTGAGATTTGCTTGGCACATCCCTGTGCTGGGTCCTGAGGGAGCCCAGGGTTGCTCTCTGATCCTCCAGCTGGGTCCCAGCCAGGCCCTGCCGAGCCATCCCTGTTGTGGGGGGAGCACAGCTGAGTGGGACTGAGCCTTGTCTCAACAACAGCTCAGCTGATCAAGGCAATGGAGCAGGAAAAAAACCAGTGGGAAACTGAGGATCCTCATCACTGAGTGGAAAATCCCTCCCCAAGGACAGTACCCAAACACACGGGTGATACTGGAGAGCACAAAGGCACCACACACATGGCAAAGGGACTCTGGTCCTCAGTTTGCAGAGATCCAGGCTCTGGGGTAAGACCAGGATGTTTTTCCTTAAAAAGAAAAAAAATTAAATATATAAAACCAAAACAAACAAAAAACCAACCAAAACAAAACAAAAACAAACAGACAAACAAAAACAAAATGAGAAAACTGCCCTTTCAGAGAGTTTCCAAGGAAATGGGATGCTTGCAGTGATACCCACATAAATAATCCCTTTTTCCAGAGCCTTCATGCCCCCTTTGCCCACATGAGCTGGAAGAGCTCTCAAGGACAGCAGCAGCCCCATGAAATGCATGGTCATGCCATCATTCTGGAATTTAAAAAGATAAGTGGAAAAAACACAAACCTTTTTTTTTTGCTACTGTCAGTGTTCACTGTTTCAAACCCTTTTTCACATTTACTTCCCCTTCCTGTGTGGGGCCTGTATATTTTCAGCACTTTTAGACCTCTGGTAGCTTCTCTTCATAGGGATGTCCTTCAGCACAGACCTCAGGACTCTTGGAGATGCTCTGCACATTTCAGGGACTCAGGGATGGGCCAGATTTTCTGCACCAGGCAGAGTCACGTGCATTGGGAAATTTGTGCTTTTCATTTCCTCTGTGTACCCCAGGTTAACAGGCTGGCAAACACCCTTACTCCTTTGCAGGACACTCCTTGGTGAGGCAGAAAAAAACCTTGGAGCAAGTTCAATAAAAGCACTAAAGGCCCCTCTAGGGCTGCCAAAATGGGTACAGTTAAACCTCATGCTTGACTTCATCTTCAAGGTCCTCTTGCCATGGCAGTTCAGCAGGAGATAACAAGGAAAATCCTCCAGTGAATCTGACAGGGAAAAAGTAGATTTTTGGGGGGGGAAAATGCTGTATCATCTGCTAGCTAACATGTTTTGTGTGGAGTCTGTATGTGCACATATGTAGGTTATTATATTACACACACACATATAAAAAAAAAATATATATATATATGTATGTGTGTGTGTGTGTGTCATGTTCCAGTATGTTAGGCGGGTCAGATTAGTTCACGTAAGTAATTTTCACAGCTTTGCTTAACAGAAAATATTGTGCCCATGCACAAGCTTTAAAAATAAATATAGCTTTTGATAGGCAAAAATTAATCTTGGATGGGGACAATTTGCTAAAATATTCTGTAAAGGCCCCAGATGTATTTTTGCATTTGTTTTTTGTTTTGCAACACCCTGGCTATGGCCCTTTTTTGTTCAGAAGGTTCCCATTTCACAGATAGCATGGTTTAATGCAGGATCGTTAATGGACTAGTTCAGGGTTTAAACCAGAATCTGACCCACTGCATCTATATGCAAATACACTCTCAAAAGTACCGTGCAGAAAGTGACCTGCTTCCACTAATGCCCAGATAATGAGGAAATGAGGATTTATGCCACCAGAGACACTCCCCCCTTGGAGCACATCTTCTGAGACATTCAGTCAAGGAATCACTTCAGCACAGCCTCCAGAGGGAAGCCTGATCATTAAAAAATGACATTTCTGTGCCGTGTGATGAATGACAATTGAGCTGGCAGCTCAGCTTTCATCCAGGCTGAGGATTCATCCCACCAGAGCACTGATGTCAAGAGAAACAATCCCTTCCATTTAGGGTTTGGGCCAGGCTTCAAATGCAGGGACTGAGGGCGAGAGCTTGGTTTTCTGGGAGTCCCAGCCTCTCTTGCAGCGCATCCTCAAAACTCTTCCACAAAGACATCCCATGGCTTAACCCCTTTGAGTGTCTTTTCACTGCTCCCAAATCAGGTGTGGCCCAGGTTATCACAGGCCCTACAGCTCCAGCAGTGACAAATTCAAAACCACAAACCATTGTCCCTTTGCACCCGAACCAAGGCTCTTCTTGAAGGCAGGCATTGTGGGCCAAGGTGTCCTGCTCAAAATCTGTGTGTCTCCCACACCAGGCCTGATGTGTCCAGGAGGGCAGTGGTTTGATACAGATCCCAGCCAGGAAACAGCATCATTCCTCAAGCCCGGATTGCTTGGGAGGTGAGGACAAGTTTACCCTTCGTAAGGGAAAAAGTTGGAGCACTGTTGTGTTCATGTTTCCCTTCAGTGGCAGAGCTGCTGAGCTGACCAAGAGGGTGGACAGGTGTCACTCAGTGAAAGACATCTGGGCTGATGTTTGCTTTCTGAATATCTCATGTGGGACTCCTGCTAGAGACAACGGGGAAAAACGGATTCCTGCCAAGATCCCCCCAATTTCTTCTGCTTTGTTGCCTATTTTAGATGAGAGGAGTCACACTCTGGGATGGACTTTCACCTAAAAAGGGCTGAGGACACCAACTCCAGTGCAGAGTATCTACCCCAGAGGTGACTACACCTGTACATCCCACCCCAGCCCAGACTCTGCAGGTTCAGCCTCTGAGCTCCGCAGGTCCCTGTCCCATTTTGGAGGCCTGTCTAAATTCCCCACCAAAACCAAGAAGCAGCTGATTCTCTTCTTGCGTTTCACCACAGCTGGGGCCACCAAACTTGCTTTTCATGCCAGCAATTCCTCTTCGTGACCTTGCACATTGAACAGGGCCGTGCTGCCACCAGACACTCCAATGCTGAGATGTCATAACCAGCCTTGTCTCACAGCCTAGGCAGGACCATTCCATCCCCCAAAGAGGAGACACATCAAAGTGGGAGGAAAAAGGGAGATCCAGCTGTGGTAATTCTGGAGTGCCTGAAAAAAAAACCACCCTGAAACCAATGCAACTGGATTATTTAAGACATTTCTAACCAGCTTCTTGATTTCTGCTTTCCTTCCACAGCAGCCAGAGGTGCCGGATCCCATCACATTTGACAGCGTGCAGAGCAAGGTCTGCACTGTCCCAGGAAATTTCTTTATTGTCAATACATTGCAGACCCCCTTGGAGTTTCCTGGGGTGCTTAACTCAGCCAAAGAGTGATATATTGAAGAGTTCTACATTTTTTAATTGCAGGTCAGCAGGAAAAAAAATGCCTGCAGCCACCAAAGCTCTCAGTCACTCTGAAATGGAAAGCTTTCCCCCTTTGCACAAGCTCCCAAGTATGGCATGTGGCCTAATTCTATAATTACAAAATAGATCCGAATTGCTTCAAAGGAGCTGTTGTGTTCCAGCAGGTACATAATGAGTTTATAGTATCAGCTAATTGTACTGTTATATAAGGGTTCACAGTGACTTTTGAAACCAACAGACAGACCTTTCAGGCATCAAACATATATTGTTTTGTTTGGGGAATTTTTAATTAATACCTCATTATGAAGGTAACCTGTGCTTTCTCCATCCTTTCCAGAGAGGGTATAAATGTTAATACTGTGCAGAAAGTGCTGGGCTTGATACTGAGCTGGTGCATATCATCTCCACTGACCTCAGCAGGTCATTTTAGACACCAGAAAAATCTAAATAATAACGCATGTAAGTCAATGGCTCAGAGCTCACGTTAACTAGAGCTGTGGGGACACCGTCAAATGGGAATTACAATGGTTTCCACAGCTCCTGCCAGCTGTTGTCCATCTTGTGCCAGGCTGGTTTGAGCTCACGTGTTCAGCCTCACTGGTGGAATGATGTGGGAGCACACAGCTGAAGGGGACACCTGCTCTGTCACAGCAGCTCTGCCATATCCGGTTGTGCCTTTACACCCCTCAGCCAAAAAAGGCATGGAAATAAAGGTGGGGTTTGCCACAAAGAGCCTCTTGCTGTTAACCTCTCTCATGGGTGAGACCCTTGAGAGCTCAGGGTCTCACAGTTATGAAAAAAAAAAACCAGTTTCCATTTACAAAGAGCATCAGGGTCACTCAAAATGTGGGCACCGCTTCATCATGCAGCTGCAGGATAAATGATCAAGATGCAGCAGAATCATGCAGAAGGCCCTGGGAAGAGTCCTAGTACTAGATGGGATGAGGGACAGCTTCCCAAACAACTTCCTGCCCGGCTACCCACATCTAGAAAATACCCTATGCAGCAGGTACCTGGGCATTATGTTCAAAGGAATTAGAATTCCTTCCCAAGCCTGTGTTCCTTCCCTCCCCTGTGATCTGGCCCACCCAATGCACATCCAACATCCAACCCCACTAGCTCCCATCTCAACACCTCACAGGGCACTTGCCTGCTACACCTGCTGCCTGTCCCGGCAGAAAAGGAATGTGAAATCAGGAATCACCCCATCAACCTTCTCAGATTTGCTGTGATGTGAAGCCAGCACGGTAGGGGGGACGCTCTGACCCAGAGCACACATTTGCACTTTGTTATCAGCTATTCACCCTCAGAAAGCAGCTGGGATTCCCCCGCTGCCCTGGGACGTCCGTGGAGCTACAACTTTGTAAACTCAGCTCAGCCTTTCAGGAAGAGACTTCTAATTTTATCCAGGCCATTCATCCACCCTTAATTTGCAACAACAAAAAAAAAAAGAAAAAGAAGCTGTTGCAGGGTTATTATTAACTATTGGCCAAGACAGAATGAACTCCAGGCTTGGCTGACTCTCTCTTTGGTAGAGAGCAAGTGCACACACAGCAGACCCTGCTGGTTTCCTTCCCAAGCGTTTCTGCTCCTGAGTGAGGATTTTTGAAAGCCAAAGCAGAACGAGAACCTTTATTTCACAGGTGGAGCTGTGCTGTCCAGGCTCCACCTCAGCAAATGGGCTTGGAGATGTTGGCCAGCCTGCAGTGCTCAGCCTTGCTCCCCTTCTACACGCTTAAAATGCCCTTGCCCTGCAAAAAGGGGTGGGAAAAGTCCCCACTGGCCTCAGGCTCTGAGATCAGCTCTCAGACACAGGAGGATCAGTTTTTACCATCAGTTTGTGAGGTTCATGTGTCCCCACTCCCCTCTGAACACTCTGAACACTGGAAGCACAATTCCTTGCAGTACAGAAGGACATTTTCAAACCACTCCATCAAGCACACAGGGTAACCCTGGGCCTTGGGATGAGGCCAAGGAAGCAATGTTTTAGTCCTCCCCAGCACTCCTTGCCAGGGCAGAGATGTAAAACTCCCTAAGCTGGACACCTAGAGCCAGCCAGGAGAGGATCTCCAGCCATACCCTCATGTCCAGCCCTGTGATTAGTCAGTCTGCGTGTGATCTTTAGGCAAGAGGTGATTAATCACAAGTGTTCAGCTACGGGAAGTCTTTTTAATAAAACAGGTAGAGTAACAAATAATAGCCTAAAGAAAAGTCAAGAAATCCACATGCTTATTAGCTGGGCTGGTAGCCCAAGGATTCAAGAAAACCCAAACGATCTTAACCAGAAATATTGCAAAGGTTGTTACCTTTTCCCTAAAGTCTCCTAAAAAACCTCAGTTATTCTTATGCATATTGTTGCAGGATTTGCCACTTGCTTCATACTTTTGACTTTGATGAGATAGCGGTTCCATCTAACCTGAGCTTTTAGAATATAATGAATACTGGAAGAGAGAGAACCCACAATAATATATTTAAAATACACTGATCTGAGTGTACAATGATTTATCTTGGAGAAATTCATGTGGAGCTCCCTTGATTTTATGTATTTTTGTAATTCAGGTTGCCCTCGGCTGATTGTCACGCTTCAGGAAATGTGTATCTATTTATTGCAAACACAAAACCCAATACAATTATAAGTTATTCTTTCCATACAGCTGCAAGAGTTTGCCTGTGATCAAATTTTTTTGATAGCACTACTTTTCCCCAAATTCACCTAAGAAAAATGCCCTTGCTAACACAGCAGGTATCCCATTGCTCCACCTGCTCTTGCTTGCATCAAAAGAGGATCCGCACAGCACACAAGCAACCCTTCACCACAGACATAAACCAGTTTGCATCCCACATCTCCCCGAGAACCTCATCCCGGAGCTTCCTACCAACAAATGAGAGGGAAGACAAATCAGGTCCCGGAAAAATACACCCTGGATATGTGAGCATGCAAAGCTGTGGGGCCTGGGGACTTCCATGGTAACTCTGTGTATAAACAGGACCAAACAGCTTGAAGTAGCTGCTTTCCTTGCAAGGCCCATGAACAAAGTATCTCTGTAGCTTGGCCAACACAGCAAGCTCCAGCCAAATGTAAATAGCCTGCGGGGCTTTTTGGCACTTTGCTCTCTATTTTGCATACAGCTGGTAATGTTTTAAAGGCCAGGCCCAGCCAAGGGTAATGCTTCCAAGAACAGAGCAGGAAACACTTTGTGTACAGAAAAGAGTCCCAGGAGAAATCAGTGAAATCTTAAGACTTTTTGTGTTTCTTTCTCTCTCCCCAAATCAATCAAATCGTTTTTTATGTTAAAAATCTCCAGAGCTCCAGGTAGGCGCGGCCGCCTCGCTCGGTGCTCCGGGTGCTCCATGGGAAAGGGAATATCTTGGCTCCTGCAGGCACATAAACACTTGCTGTGTGTAGGCAAGTCCTGCTGGGCACATCCATGACATCTTTCAGGGCAGAATTTCTGGAGCTGGCTGGCAGGAGTGCCAAGCATGAGAGACGGCATCAAGGGAGGAGCGAGGTTGTACCAACGCATCTGGTGATGCTCATTGAGACTTCCACAGTAACAACATCACGGAAATACCACAATATTTCCAACTGTCTGCATATCACTCAGCATTTTGGTAAAAATTAGCAGGACCTAGGGCTTGGGATGGGTTGGTGTGATGGAGTGAGGCAGTCCCTACTAAAATGCTACTAAATCCCTGCTCTCCAGGGGTTTGTCCTTGCAGGTGGGATGGGATTTCCCTCTTGATAGAGTGATGAGGAACTGGGACTCTGCTATTTTGTTTGTCTTACCGCCTTAACACCACTAGGTAGGGCATGAAAAGGGCAAATCTGGCTCCCCTGCAGCCTCTCCCCGGCTCCTGTCTGCAGAGGGCTGGGGAGGAGATGGAGCAGAACCACACTGAGCATGCAAGGCTGAAACAGGCAGCCACGAGGATTAATATTGCAGCAGAAATTTTGTTACCGTGTGTTTAAAATCACGGCGCACCAGCACACACATTTTGCCCACCTGGTCCTCTCCTTTCAACCTCATTGTGTGTGAACACATTTGCACGTCAGGACCATCGTGTCCTGGAGGGAGGCTGTCCTTCTGTTAGCTGTCCCAGTCGCTTGATTATTCAGGGTTGAGAGATGAGTGCTGGCTGAGTTAGCAGCAGCCGTCAAAGCTGGCAGCAAAAGGGAGTACATGTCAATAACTCAGAAAAGGGAAGCAGAGACAACTTGGAGAGGAGTCATTGCTACTTCCACATGAAGTGAAATCGAAAGCCCTGTTTATCATAATTTAGTATCCTTTACTTTGCAGCTTACAGATGTCTGTCCTTCCGCAGGTAATTCTTATGTGCAAAGCCAAATCGCTGCCCTGCAGACAGGGCTGGAGCACAAAGGAAGGGTCACGCTGCAGAGGGACCCTGGGGGACAGATGGGGGTCTGTGTGCTGCTGTCAGATGGCACAAAGGGCTGCGCTTTCATGTCTTTGTGCTGCGGCTGCACGTGGTGGGCCAGCCAGGGAGCAGAGAAATAGGGGGAAAACAGAGCTGGGATCTATAATGAAAACCATGCATTTGACCCCTCTGGCTGGGGACACAGCCTAAATCTCATTGTTGGCATTAAAAATGACAGAATCGTGTCCTCTCCCCTCAGTGTTTAGTCCCTTTTCCTCTGACTGGGTTTGGCATGTGGGTATTGGACCTTCCATGGGATGCAGAAACTCTGGTACTGTCAGATTTCAAGGAACCAAATGTCCTTGGTCACGAGGACATTGAGATATGCAAACATTCACCAAATCCCTTCCTTCCAGAGCAGGTACCAATAGGCTGCACAAGTTATAGCTCCAAATCTCAGCAGGCTGCTGAGCAGGACTCATCCCAAACTGCTGAGAGAGGCTGGGCTCAGCCCCAGCAAGGGCCTGCAGAGACACTTGGCTTGAACCTACGGGAAGCCAACATAAAGCTCAGCTGTCCCTCAATGATGCCAGAAGAACTTTTGCCTGGATGTCTCCAGGGAGCTCCAGTGCTGCCCAGCATGAGGTGCAATACCAGGATTTATCCCTTTGCTTGTCTCAGGGAACAGAGGCGGGATGGCCTTGCTAGACAAGACAGCACAAACGGCTAAAAAAGCAAGATAAATATAGGACATAAATATGTGATGGTACAGGAGGCGGTACCATAAACTTATTTTATTGCCACTTGTCTGCAAAGGCCAACATAACTCACTCCCTTTGCCTCGTTCTGTCATTCATAAATAATGAGATGGCCCAAACACACGCCAAGAAAAACCTCCTCACACCCTGCACGTGGGTAAGGAAATAAAGGAATGGGGATTTTTAATCATGATCAATGCCCTGCTCTCCATACCCTGCATACCTGATGTGGTTTGTACTGATTACCAATACAATCTGGTCATTCACAGTAGTTTCTACCCAGCTGCCCTCTGACTTAGCCTCTCTCAGGAGTTCTTCAGGGGTGATAGGAGTACAGCAGAGCCCAGATTCTGCAGGAGGAGGGTCACAGTGTCTCACAAACAGCTCCCAGCCAGTGCAGCCCATGCTATGGGCTGAGCAGGTTTGTACAGACAGCCAGCACAGTGGCAATTCCTGTCCTGGGGCTGAATTAGCCCATCCTGCCTCTCTGGGGTTTTTGGCTCACCACAAGCCATACAGGAGTACTCACAGAGCCAGGTTGTGCCCAGAGGTGCTGACAAGGGCTTGACCTGTGCCTCCAGAGGGAGCAGGGAATCTGCCTCGTGGTTTTAGAGATGCACGTCGAATTGCAAGCACTGTGCTGGTCATACTGGCAGATGAGAAATGAAGATTTATACCCCTTGGCTGAAAATCATCTTGCTCCTACCTGCCCCAGGTGAATACAGGTGGTCTTCTCCGCCCTTGCTGCCCTGGCCAGCCCCAGCCCCACAGCCTGCTCCAGCCCCTGCACAAGCCAACATCCACCAGGCAATGGGACAGGCATGTGTGGGACTGACTGTGCCAGAGCCAGAGGGGAGGGAGATGGGTCAGGCTCGTGGATATGCAAAGCCACAGAGAGGTTCTTGGTGCCTGTGGTGGGGCTGCACTCCCTGACCCATTGCACTGGCACAGGGATGTGTGGGCACACCAGAGCCCACATCCACACAGCCCCTGACTCCCGAGGGGAAACCACTTCAGAGAGGGAACCTCTCTGCCCTGCACTCACAGCCGGAGCCTCGACAAGCAGGAGGAGGAGTCAGAGTCAGAGTCACTCACTCTCTGCCAAAGGGCAAAGCAGGAACAAGACAGGGAACAGGGGTCAGCACAGAGAGATAGAGCCTTTTTCCAAAGCCCTCAAGGGAAAATTGCTGTAGAGCCATGCACTGGACATCGATGTGCCTGGGTGAGGCACAGGCAGGGAGCTAGTCCCAGGACTAACCCTTGTTCTTCCTGTACAGTTCAGCACTTCTGAGCCATCGTGGTCCCAGGGACAAAGGAAAGCAGACGGTTCTTGCTGTCTTCCCACGAGTGGGTGACAGCAGCATTTCCCCAGCCTGCTCAGGCTGCATCACCTGCTCCATCTGGGCTGAGAGCTGGAAGCTGTAAATCAAGGTGTCCAGTGGAAGTCGAAAGGGGATAAAGCATCCTCAGTAAAATTTCTCTGACAAGTAGTCACAGCTGAGATACCGGTTGATGAATGGCAGCAGAATACCCGATGCAAGGTGACGGATTCTCTGTGGCTCTGAGCAGACTGAGCTCTGCTGAGGCTGGCAGGGCTTTAGGACATCTGTCACTCAAGAGGGTACATGTGAGGACATACCCAGCCACACACCCCTGGCATGTCCCCCTGCACCCCTCAGCAGGAGCAGCACAGGTGGCTTTTCTCTTCCAGTCACCTCCAGCTAGGGAGAGCTGACTTTGTCACCAAGCCATCAAACACAAAAGCATTAGTATTACTCCTATCTGGAGTACTTTTCTCTGCTCCACTTCATGGTCCATGTAGATAAAAAAGAAATAGGTAATTGCCTCATCTATCAAGGGAGGTTTCTCCAGAGCAGAGCCAACAAGCAGTGACAATCAAAATGGGCTCCTCAAAATGGTTTGATCTCTTTAAATGTATTCATAACAGATTTAAAGATTGTTAAAAAGTGGAAATGCATGGACCATGGCACCCACACCAGGTGCCAGGGCATGGGGCTCACACCTTAGCAGAGTATGTCCCGGGAGCTGGAGCCAACACCACAGCTGAGCTCTGTGTGATAGAAAGATTCCCAGGGGTGAGCCTGAGAGATACAGGAGAAAGTTCATGTCCTGATTAAAGCCAAGCACCCTAAGGGTTATTTTCAGGATAGTGGGAATGTCCTCAGTCTCATGGAACAATCTTCAGCCAAATCAGGATGTACAGCCACCCTACAATAAATCCTCACCCTCGTTTACGACATGATTATAAACATTATAGCAGGAACTGTAACAGAGAAAATAGTCCCAGATATGGCTTGGAAAAAAATAAGCAGGGCAGAGCTTTCCATTTCTCTTTCCTTTCCTGGAAATACCAGGAATTTCAGTAGACATGGTACATCTCTGAGATACTCTAATACTCTGCGTGCTGAGCAAGAGCCCTAAGAATTACTTGGGTTGGAAGAAATGAGGTTGTCATGGGCATCTTCCCAGAACTAAAGAATCGCATCCCAACTTCAAAACCACTTATAATATCTCAAAAATAAAATACAGGTGCCTCAATTCACTGAGCTGGAGCACATACTGGGTGGGGTTTACTTTGTTTGTTTGTTTTCTACCTTTAATTTTTTTCTTGGCTAGCATCATGTGCCTCAATGACTTTTAATCCTCCATGTGGGGACAGGCAGCTGGCACTGCCTGGACAGAGAGGTCCCATTAAGAGCCTACTCTCACCTAGAGAACATCATCATGACCCTGATCTGCTCATGCCACCAATATGCCCCTGTTGCTCTTATCAGACCCAACACAGAATTGTCTCATACATTGGGGAAGAAGATTTCTGAGAGGTGAGGCCCGTTTTTCAGCTCAAGACTTCAGGACTCATCAGGCGTGCTTGATGGAAGAGGAATTTAGGCAAAAACACTTGCTTCTCACTAGAAACATAAAAGTGTGTTTAAATGTCATTTATTCTTGGGAAAGGTCCAGTGTCATTTTGTGTCTGGTTGATGCATGACTCAAGCACACTGGAAAACCAGTCTGGTTTGCACTAAGGGACAAAAATGTGCATTGCAATTGAGGCCTTTTCAACCATATCTCCTTTCTGCCAGGCCCAGCCACAGAAGCTTGTTCAGCTGAGAAGGGGAGTGATAGAACAGCTTTGATGAGTGACTGGCATCCAGTCAGGGTCAACACACTACAACGTGCTCTGAGTGATGCTCCAGGTACAACCTGCACATGGCAAAAGTCTGTCATAAACACCACTGCAAGACAATCCCTCTCATTTCAGGGAGACTCTTCCCAAAGGAAGCAAAAAAAAATTAAATTCCAGAGATGAAGGAAGAAATCCACAGGCTAAGATGGCACTTGGGTCAGGTCCTATTTTAGATTCTATTAGCTGGAGCAGAGATCCAGGCTGTGCTGTGGGATGTCCAGATCCCCAGGTGAGGGACTTCTGAAGAGCTTGGAAGTCACTGAATGCCATGAGCTGCTAAGCAGCATCTGGGAGCTACAAGAAGTTACTAAGCCTCCTAAACACTCTTCTTTCTTCATTTTCTGGATCAGGACAAACTTTTTGGAGGACTGAACTGACCTTGTACTTCCCTCCCTTACCCTTCCACTCTCACTATGCCCTTCCCTGGGTTTGGTACCAGTCCACAGTGACAGCACATCATTTCAGGGAGGGGAAGGGTGGCATTTCCTAAGCATTGGGACTTTCTGGGGTTTGATAGAGATGACAAACTTCATCAGAATGAAGATCTGAGCTTTCTTTTGCATGACCCAAAAGCAGGGAGCACAAAAGACTCACACCCTTGGCAGACGAGACATCAAGGTGAAATTTTTAGCTGGCACCAGGTCCCCAAATAGTCCCCACTGGTGTGACGAGCACCTCCTTGGTGAACACCGGGGACTGATGAGAGGGCTGAGATGTAAGAACATCTAAAACAGGGGTCAGCTCAGGCACTCAGGAGGATCTCAGCTGTGCTTCCTAGCAGGTGATGCTCAAAAATTACATCCTTCTGACAGACATTGAGATGGACCTGTAATCCAAAACCTGTCACTTCTACAGAAATTGCTACACAGGGGGAAAAAACCTCATGTGGCTGTTACCCCTTAGCACTTTGGCTTTATTTCCACAATAACTTGCCTTCCTGCTGATATGGATTAGATTAACACTGACAAGGAACGGGATGGAGTCTGACCATGTCAGACAGCTGGAGAGCTGCTCTGATGATGGTTAAACCAACCAGTATATTTTTTGGGGGGGTTGTTTTGGTTTAGTGTGGAGAACAGTGCCAACCCAAGACAATGGGAATAAGGGGGACCTGGCAGTTTCCAGCATCTTTGCCTATACCTGTATTTTTCCCATTTAGGGGCATTTATATGCCCCTAAAATCTGCAGCCAAAGTGAGAAATTCATAAAAATGCCTCTTACCTTTTAAAACCTGCTGTCTCCAGGGTCACATCATCAACTGAAGTACACGGAGCTACACTGAGAAACTCTTTACAATGAGGGTCATAAGACACTGGAGCAGATTGCCCAGAGAAGCTGTGGCTGCCCCATCCCTGGAAGTGTTCAAGGACAGTTGGATGGGGCTTGGAGCAATGTGGGATAGTGGAAGGTGTCCCTGCCCATGGCAGGAGATTGGAATTAGATGATCTTTGACGTGCCTTCCAACCCAAACCATCCTATGATTCTGTGATTCCATTGCAGATGCAGCTTGGAGTCTTTGTGATGACAGAGCATCTTTGTGATGTTGTGGAGCATTTAAGTCGTGCAGACCAGACACCAAAGAGGGAGAGTAGTTATTCCTGTGGGGCATTACAAGTGTCCTGGGCTCTTGAACGGGATCTATCTTATCCTGCATTAGATCAAAACACCTAATGAATTTAATCAGTTGCTGTTTTCAGAAGGGGTGGCTGCAGTAACCAGCCTTACAGATGCAGCTGCCACTTCCCAGCAGGTGGAGGAGGTTATCAGAGATGGTCATCTTTAAGAGTCTGGGGAATTGTCTGAACCGACATCTGGAAATCCTTCAGTGCTTTCCGTGGACTTTGGCCACTACGGGCAAGATCCAGGTTGGCACTACTGCACTGCATTTTGTATTGTTTTGATGTCTGGCTACAGCCTGCTTTGAATAAGTGTCCATGAAAATTCAGCCCTGATCATAATGTTGGAATCATTTTGCAGTTGGCCAGGGGAAGGAGGATTAGGGCTGGCTTTGCAAGTGCTACTTTTTTATCCCTCTTACTCTTCCTGTGCCAGGTGGCCTTGGTAAACTCACCCAACACTCCTTCTGCTGCATCGCATTCACAAGAGGAACATTGCCCTTCTCCATCTTTCCAACACTTGTCCTTTTTCTGTGTTAGGCTTTATTATTAATACCTTTCCTGTTTTCAGGTAAAATACTAAAAGGTTACATCTTGGGGGCCAAAAGTGTGAGAACCCTCTTCTCCTTGGGTTTATAACCTCTTGCATACTCAGGGATTGGTGTAATTTAAATTAAAAAAGGGGTTGGAGCAGAATTCCAGCCTAATTACACATTACAATGGTGTTGTGCTGCTTCTGGGAGACCAGCCAGGCATCTGGAAAGAGGTTCAGCTCCCAGCGGGGGTGAACTGACAGGACAAAGGAGAGAAGGCTGGAGAGTAATCGGACACAAAACACAGCCAGAGGAGGGTGGCCCAGCTTCAGCCAGGAACTGGCAATATTGCCCACACCAGGCAGCATGGACACAGCAGGCACGGGGCCAAGCTCAGGGGTAAATCCGGGTCACCGTGGTTTGAATTCAGGTGCCCCGGGCTGCCCCTTCACCTCGCTGAAAGCCTGGCACCAGGAGCAGGCTCGAGTCACAGCTGAGGCCCTCACTTGCTGTGGGACACCTTGGAGGCTGTTTCATTCATCCCAACACAGTTCCTAAGAGTTCTGCTCCCTTTGGAACACCTTGGAGGCTGTTTCATTCATCCCAACACAGTTCCTAAGAGTTCTGCTCCCTTTGGAACACCTTGGAGGTTGTTGCAGTCATCCCAACCCAGTGCCAAAGAGTTTTGCCCCCTCTGGAACACCTTGGAGGACCTTTCAAGGTATCATCCTAACACAGTGCCCAAGACCCCTGGTTCCTCTCTC
The DNA here is from genome assembly GCA_013400735.1 of Pomatostomus ruficeps. Taxonomy (NCBI): domain Eukaryota; kingdom Metazoa; phylum Chordata; class Aves; order Passeriformes; family Timaliidae; genus Pomatostomus; species Pomatostomus ruficeps. Next base: position 335,917 of record VYZT01011861.1, read on the forward strand.
ATCAAAGCAGCAGCTCTGCACGTTCTGTCAGAACCTCATCCACTTCCAGGATGCTGTTAAAATTATCTCCCAGCTTATCCCTCTTGCACAAATTCCCAGGGCAGAGGTAGGATGACTACAGGGCCACCTTCCCCACACTTTCCCTACATCCACAAGGTTCTCCTGGCTGAAATGAGCCACTGAGGATGGTCAGTGGACACTGAACTCGTGTCCCTTGCAGACAAGGGTTGGTCTGGACTTTCTCAGCACACAAAACTCAGAAGAGGGTGCCCTGGCAGCTGCGTTTGAAAGCTCTGCTTAAGTGACTGTGAAGGGCCAGATGGACTCCAGCCCTGAAGACTCGAGTGCCCTATTTAGTGCGGATGCAGTGAGTTTTTGTGTGCAGGCTGTTTCACTACTCTCCAGCCCTGGTTTGCAGGACTCCATCCAGGCTGGATCTCCAGATCCATCCAGCCCTGCCAGCAGACTGCAGGAACAAGTCTGGGGAGCTGAACAGCGAGGAGCCAACCCATTTCAGCAGCCCTTCAGATGGTAACAATCCTCTCCAGCCCACAAGCCCGTGAGCAGCAGAGGGGAAAGACTCCAGATTTCATTCTTAATCCTGAAAGTTATTCATCCTACCCCCGTTCCCCAGCTTTAGGAGGGACAACGTTCCCTTATATGGTGAAGAAGAAGTGGGGAATATCTGCAATACGTTCTCACATCTGTGCTCAGCTGAGCCTGGCAGCGCGTCCTTGGGAATGCAGAGGTCGGAACCGCCAAGAGCTGTGGAGCAAAACGCCTCCACCCTGCTGTGAAAAGAGGGATGATCAGATACGGGTGGAAACACTGCAAAATGGGTCACGTTAAGCAACGCTGCTCCGTGGGTCTCTGGTATCTCATCCGGGATGTTTCCCGTGCCAGTCTGGAGCCCAGTGGGAAAAGACAATTTGCAAATGTGAAAACAACAAGTAAACACTGCAGGGCCCACTCCTGGAGAAGTCATCAAAATGGGGCACTTATATCCCCAAAGGACCCAGAAGGAAACTGGTCCTTACTAAAACAAGTAGGTGCAGGTTCCCCTCATGAAATCCTTCAACATCTTCTTGACCTTGAAGGTCAAGGTTTGAATTGTGGAAGCTTAGGAGGAAGAAGGAGGGTTCAGACAAGTTCTTCAGGGAAAGATGGACAAGACCATTGAGGAGATCCTTCCAACACATAGCATTAGGGATATAAAGAGAGAGATATCGCCACATTTGTCTGCTGATAGAGAGATTTGGAGTTTTAAATACCAATACCTGTGCCACTTCATGCACAAGACACATCTGAAGGGTTGCCCAGGCAGTTTTTGCCCAGTTATTGACAAAACTCTTCACCACATTGATTTCTCACACATGGTTGTCCCACCTTCTTTCAGAAAGGATCAGCTATTCAGTAGAAGGGTTTGGGTTTTGCAGGACCTTTGTATGCACATTAAAGAGACCTAAGCATGTTTTTAAGTGCAGTCCACGAGTCTGGGAGTCCTCTGGGCTAATAAAAAGCCAGGCTGTAATCCTGAACACATGGCACGTATGGCATCCATACAGTGAAACCCAGAGCAGTGTGGCCACATCCAAACCAGACTCAAACACTGGCTGGGGTCACTCTGTCGCAGGCCAGAGCAGTGCCAGCTGTGTGCTGCTGATGGAAACGGGCCTGGCTGTGACCTGCTGGAAAAAGGGTCTTTCCAGGACACCATGTCCTGCTCTGCCCTCCTACTGCCTTGGCCTTGGCTCTGCAGCCAAAAGCCCACCAGGTAATGGTGCAGAGAGGAGGCCTTTAGGCAGCAAGATGGGCTCACAGACACTGGGGTTTTCCTTCCTGCCTCCCACATCCAGTCCTACCGGAGGATGTTCCAGGCCCAAGGACCAGGCTGAGATCAGAGGTTACCAGAGTTTGTCTGGGCTTGGAGAGGAGGAGACAAACACAACCTCATCCTGACTGTCCCAAATTTCTTTCTTCTGATGAACATTTGATTCGGCCTGGAATGGGACAGCAGAGAGGAATGTTCTGTTTGAGTCACTTGTAGCTGGCTGAAAGGGACACACACAGTTCCAGAACCCAGCAATGCTGCTCAGAAGCCCCCTCACCACCTCTCCCCCAGGATCTATGGATGCCCTGGAAATCAGAGCCTTTCTGTGTCAAGCTCCATATTTGAGAAACAAAACAGAGGCACTCTGATTTTCAAAGGTGCCAAGCACTTTTAGTTTCTTTTTCTCCTAATGGCCTTTGTTGCTTTTTCAAAAGTAGAACACTTGAAAAAACCCTTTAACATGTAACTAGTGTTTGGGGAACATCCTGTTCCAGAACACAGCTTTGCACATCAGAAAATGGTCTGATTTGCAGGAAAGACCTTTCCTCCCATGGAGCAGTTTTTGAAAGACAGGCATCTTAAAAGTATCTGGATTCAATAGTCTTAAAAAAAAATAATACCAGGCAGTAACCTATCCAGTGTCACCCAGCACAAAAACCTACCACCTCCATATCCTGGAGATTATGCAGCCCCAGGAAAACCTAAAGCCCTACTGTTGTGATGAAAAATACCCCAGTACTCTGATTTTCTCCTGCAGGTTGTACAAGGAGACATGTCTGGCAGCACACACTGTGCCTTCTCCTTCAGGTCAGCCCTGCTCTGGCTGTAAACACTTTGTCCCTTTCTGCCAGCTTTGTGGCAAAAACATCCCTGTCCAAACACCTGGGGGGAGAACTGCTTTCCCTGTGTTGGGACAGAGGTGATAGGACAAGGGTGCAGAGGAAAAATTGGGTGCTGGCTAATTAGTCTTTATTTACAAGTAGGTAATTAAGTGTAGCTGCAGTAGCTGCAATGAGGGACAGGTTCCTATTGCATGGATGTCCCTTAATTATGTGATTCTCCAGGAGAAGACTTGAAGGATGATGGAGGAGGAAAAGCAGACTCCAAGTCCCAGGAGTGAGCCAGCAGAGGAAGGGAATTTCGAGACTGCCTGTATTCTACCACTGTCGTACAGCCTGGACTTTCAGGCTGTTGTTCAGACTCAGAGCCCTTGGATACAGCAGTGAATAAAAAGTTCCTTTCACTGGCAGTGTCACGATGTGTGTGTGCCCTGCAGGTCAGCCTGGGGTCCTGTGTTGTCCATCTCCAGGGCATGGCTGGGGTACAGCCATCAGCAGGTAACAACCTTCTCAGGAAAAGAACTCTAGGGAGGAAATGGCCGGGATTAAATGGATTCAGACAGGTTCCCCAACCTCTGGCAGTTTTCTTACCTGTTCTGCCTCCTCCTTGGTGGGGGGATGTCAGGTGTGTGATGTGCTCACTGCACTCCCTCTGCTGCCACACCCAGTGGGGCACTGAGTACGAAATCCATTCCCTCTCCCTTCACAGGCTCCCAACTTGTTTTTTCCAAATTTCCCCTGGATCCATCCGTTCTGTTACAGTCAGAGAGGATCCCAGCAATGCTGCTTTGACATGTTTGTTTCTTACAATGAATGATCAAAACCAATGACGTATCTGAGTGCTAAGATGCTCTGTGATATCTTCTGAAAATCCACCAGATCCTGAAGTGGAACAATCCCTGTTTCATACACATAAATATGATTTCATTCACTCTCTGTGAAGCTTTGGGAATGCTGCAAGGATGAAGCTCCCCTCAGCCGCGTGCCTTGCAAACACATACAGAGACGAGTTCCCTGCTCTAAGGACCTTCACCCAACCTTCCACAGCTGATGGGGTGAAGAGGAGAGAAAATCCTAAAGAAATGCTTCCCAAACATGAGGTGGAAGCGCCCTCTTGTGTCCTCGGAGGAGGCCGTGTGGGATCGTTATCCAAAAGTCGGTGGGTGCACGCTCTCTGCAGATCGTTTTGCAGAAGTAGGAAACACTTTTGCTGCCTGAAGGATGGAAAGTGGGGGACAGGGAGTGCTCCCAATGCGGCACTGAAGCTCCGTCTCTTACTGTACAGAGGTAGAATGGAAATGGGTTCTAGGACAACTTCAGGACGCCCAGCACAGAGCCCACCACACTCAGGCAGAGAACTGTGGGCAGGAAAGTGCCAGATGGAGGACAGCAGCGAGGGGATTCTGGAAAATAGACTGCACAGAAAGTTAAAATAAACTACAGTTATGTTTTCAGGGTATTTTTTCCTTCTAAATCCTTTGCAGAGCGGGATGTGGTTGCTAGACTGGCTTAGGGCATCTTCCAAGGAAGCTTTTATGCCCTGAACAAACTAAGCTGCTCTAGTACCTCCCACTCCCCACTCCCTGCTTGGCATAGGGCTCCTTCACGCACAGGGACAGCAGGGAAGTGTCTCTGCTGGCCGCCATCCAAGGAAACAGACACTGCCCTGTCCCTGGACACCTCTGCAAGCAGGACCCTTGAGCATCAATAGAGGAGCCGTGTCTGGGGCTCTGCCCCCTCTGCTCGCTCAGCTGAGCTGCATCAGGGAGAGCAGGTGGATGCAGGTTCTATGCAAAGGCAGAAACAAACTCTGGGCAGCTGGTTCAGGACAACCCCCAAGGCAAAAAAATATATTTGGAAAATACCTGTTTGGGATCAACACTTTGACAGTGTCAACCCCAGCCTGCCGTTTTCAATAGTCTGCCTTCTTTGAACAGACAAACTTCCCAAATGCACTTTGGGGTACCTGTGGCTATTTTACAACAGACCCTCTGAAGTCAGGGGAGCAGTGAACTGCAGTCCTTCGACATGAAAAAAACTGCAACAACCCAATAATGATGATGGAAAACGTGTAAATCTCATGACAAGCACCATATTTAGAGTATTTGCCTCTGCAGGCTTGAAGACAAGACAGAGAACAGGGCTGTAAACAGAGAAACAAAGCTCAGAAATGCAGAGAAGTCACAAGCAAGGAGAGGGGAGAATGTATCTCTGAGCCTCTGCAGCTGGGGGTTTATCCACAGCACCTGTCCACAGGTAACCCTGAGTTTGCTGTGCCGACTGCAGGATTTTCTGGTTGAGCAGAAAGAAAAACCAACCTCCCCCCTGCCGTGTGTACTCCGGGCTCGCTGACTCCTCTCCATCAACAGCCCACAGATCCCAGAGGGTTTTGTCTTGTCAGAGGCACGACAAGCTCCTGAGGGCACAGGCTGCACACGCCTGCCAACACACTTGTCCGTGTGTCCCCACGTGGCTGCAGACAGACGCCCTCTCTCCTGGTGGGGACATCCCCGGGGCTCCGTGTGTTTGGCAGCTGTAGGATCCATACAGGCAGCCCCCAAATCCCTCAATGCACCATTTCCCGTGGCCAGAGAGCACTTTGTGTATTTTGAGTAAATGGTAGCACCATAAACTGGGAGGTTTCAGGCTTCACAAATTTATTTACAGAAAAAAAGAAGAGCTGTAAGCAATCTCTTATTTTTACCTTTTCTGCCTTCCAGAGGCTCGCAGAAGCATGCCACTGTTAATAATAACAATAATAATAATGTTGAATAAATCTCACTCGGAGCCTACTTTGGTATGCAAATGCTCCCTCCTTATTTGCATCTTTCCAAAGATGTGTGCAGATATGAAACCAGATCTATTCCTTAACAGTTGCATAAGGTTGGCATGTGAAGACCTTCAAGATAGTTACACGGGATTCGGGAATACAGCTCCTCAGTGAGGACTTGCAGGCATGAAAGTGGAATAAAACTGGTACCCAGCCAGTTCATCTATAGCCTGCGAGCCCTTGCAGCCCACTGAAAAAAAAAAAAACCATCTGCACCTTTCAGCCTTACAGTTCCAGCTGATGTCTGATCTTGAAGGTCAAACTGGGCTTGATGGAAGAAAAAAAAAAACAAAACTTTTTTAGGCTAACATAAGCAGTTTGGAGTCCTGGCATACAGAAGACTGATGCAATTCCGCCCCATTCCCCATCCCCTGGTTCAAACCCTTTTCCCTGCTCCTAACCATGCACCAGGAGGGAACTGAGCCCGAGGAGCAAGAGCAGGGAGGCAGTGACAGCTGCCAAGTGCCCCGGCCAGCTGGAGAGAGGCTGAGGACGGAGCGGGGCTGTGCGAGCCGGGCCCTGGGGAGCTGCCCCGGCGCCTCCCAGCATCCCTGGATCCTGATGCAGCCGCTGCGCTCCAGATGCGCCCAGGGCCAGACCCCAGCTGAAAGCGGTGGAGCAACACACATTTCCCTCCTCGGGAGACCAGGGAAGCCGGGTTTGCTGCCGCGGCTTCGGCAGCGGTGCAGTGATGCAGGACCTGAGCTGCTCCTTGGCTCCCCGCCCACCCTGCTGAGCCTGGCGTGGGGAGCATCTCCCTCTCACCCAGATACGCCCTTGCTCGCACTCCCCAGGCAGATCCGAGCAGATTTCCCACTTCTTTGCTGCAAGGCTCGTGGTCAGGGCTGGCAGGCAGCAACCGTTCAGTCAGATCCCCCAGAGCTGCTGCCTTTCCTCTGAGTCTGCATTTTCAGGTACAAGAGTTTGTGCTGCCAAGAGTTTCTAGGGCAGACGGGGAAAAAAATACACACTCATTGTCACTCAACCTTTGCACACTTTTCAAAGAACCCAAAAATACACCGTAAACTCTGCACAGGGCATGTTTACCAGGGATGCTGAGTGGCTGCCATTGCCTTTCCTCTTCCTTTATCATCAGTCAGGGCAGTGTGTATGCTCCAGGCCTTTAAAGAAAACAGGAAAAAGCTTTATTTTATGGCTTTTGCCCCATATTTGCCCACAGAGTACAAGAGCACAGGGTACGCACACTGTGCAGTTTGCACACACAGAGCCCCCACGGTGTCTTAGAGGCAGCCAGGAAATATTTCCTCCTCACAAGAAATGTATTTTTGCTGGTTTTAATTTTCAGAGCTTCCCAGGGGGGAAATAAAAAAAGATACTTTTCAATGAGAAATTGAAGCCTGAACAATCTGCGGTTTCGCGTTCTGCTGGGTGGAAAGAGGGTGGAAGGAACATCCACCTCTGAACACTTTCATAAAATCATCATGAGCAATCACCCCTTTTCATGGGGAAAAGCCTGTGAAATATAAACATGAGCAGCCCAAGGGACACTGCAGCCCCAAACAGCCAGAATATCATGGTTTATACACTGAAGATTGAAAAGATGAGGTTTTCCCTTGAGAAAAAGCAGGGCCTGGGATGAGCAGAGCACTCAGCATAAGGAGAGTCACCCAGCTTTTAGCTGCGTGGGCTTACGGCAGAATTAAAGGTAGCTCTAGTTTTTCTTTCTTTTTTTCTTTCTTTCTTTCTTTCTTTCTTTCTTTCTTTCTTT
>VYZT01011861.1:343302-360907 GCA_013400735.1 Pomatostomus ruficeps
CTCTTTTCCTTCCTTCCTTCCTTCCTTCCTTCCTTCCTTCCTTCCTTCCTTCCTTCCTTCCTTCCTTCCTTCCTTCCCTTTTTTTTTCCTTTTCCTTCTTTCCTTCCTTCTTCTCTTCCTTCCTTCCACATGAACAGGCAGTTTCCCACTATGATAAATGAGTGAATATTTAGGGGATTGGACCTATACCCATGGAAAGGTATAGGAGAAATAAATGGGATTTGGGGGACAGTCATTTGAATTTGAAAGCAACTCAGGGAAGTCTGGGGTGTTGATCCAGAGGCATGGTTGTAGCAGTGTGTCCTGCTCTGTGGGGAAAAGCTGATGTTCCCCTCCCAAGCATCAGCATGGGGGTTCCATGGTCAGTCACTGGTGGAGATGACTGATGGCATGGAAGGAGCAGTAGAGAGGTGGGGCTTGGTCTCTTCTCCCAGGTAACAAGGGATAAGATGAGAGGAAATGGCCTCAAGTTGCACCAGGGGTGGTTGTGGTTGGACACTAGGAACAATTTCTTCACCAGAAAAGCCATCAGGCACTGGAAGAGGCTGCCCTGGGAAGTGGTGTGGTCACCACCCCTGGAGGTATTTAAAAGCCATGTGGATGTGGCACTTGGAAATATGGTTTAGTGGTGGACCTGGCAGTTCTGGGTTAATGACTGGAGTTGATGTTCTTAAAGGTCTTTTCCAACCTAAATGATTTTCTGATTCTCTCTCATGCAGAGGGGAATATTCTGGCATGTCAAGGAGAGACACCATCGGGGATTGCCTGAGGCCGGCTCTGGTCCTGGGGGAGGTGGGGGCTGTGTCTGAGCACAACCCTAAACCAGCAAACACAGAGCTGCTGCTGTCCCTCAGCTTGGTCCTGTGCACCACGAGACAGTCTAATCTAGGAAGCACTTCAGGGTGTTTTCTACTCACAAACCCCGTCAGGTCCCACAGGCTGTGCCTGTGCTGATCCCAAGATCAGACCCTAAAACTCTAAACGAAGGCCACCAGAAGCCTTCTCTCCTTTTCGGTGTATTGGCACCAGTGTTTCATTTCTCACAGCCCAGAATGAACTTCATCTTCACACACCCTGAGGCGGTGGGTGAATCTGTGGTAACACTGATCTGCAACTCAACACATCTTGACTCCACTGAAGCCCAAGATTTGCTGGATTTCACTTGCTGGGGCCAAACAGGAGCTAGAGTTGGCCTGGGATGTCCCCATACCCTGAGCCCTACATCCTTGGCCCTCTCTGCAACTCAACCTCCACTTTAACTTGAGAGCATAGAGTCCAAAAGACTTCAAAATCTGTATCTTTTCATTTCCTTGGAGAAGCCAGGGGCTTCTTGAAGTGGAAATTGCCACCACAACACCCAGCAACTACAAAGATCCCCCCCAAAAAAATCCAGGCTTTCCACCACCCTGAAGGAAAACCTTGGCAGTCAGGGAGTATTCAAAGGGAAGATGCATTCATGAAGGCTCTTGCAGCAATTTTCCCATGCTTCCTATAGCACAGACCAGGCATTTGTGTTCCTATATGTTGGGATGAAACTGGAGCCCCACAGTCCCAGGGGGAGCATGGGGTGAGCACACGTGGGGTTCCTCCCCAGCACGTGCCGGGGCTGTGGAAGCTCATTAAAACGGACCAAGAGATGTGCCAGCTGCAAATGCAAAGACAGGTCTTTTCAAATAAGTCCCATTAGTTCCACATGTGCGTTTGATAGATAATTTTTTTTTTTGTTATGTAACATGAAACCAATAATTATGGAAATGACTGTGAGGATCCAGATAGTCTCCACGAGGAAGCAGGAGGAGCAGGAGAGCAAACAACACCAGAGAGTTTGCAGGGATTTTTCCTCCCCTAATGCACCCACCCTTAGCAAACTGCTCGTGCAGAGCCCTACCCAGCAGACCGAAGGAAAGGAATTGGCTCTGGGAGCTGCATCTCCCTGGAGCTGTGCAGAGCCTTCAGCTGCAGGATTAAAAGCTGGCTGTGCAGTCACATACCCAGCCCTGAGGCCACACAGGCGAATGGCTCTCCTCACCCCCAAAAAATGTGGAGAATGCGCTGGAAAGAGTGCGGAATCTGATTCTTCCCTCAACTGCTTGTAGCTAGTTTGCTGTAAATTCCTTGGTTGGGGATCAAATCTGGAGGAAACAAACATCACAACCAGTATTTTTCAGAAAACCGTTTCTGCATCAATCTGTTTATAACAAGTAGCAGATCTCTATTCACACCCAAACTGATTTATTCTCTCCCATGCTTGCTCACACCCCACCATCCCCACTCACGCTCATCTGACAAACAGAGTACAAATCTGTGTGCAGCAGAGCTGGGCACATGGGGAGGAAAGAAAGAGGAGCACACAGGTTTTTAGTGGGAATACAGCTATCAAAACAACATTATACAATTAGGGGGGGAAAAAGTTTAAAAAAAAAAAAGAAGTAGAGGTGATTATGTAAACTGCTGTCCCTGTCTGCTCAGCACAAATCTCCTGTGGGCTTAGGTCAGTCGGTTTGACACAGCTAGAAATAATTGTCTGTGTTAACCATTAGTAGCTCCCAGTTCAAAGTTCCCTCTGAGCTGCCCCTGTTCCCTGCCCGTGTCCCCTACCTGTGCCTCAGGTAAGGTGCAGGCAGCATCTCCCACCCCTGCCCTTGTCCATGTTGGAGAGCTCAGCACCTCAGCAGGGAATGAGACACCAAACCTCAGCTTCCAGCCTGGGTGCTCCTGGGTGCTCCCCATGGTGTCTGACCACAGCAAACAAAACCAGAAAACAGAACTTACTGTTCCATGGGTCAGGAGATGTCCTGGGCATGGCAGCGAGGCCTCAGAGTGCCTGGAATAAAACTCCAGCCCTACCCTGGAAAAGTCCTGGGGTGCAATCACAGGACAAGGAAGGGTGGCTGGCTCTAATGGGTAAAGTTGTGACCCTAATGAGGAGCATGGCATCACTGCCTGTGGAAGCACCTGGAGAACTCTCTACCTCCCTTCCCATTTTCTGCAGGGAAACCCCCACTGTTTGAGGGGAAAGGGTGTGATTTTGCTGTTTGTCACTAAAGGAGACAAAAGGAAACTTGGATTCTTAAAACCCCTCAGCTGCCTTTTCTCCCCAGGTGTCATCAGGATGGAGGCACTCATAAGTAACGTGGTTGTTCTCACCTTTCTGCAGGAAATAGGAGGTGTCTGAGGTTGGCTGCTCTTTCTATCTTGGCCACCAGTTTTTAATTAGCATTAAGGACATCTGGAAAGGCCCTTCCAGAGGTACAGTCCGTGCTGAACGGTTTGCTTCCCTTGGAGAATGGGAACAGAGCAGCCAAAAGAAACTCTGTGTCCCAAATATGTCAAGGGTTGCTGGAAAGATCATTTGGGGACCACAGAGGTGCTGAATGATCCTCAGAGCACCTCTTTACCCCGTGTCCTCCACATGGAGCAACTGCTGAAGCTCAAAAATCACATCCCATCAAAGCTTCCAGTTTCTACAAGAGATCTCTTCCAACTTCTCCCAGGGCAAGACACAAACCCCAGGAGTCTTCAAGAGTGATTATTTCCCTTCCTTGGTTGTTGGAAGAAAAGCTGTTTTGGGGATTGGTACATCCAGTCCCTCCATCCTCTAACTAGTCCCCCACTGCCTTGATTTTCTACCTGGAAGAAAATCAATGTGATTCAGGCCCCTCTTCTTCAGAACAGCTCAGCGTGGAGAATTCCTTCCCATCTTCCCACAGATCCTTGCCAGCAGAGCAAGCCCAGAGCACCGCTAACAGCGAAGGCTGAGATCACTGTGAGCTGAGCAAGGCCCCCAGCAGAGACAGTAGCTAAGGAATCAGCCTTAGGCTCTGTAATTCTGGCAAAAACACTTTCAAAACACACTTTATCTAGCGAGGGTGCCTCAGAGCTGTGCAGAGAATTGTTTCATGCAGCCCTTTTATGGAGAGAGGAGCTGGAGAGCAGCAGGCCCCGAAATAATTCACGGGGCTTTTAGCAGCCTCTGTTACTCACTGTTGGAAGGACTGCAGTGCTCATTGTTTCATTCTGAGAGCCAAATCCTCCTCCACTAAAATAAATAATTATCAGGGATGCATCCCAGCTTCAGAGCTTTGGTTTGCCCACGCAATTGAAACCCTTCTGTCCTCCATCAGGTTTGCCTCTTGATAGCCCAGCAGCTGCTGCATTCACTGGTATTTTTCCAGTTCCATGCAAGGCATCCTGCACAGTTCTCCAAGAACTGAATTGTCCCTCAGTTCAGGGAGACCTTGTGAGAACACCTGGCACAAATCTGAGCATGTACAAAGCCAGGGCTGAGCTCCAGGCTGGTTCTTAGGCACTGCTGCAAGGAACTCGGCTGATACCATGACCAGAGTCCTCCACGTGGAACCAAACTTGTATCTATCCACGGGACAGAGAATTAAAATCATTAGTGCCTCCCAGTTGGTTTAGATGCTGAAATTTAAGCTCAGCAAGGAGGTTTGTTCCAGTGAGAGCTGAATCAGAACAGATGGAGAAGTGCAAGCTATTATTTCATGCAGCAATGACACGGACACTCCATTGATTCATCCAGATCTCTGCCTTGCCCTGACTCACTGGCTTCTCATCTCAAAGATTTCTTGCTTAGCTTAGTCATTTGTGGGTAAATTATTTTCCAGCTTTTGATGTCAAATGTAGCTTTTCTTGTTCATTATAAACCAACACAGTGATCTGCTCTTATTTGTGCACTGGCTTTGCTGCTTGGTCACCGTTCCAGCATGAACAGAACAAATCCCAGGGAGAACTTCCCAGTAACCCAGTTTTTGTTAGGTGAAAAGCAGCTCCTTTTGTGGCCATGGTGCTTTTTGAGAGGGTGAGGAGGCTCCTTTTACGAAACTCTGACTTTAATCAAACTTAGATTTTGGCTAAATCAAATCTCCATGGACAGTCCTGCCCTCTGTTTCCTCAAATGGTGAATTATTTCAATTTATTTCATCTGGACCCCAGCCTGCCTTTCAGTTTTGCCGGGAGGAGCAGTGTATTCCCTGGAGCTGTTCACACCCCAGAGAGAAACCCCCTACTGCAGATCCTGCAGAACCTCCTCAGCAAAGCCACAAGCCCAGGGGACCACAAATTGAGCTGAAAACATTCTCTGCTTTGGAGGATGGATGTGTGACCTGTGGCGGAAGCATCCATTTAAAAATCCCCTTATGGGGGAGCTCATTCTGAGACAAGGTGGGGACACAGATTCCAGCAGATTCCCACCTGGATCATAATCCAGCTTTGGGTCTGGATGGCTGTGGGTGCCCAGCCAGGATCTGAACTTCTCTGGTGATTTTATGGGGAGGAATGAGACCTCAATAACCGGCAAAAAGCTGACAGGAGGAGGGAGGAGGCTTCATCTCCTCCACTCTTCAGTGCCAGCTCTCCAATTCACACCATCCCCATTTGCACATCAGCTTTTAATATTTAATTGCGGCTCTGCCAAGGGACTTTGCCTCCTCTCTCGCACAGGAGGGGGAGAGGAAGGAGGCAGCAGCGTGGTGCTGGAGAGCCCCAAGGAGACTATCAAATGGCAGATCTCGGGCGGAGGGAAGCGCTCTAGCATGTAAGTGATTTTACACCAAAACCCCTCCCAGATCACAGGAGATGGAACAAATTAATATCAGAAAAATCCTGTAAACCCTGAGCAACAGGGGGATGCTGTGCTGGCTGTGGGAACTGTTCAGGGTGGGCTGAGAAGGGAGTTTTCATCAACTGCCTGTATTTAAGGGAAAGGAGGGATAGGGAATACTTCCCTCCTAACAGGCTCATTTTGCCACAAAGTAAATCCCTGGAGGGCTCTTAACCTGGAATTGTTTAATGTTAGACACCACCACAAAAACGGGAAAGAATCCCTGAACTGTGGGAGGTGGGAGCCTGTGATCTGACAAATCTGTCTCTTCTCTAACGCCATGGGAAATGACCTGGAAAACAAAAAAAGGAAATTTTTAAAGCAACTAGTGAGAAATACATTTCCCTCCCTCTGGTCTTGATTTCAGATGTCTTAAAAGGCATGAGAAGGGAGGCAGAGATTCACAAGCTGCTGAATGACATTCCTATCCCCCAAAAATCTGTCCCTTTTGAGTGCATCTGGAAGTGGACACCCAAGCATGGGTGGACAATGACTCTGGACACTGAAAAATATTCAGGCCAGAGCCACAGAAATCGCTGATGAAACATTTTTTTTTATTTACAAGCAACATGGCTTTTAGAACAAATACTTTCAAAATGTAAATACAAGTATTTAATAATCCCTTAGTTCAAACGTCTGTGTCAGTAATTAAAAAGCAATTACATGTAACTTGTAGGTCCCCAGAGCTCTGTCTGCATTCAGAAAATGAACCCCAGATGACCTAATGTACTTCCAAGTGTCAGATCAGTCACTGCAAATACAATGCCTGGGACTTCTGCTGCACATTGCTGAAGTCTGGAAAACAAGAATATTTTTGGCAGAAGAGGCCAAGGGGTACTTAAATCTCCCGTGGCTGTCTGGATCCAGAGCTGGTTCAGGTCTATGTGACACTGGAAACATCAGAAAATTTTAACTAATGATGGATATACAAATTCCATTAAACAACTTTTAAATTATTTAAAGCTAATTTTCTTCACGTCTTTTCCCTCTCACTGTCACAGAGATGAACTTGGGGATCTAAGAGACTGAGATAAGTGGTAGACAGGGTAGAAGAGACCGATTTCCTGCATTAAGTGTGATTTAATTGAACTTGTGCCCGCTTTAACCCCATTTTGTTTTTCAAAAGTGAATTTCAGTGATGAGATTTGCAGATGTATCAGTGAAGAGAGCATTTGCTCCACAGCCCTTTACTGATGCCCTGGTCCCCTGAGTAGAGATGGACACACTGATTTTTGGCCTCTTTTCCCCGAGTCTTCACATCCAGCACCGTAACCTTTGCTCTCTTGATTCAAAGCCAGCAGACAGAAGACATGGAAAAGGCTGAGAAGCTGAGGCCAGCTCAGTCCTTCCCTTCGCTGTGCCATTCCCCACGGAGCAATCCAGAGCTCAGGGCAGTTCTTCTGAGGAAAGCTGTGTCCGTCTCGGAGCTGGTTGCCAGGTGGGTGTTTAAGCTGTGGCTGCAGTTCACCTCAGATCCGAGGGGCTCCAGGGAGAAGTCTCCCTCTCCCACCTCCCTGACAAACAAATCTCACTCAGATAAGATCTTTCCCAAGCACAGCATCCCAAATTGTCCGGTCTCAAGTGAGAAGTGGATGTTTTCTGCCACGAGTGCTCCTATCTGTTATATATTTCCAGTGCTTTATTATGTCTTGGAAGACAAGTCCTGATTTAAAATCCAGACACACATGACAATTCTCGCTGAATAAAATGACACAGAGGAATTTGCTCTTGACCCCAAGGACTGGAGAATTCCCAGGTGGAAAATTAAAGCTTTTAACCCTGGTAGTTTGTGAGGTGCCACAAGGGAAAGGAGTAAATGCCAGAGAGATGAGCGGATGGGGAAGGAAGAGGGGTATGGGCACTGCATCCGCTCCTGGTTTCTCTCAACTGTCTCTAACCAAAAGGCTCCAGGGAGAGTCACATTTCAGCCCAAGCCTCTTAAGGGCTGATTTCTCTTTTTCTTACAACCCATAACTGAGATCAGGCCAAAACGCAGCCAAGCGTGAGACGAGTAAGATTAGGAACAGAACCCAAAGTACATCTCCCTCCATGTCAGAGTGACAGAGCAGCTGTCAAGCCTGTCTCTTGAACTTCCCCATGGGACAGTTTAGTTCCAAATATCCCAAAATGGGTTAGTTTTCACTGTAAATAGCCATCTCTCACAGGGTCTCTGGAGGAAGCTGAGAGTGCACTCCCCAGAGCATGGAAGAGAAGGAAGGTGGGTTATTCTGCAAAGGTCTCACTCATCACTGGTGTTATGTTAGGTCAGGCACTGACTTGGTAAATGCCTTTACATTAGGTTAAAGCTGAATAGATTGGCCTTCTGGAAAGCCTGACTTCAGCTCCAAGCTATAAATCAGCAATAATACACCTCATTCAGGCAATGTAAACCCCCAACATATCCCCCCACCAGTGGGGACATGGATGGGACACATCTGCATGGAGCTAGGAAGGAGAGGGCTCACACTGGCTCTGGCAGTACTGCCCTGACCTAAAATCAGTCCTCTTGGAGAGATTTCTCACATCTCTGCCGCTCTTCAAGTTTGCCTTTGGAGTCTATTTGGTTTGATATTTTTCAGAGGGTAAGGGAAGGCAGAGCCTGTCCACATCATGCAAAAATATGTTCAGGTTGA
Organism: Pomatostomus ruficeps; assembly: GCA_013400735.1. NCBI lineage: Eukaryota > Metazoa > Chordata > Aves > Passeriformes > Timaliidae > Pomatostomus > Pomatostomus ruficeps. The sequence goes on from VYZT01011861.1 coordinate 351,559, forward strand.
AAAGGCACTAAGGAGCCATCTCCTGTCTTCCCTGCAGGTACCTGCGCATCCTGAATGGTGAAGGAAACATGACCAAGCAAGGACATCCCAAGGTGAGAACCAAAGGCTCAGACTACGTGGTGTAGGTTGTCCTCACAACGTAATGCTCCAGTTCTTGGCAATAAGAGACAAAAATCTAACATTTTCTGCAATAACGAGTGCTGTTCTTAGGGCACCCCAGGACAGGTCAGACCCAGTTGCCTCTTAGCAGGTACAGATGGACTGGCACACATAAGATGCTCCAGGATGGAAATTTCATGTCTAATATTCAGATTGCTGTGCACTGAAAAAAACTGTGGAGGTAGAGACTAATGGAAAACCATCAAAAGTGGAGGACCTGGTAGAGGATTTAGTACTGGTTTGAAAGTGAGGGAAGGATCCAGCCTGAGGTAAAGGTACACAAAGCCATTGAGGCACCCAGAGAGCCACACTGGGCTGGCAGGGTGACATTGGGGCGTCTCTGCCCTCCTGTACCACCAGCTGGATGTTTTTTGATGTCACCCTGTGTGTCTCAAATTAGGTGCTTGTGTCATTTCTGCCGTTCTACTCCACCATTGTAGCACTTCCTTGGTGCTGTTGACTGTCATGGGACATCAGGCTCACAGGTAGATTTTGCATTCAGGTGTCTGCAATTCAGCATCCTAAATGGAATTCCCCCCCAGCCAGAAGCTGTGACTTCTGTTCTCACGTCATGGCAAAGGGGCACCTCCCACCTGCCAGTGTCCCTCATATTTTGATTACAAACTTATTGGCAAAGGTTCAGTTCTCAGCTGTGTTTGCTCATTTGACCCTGCTTTGTGATAAGGGGCCTCTTACAACCTGGAATACAAAAGATAAGATAGATAACACACCGGGAACCAGATACTCTGGACTTCATCCAGCTTTTCTCATAAAGAAAAGTGGCGTTGGTTCCCACTGACCACAGAAAGATGGATTCCACCTAATTAAACAAAAGGCAGAATCTGAACATTTTTTGTTTTCAGTCCAGGTTTCTAAGAAGAAACTGGAAGTTTCCAATGAAATGATAGAGAGGCAGTTTTCCGACTGTTTGGAAACACATTTTTGTAGAGTAGGAGGATGGAGATGGGAATAAAGCAATGACCCAAGAGGGAAGACAACCACTGGCCATATTTTTTCTACTCCAGGGCTTCTTTGCATGATCATAGACAAATCAGAAGGGTTCACTGGAAATAAGCAAGAGAGAAACTTCAACACTTCAAAAACAGGCTAAAGTTTAAATTGTGTCCTTGACATTCACTCCAGAAAACATAGAAAGTGGTGGGATGCACTTTCATTCCAAAAAGTTAGAAAAGCAACAGATGTGATGCTTGAACTAAATAAGGAGGAAATAAAAATTTCACGTGATTTATTATTGAAATTATATAAGAAGCTATTTTGATGGTTTGGGTTTATTTTTTATGGGTTTTTTTAGCTCATGGAAGCAAGATATCCACCACAGAACAATGCCATTCTAGTGGGGGAAAACTGTGCCTTACCTCGAAGTCATCCCTGCGATGTGTGCTCATGCAAGCCCATGGAGGTTGTTCCCATCCCTAAGATTGGTGCTCCAACAAGGAATTTCAGAGCACTCCTGAGCATCTCTGACACCCCTAAAATCACCCCACACTGTAAGAGTTCACACTGTGCTGCACTGGAGGCACCATGTCCCAAAGGCCTTTTGAGGAACAGGGAGGCTGATCACGCCAGCATCCTGACAACGATCCAGCCTCTGAGCATGGAGAGCAAACCTCACAGAGACCCAGCCTTCCCTTCCCCTCTCCAGAGCATCCAGAGGAAGGCACGAGGGAGTCCTGCCACCACCCTGTGGAAGGAGTCTGCTGCAAAGGTCAGTAGGTGCCTTTCTTGAGAAGTCTCTGGAAATATATTTTCTTTGCATCTTGTAAGGACTTTGTGGTGGTGCTTCATCTCCCACTGATGTCAATCCCTAGGCACAGGGGGCAGGTTTCCCTGTGGATGTTTTTGTCTAGTGCCATCCAGCTCTGGGTGGTTTAATGGCACCAGGGGCAGAGGTCAGATGTTCCACCAACTATTCCTTGTGATGATCCTCTTCCTGGAGGGAAGGAATTGGTAGGAATGAGCAGCCTAGAGAGAGACTTGCATCAAGGAAACATGGGAAATTATGTCAGCTACGTTGATATCACCTGGAATACTAATTATGGATGAGATCCTATCAGAAATTACCTTGTTCATCTCTTTGCTGTATGGTATCAATCCACATGAGGGACTGGCCCTTCACTGGGAGTGCAGCAAAGGGCAACACCAGTCACCACTGGGTTTGAGACACTAAAATCATTGTGGGAGTTGGTAAAGGAAATGTGTGGATAATCCTGACTCTGAAAGGTGGCCTCAAAATCAAAGATGGGTAGAGAAAACACCACTTAGCTCTGGAAATGAGGCAGAGCATCAAAAGGCTGTGAAGCACAGCCCTTGGAGAGAACAGAGCAAATCCAAGGCTGGGTCCTGCAGGAAAAGAAAGCCACCTTTGCCTCTGGTGCTGTTACTTTCGTCTCACTGGGTTTTTCTGCAGTTCCTCTCCTCTATTTGTGGGAACTTACCTGTCTCCCTCTGTTGTTCCCACACAGGAAGGGAAGCAGTCCCAGGACAGGCCAGGGATCATCTCCTCGGTGCCAGATACAGCCAATGACTCAGCCACGGGCAGAAGCTGTGAGTTGGGTTTATTTTGGTTACCAGGCATCACTGCTACCTTATTTCCACATCTATCTTTGCAGCTGGGAATGTCTGCTTGGTCCTTACACGGAGCTGTTTCCCACAGAACCCCACAGCAGACACTGACCAGGCAATGCTGGATGGGGACATGTGGGTCCTGCCAGGACTGGACATTCAGGAATGTGGCCAAGGATAGGGAGCACAGAAAGCAGACGACCCCTTGACTGCAGCCCTGATCAGCCCCACTACACAGAGCTGGCAAATCCCAGCACAGCCGGGATCTGGGCCAGTGATGAGTCCACAGAGCCATGCTGGCTCTCCCTGTGCTGTTATCCCAGCAGTTAAAAATAGCTGCTGTTAAATAGCAAGGCAGAAATACGTCCATGTTTAGTTTGGGATGAGTAATATCTCCCTGCACCTCAGCCTGGAGGAGAGGAAGAGGGAGAGGTTCCTTTGTACCTAAGTAAGGAGCCTTGGCTGGGCTCCTTTTTGAATTTGGCAGCGGTGGTGTATCAGACAGAGTCATCCTTGGCTTCAGACAGGGCATGTAAGTGATCCCTAACGTTATGATATCATCGGGACTAAAGCAGGTCAGGGATATTTCAAGGCAAGAGGCATCTGTCAAGAGTGAGAAATCCAAGCTTTGCATGGGAAAGAGTTGAATTTTGCCAAACTTTGCTGTTTGACTTGGGGAAGAAAAAAAACAGGTCTCCAAAAATCCCACAATGACTGGATTAGAGACCACTGGACCATCCCACGAGTTCTGGCCCTGGATCAGGAATCCAGGGTCCCCTTAAACCATGTATTTAGGATTTGTTCTTTTTCCTTTCCATTTCTTTCTTGCCTTTCACACAAGAAGGGGAGAAAGGATCACACGCTGCCTGGATTTGAGACCCTGTATTTAATTACCCAACTGCATGAGAAAAGAAATCTCTTACACGAGCACAAAAATGATGGAGCTAAGGTTTCCACAGCACCGCTGGGATTTTTTATTTTTTTAGTATCAGAGCACACGATGTCACCACGCTATCTCACTCAACACTGTCACAGTGCTGTGTGCCTTTTCCAGCGCCAGGAATGTATTTTCCTCTGGCTGGCGAGGGGTGAATCATGGTCTATCTTAGAGCCTTACAGCCCTCCCCAGCCCCTGACTCAAAGGCCCTGTAATAGCCATGGCTTCATGTAGCCGGGCTTCACTGGAAGGGCTTTGTGTGAGGTCCTTCTGGGGAGGCAATTCCATCCAGGGAGCTGGGAATACGACAGCAACCGCTGAGGTGGGTGCTGGATTTGCTCGGAGACAGGATTTGTAATGCTTCCTAAAAAAGTCCAGGAACCAGCTGTCCCAAATCCCCCTGGGACCAGACACGTCCAAAGCTGTACCTGTGCTGTGTTCCATCATTCCCATGGAATGAGAGAGACGTCGGTGCTCCACAAGCCCCAGCAATGACCAGGGCAGATCTTCTATGGGAACCTCCTCACCGTCCCACAGGGACAGCCCCACAGCCCTTCCTGAGGGGTGAGGAGGGGACATCCCAGACATAGGGTGGGGACAGCAGTGTCGAGTGGTTTGAAGCCACACATAATGTAAGATAAGCATAGACCACAGTTCTCAGGGGCTGGGATATGGAAGACAACAGCTTGGCAGTGTTTGAGACAGCTCTGCTGACTGGAGTTGGGTTTATCAGCAAACACACGCCAGTCTGGAGCCGAATAACTGCACAAAAAGCCAAAGCACCAGAGGCTGCACCTCTTTCCAGGCACAGCACAGTCACACCTGAGCCACTGCTGCAGGCCTGAGCATTGCTCAAAGGGGATGGCTGCTACACCCCCGAGAAAAGTGCATTCCCAGGCAGTCAAACCAGCTGGGCTGTGTCTCTGGTCACGCTGGTGACATCAGATGATCCAGAGGAAGCTGCCACCAAAGACGTCACCAAGTCACTAATTAAAGAGGTCCAAGCAGCTGTAGTCTGCAGGAATGAGATTAAACTGAGCATTGGAGAATTTACACAGCAGAGCAAAACTCTTCCTAGGAAGGAAGACAGCAAATCAAGGAACCATTTTTCCCAAAGGGAAATGGTTGAAAGCCTGAGTCCTTTATTATTCAAAAGGAGAAGGCACCAGCTAATTTATTGCAGGTAGAGTCTCCTGAGTACTCTGGATTTAGAAACCAACAACTTCTAGACGAATTTTGGCAATCAGAGAGAGGGAGTTGTGGCCAAGGAAGAGAGAAGAGGGCCATGCACACGGGTTTGTACGTGTGTGAATAAACACTGCTCCATTATCCAAGCCTTCCTGCTGAAGGGCACACGGGGATGCTACCTCGGTGCAGAGCAAAGATGAAACAGGAGCCTGACGTGACTGCAAATTACAGAGCAGCCAGGCAGCCTCAAAACCCCCTGCAATCCCCTCCTCCCTCTTTCTATTCTATCCTATGTTCATTTCCACCTCTGCACAAGGGGAATTTTCAAAGTAAGGAGAGGAGGCGAAGGAGAGGGCAGGAAACAGCGGGGTCCCCCCCTCCTGGACGCAGGGAGACCCAGGTTTGGTTCCAGGGTTTGCTTAGCAGGGGAGGCTTCATCCCCTGCTGGCCGCAGCACCCGCGCGTTCAGCTGCGAGGGGGCGCGGTGCCATCTAGCGACGGCCGAACCGCCTCGCTTCCATCCCAAAATCGCTCTCCGCAAGGATGCTCGGGACACTGTGTCCCAGCCCCAGCCATCCTCCCTCTCTCCATGACCCCGGGGCTTTGCAGCCATCATCCCGCCGTCTGCATCACGCTGTTCAGCAGACGGGCTCGGGAGAACATCGCTGGTGAACTGGAAAGGTCTGAAAGCCGGGGGGAAAATGCTGATTTAAGATAAAAAGCTGTGCTTATGCTACACAGACGGCTCCGAGTTCAAGGAAGCTCTGGCACTCGACGTGATAGAGGCACCTGCTGTCGAAATAATCCTTAAAAGCTCGTTTCCCTTTCAGCAGTTGCTTTTCATGGGCATGAGAAGTGAGAGTTGAATGTCAGGACTCCTGTAAGTGGCCAATCTGTCCAGCTCTCACTGCTTTGTGCCTCTGCAGCTCGGGCAGGCGGGAAACTTGGGGTTTTTAAGCAGGAGATCCATCTTCTCCCCCGACTCAAACACCCCACATCACAGAAAGAAGGGGCAGCAGGATGTGCCACCCATCCCCTGTCACCTCTCCCAGCCCCTGTGACCGATTAGGGACGCTGGGATCACGGGCATTTTTGGGGAGGCTGCCATGGGAGTGTGCAGTAATTCCCAGGCAGTCGTGGAGGGCAGGGGAGGGCTCGGCCTCTGCTCATCAGCCTGGCTGAGCTCTGCCAACAATCAAAGCAGACAAGCTTATCCCTCCTAACTGGCTTTTCCTGCAAGCCCCTGTCTCTGCTTTCACTCAGCCGAACCTAAAGAGACTTTCCCTTGCTGAGACCCTCCTGCCCTCTTCACTGGGCTTCCAACGACAGCCACCCCATCTCAGCCAAGGGCTCAGGGTTGCCCTCTGCCCCAGACCCCCGGGCTGCTGATCTCTCCCACCACACTCTCAGCGCCTCTCTGAAAACCCCAGCACCTCAGTAGTCTGGGTTTTTTCTCATTTCCTGCCTTCTAATTAGTTGCTGTCTTCGAGACAGGAGGACAAAACCCTTTCCCCAGGAGCTGTGCAGAGCTGTCAGGCAGCTCGGATCTCTCACAGCAGCTGTTTGCAGGGCACTGGTGGGGACACACACGGAAGTCACAGCCCACAGGAGGGCAGGTCCTTCACCTAGGGCTGGAGAGAGACAGCAGGAGTGTGAACAGCCAGTCATGTGTGCAGACAGACCATGTGCATGTTGCCAATGAAAAGAGAGCTCCACACAAATATATGCATGCACTCTGTGTGTTCCTGCCGGGCACAGGCAGGCCACGACACACAAACACCCACGGGGAGCTGCTGACTGAGCTGGTGTGCTCTGCCCTTCACCTCCTGCAATAATGTCCTTCCATCCACATGGAATAAATAGGATATCTCAGTCCCCAGGGTGCTGCTGTGTTTGCAGACACAGTTGCCACCCACTTGGGCTACCTGAGTGGGTGTGTGTTTGCTGACAGCCCCTGCCATCCCCAGCGCTCTGCCTCACCACCTGGCTGGCCACTAAGGACCTGTCTATCACCCTCCTGACAGCTCTTTTCTGATCCTCATTTGTTGAAGGAAGCAACAATGAGCACAGAGACCACATCAGAAGGAGGGGTGATGATCTCCGGAGGCACCGGGTTTAACACAGACAGCAGGGGAATGGCAACTCACAGCCCTGCAGGATGGTTCAAGAAACTGGGCTGTGGCAGAGAGGAGCTGGGCCCTTCCAGGAGCCTCAGTGAGAGCAGATGGTCACCTGCAGCTGGACATGATGTGATGGGATGTGATGTCACGTGGTGCTGGCAAGGAAACCACATCTCATGGTGAACTGCACCCTGGCTGATGTGCAGCATCCTCTCTTGATACCTGCAGGGACACCGGGAAAAGAGAGGGACAGCAGCCCCTCCAAACACCCCTGCAAAAGGCCAGAAAAACTACCCAGGAGAAGTGCATGAAAAAACTTAAACACCTCAGTACTTAAAGGCAACTTATAAAAAGAGGGAGAGAAACCTTTCACATGGGCACATAGTGACAGGACAAGGGGGAATGATTTAAAACGAAAAGAGGAGAGATTTAGGTTAGATGTTAGGGGGAAAGGTCTTTACTCAGAGGGTAGTGAGGCACTTGAAATGGGTTGCCCAGAGGAGTTGTGGATGCCCCATCCCTGGCAGAGTTCAAGGCCACATTGGATGGGGCCTTGAGCAAGATGATTTAGTGGAAGGTGTCCCTGTCTATGGCAAGGGGTTTGGAACTGGATGATCATTAAGGTCCCTTCCAACCCCAACCACTCCGGGATTCTGTGAAACTGGAAAATCAGCATCGGTTGCTCAGCCCTTTGGAACAAAGAGCATGGAATGTTTTATCCCAGGTGATGGGGGCTTCTGGTACTGGCACAGCCAACCCACACCTTTCATTGCCACAGGGCGATGTTCTCAAACACACAGTCTCTAAAGGTGTCAGAAAAGCAAACCAAAGAGAGAACAGCTGGGCCTGGTTCAATATTACTGGGTACATCAGTCATAATTGTATCCCTGCTAAAGGTGATTGCTAAAATAACCCCCGGAGCCCTTGGTTATGTTTGTATTTGCAAATTAGCTTGGCCCGGCAGGATCACCAGCTCTGGCACACAGTTTTACCACCATTAACATGCTAAAAAGAGTAACCTTTTCCCAACTGAACTCTGAGGGCATCGAGAGTCCTCCAGGATTGAGTGTTTTATTATTATCCCTCTTCAAACACTTCCCAGAGCAGATACCTGTGACACCACATTGCTGCAAGGATGGAAGCGATTCCCAGCTTGCCGTAAAACAGGGAGAGTGGTTGTCCTTCTTTAGTCACTTTCCCAAAGTAATTTTTTTCCCTTCTTGGTTCTAAAATACTAGAACTGATGACGAAATAGGGAAGCAGAAATTATAGCCAATACCTGTCACCTTCCCAGCTTTTCTCTTAAAACTTTGGCAGTGGCCAGGGGTGACAGGGTGGCCTGGCTGAGAGGATCACAGCCTGAGGACATGACAGTGAGTCAGGGAAATGCCTCTTGCCCATTGCACCACTGCCTGGATGCATCCCCTGTCCCGTACCAGGTTACACCAGGGGCATTTTGAATGAATAAATTCTGAAAATAAGCCAGGGCGCCAGCCTTTCCCAACCCCAGCGCGGGATTGCTGGGACTCATGATTGACTCAGCCCAGTGGAAGGGCAGTTTCACTGTTCCCTAAAAATAGACCAAGTGGTTCATCCTCTCAACATAGCCCAGCACTCCGAGATAAAACCAGCTGCCAGAGGCCACGGGGAGGCAGTGAACAGACCGAGGGTGTGGGGTGTGGAGCAGGGCTCCTTTGGGATACACGAAGGGCTGCCTGGCCCTGGGTTTCACGCAGATTTTCCACTGGGGCTGTCTGAGACGTGATTCACCTGTTGGGACTACAGACACCTCCCTGTAAGTAATTTGGGGGTAGATTAGAGTGGGGTGAAGTGTTGCATGAATATGAACCTCGGACTGATCCTAAAATGTAGGGCAAAGTAGGATGCTTAGTGCTTCATGCTGTGAAAGGGGTGTTACAGCTCATGGAAAGCCATTTTATTCTGCTGGCCCAGAGCCTGGTAAATCCTGCTCTGTGCTGCTGCAGGTGTGTTCCATGTATGGTGGCTTTGGTTTGGTTCAAGACCATGGTTTAGGGCAGCTGGGCGTGTTCCAGCCAGAGACAGAGCATTGTACGTGTGTGCTTTTCTTCTGTCGTAAAATTCACTTCTGTCCTGAAGTTCACAGTTGTGAAGCTTAAAGTCATGGGGACAGATCCCAGTATCTACTGTCTCCCCCCGAAAAATAATTATTTACCATGAATCTTGTCACTGTGACCACAAATAGGGGAAAGAATCTGTATGGCATCCAGTTGAGCCAGAGGGATGCTGGGGATGGAGGGGACACCTTCCAGACCCAAACCATGCTCAGGACTGGTAGTGGGTAGGCAGCGAAACGTGGGCTGTTCAGAAGGAAATGAGCTTT
>VYZT01011862.1:0-18541 GCA_013400735.1 Pomatostomus ruficeps
AATTTAAGGAGGGGATTCCACCTCATATTTTAAGGAAAAGATTCCACTGGATAATTTAGGGAGAGAATTCCACCTAATATCTTAAAGAGAAAATTCCACTTAATAATTTAAGGAGAGGATCCCACTTAATAATGTAAGGAGAAGATTCCACCTGATAATTTAAGGAAAAGCTTCCACTGGATAATTTAGGGACAGGATTCCACTTAAAAATTTAGGGAGAGGATTCCACCTAATATTTTAAGGAAAAGCTTCCACTTGATAATTTAGGGAGAGGATTCCACCCAATAATTTAGTGAGAGGATTCCACTTCATTATTTAAGGAGAGGATTTCACTCGATAATTTAAGGAAAAAATTCCACTTAATAATGTAAGGAGAGGATTCCACCTAACATTTTAAGGAAAAGCTTCCACTTGATAATTTAGGGAGAGGATTCCACTTAATAATGTAAGGAGAGCATTCCATCTAATATTTTAAGGAGAGGATTCCACTTGATAATTTAAGGAGGGGATTCCACCTAATATTTTAAGGAAAAGCTTCCATTTGATAATTCAGGTAGAGGATTGCACTTAATAACGTAAGGAGAGGATTCCACCTTATTTAAGGAGAGGATCCCACCTAATAATTGAATTAATTCTTGCACACAACGAACCGAAATACAGGAGAGGGTTCTCAGCTTCCAGACCCAGCCTTCCCCCAGCGCAATTCCCGCCAGAAATCCCCGCCACGGGAATCCTGCCGCGTTCCCGCGGGACGTTCGGGGTGCACCCACCTGCTCCTCCTCGATCCTGCGCTGGAGGGTCTCGATGTAGTGCTGCACCGCCATGTAGATGAACCTGTACTGAGCCTCCGTCTGCACCATCCCCGAGCGCTGCGACCGCACCATCTGGATGGTCTTGGGGACATCGATGTCACAGTCCACGCCTGGGGACGGCCGGGGATAAACCCAGTGAGGGCGGAGCTCACCCGAATCCCGCAGGAACATTCCCGCTGGATCCGGGCGTGGGCAGGGAAATCAGAAGGGAACGGTACCTTTCTCTCGGATGATGTCAATGAGGATGTCAATGACGATGAAAGTTCCTGTTCGCCCGATCCCAGCACTGCAAGAAAGGAAAAAAAGGGAATTTCAGTGTTTTGCTCTTTCTGAACGCATGGTAAAACCCCAGGCCAGGGAAGAGGCTGGCATCAGGAGACAGGAGGCTCCCAAATTCCAGCTGGAGGATTCCAAATTCCAGCCAGAGTCAAAGCACAGAGCCAAAAGTGAGCAGAGACCTCAGGGAAATCAGCACTTCTGTCCCTCAGGGTTTATAAAAACCCCCAAATCAGAACAAAAACCCCATGAGGTCAGATCTAACATTTCCTTGTCTAAAAAGCATCTCATTTATCAGCTGAGAACACCCAAAAAGGAGAGAGCCCGCACAGGCGGGATGGGATCCGGAATTCCCGTGATCCTGCACTTGAAATGCTCCAGCCAGGACTGCTCCCACCCTTGTTGTCCTGAGTTTTGCAGTTTCTCAGTGTTTCTCTTTGCTGTGATACTTTCTCACACATTCTGCTGTAAACATGGCCATGGTTTCTTGACAACTATCTATGTTTTGTTAACTGTCCTTGTTGTTTGTCATTCCATTCTCCTGGGCGGAGAAATATGATGGATAGATGCCTTGACCAGTGTGATTAAAGAGAGTGTGATTTCTACCTCCAATCCACAGTAAATTGTAAAAACATATAAATAAAAGTCAGAGGGTTCTGCCCTCTCTCTTTTTGCCCTCTCTTTTGCTCGCTCTCTGTGGTCTCTCATTTTAACTCTCCTTTTAGCTCCTCGGCCTAGCGGGCCCATCCGTGCTACACACCCTCTCATCCAAGAGCAGGAATTCTCACTCACACAAAGGTTCACACTCTGAAATCCCTTCCCGAGGGCACCCTGTGCCACCCACCCGGAATGTGACGTGGAGAGAACAGGAACAAAGGGAATTCGGAGTGATTTCCAGGGAAAGGTGTCATTTTTTAAAGGTCTCAGCTCCCCGGGCAGGAGGAGCAGCAGGAGGAGCCCTGGCCCAGGCCTCACCTGCAGTGCACCACCACCGGCCCCGCGTCGGGAATGCTCTCCTGCTTGTGGTGCACCTCCTCCAGGAAGTCCAGCACGCCGCCGGGGTCGCTGGGCACGCCGTGGTCGGGCCAGGTGCGGAAGTGGTACTGCCACACCGTCCTCTCCGTGTTCCCCTGCGAGACAGGGGACAGGATGGGAACACAAAACCCTCCAGCTCAGAAAGCACCGCTGGGGCACAGCTGGGTGCGATGGGGAGGTGGCAGATCCCAAATCCAAGCTGGGCACAGCATCCACAATTCCTAAAGGAGGGAACAGGCCCGGGGCCTTCCCGGCCTGGCACATCAGCCACTAAACCCCCTTAATTCACTTCTCCTCCCTGATCCAAGCTGTCCCTTCACAGGAAGTGCAATTTCCACACAGTTTCCTCATTTTTTATCCCTTAAGTGAACTTTCCACACCCTGGTCCCACACACAACTTTTCCTTTCCCTCCAGCACAACCACTCCCAGGAGAGGGAGCAAACGCCTGCCTGGATTTGTGTCCTGAGGTGAAAGCATCATCCCGGCTCCCAGATCCCCTGCAGGCTCTGCAGCACTGCCAGAAGCTGCTCAGGCAGCAGAATCCTCAATTATCCCAAGGGCAAAGAGAAAAGATGGATGGAACCAAACGTGGAGCTCCAGAGAAAGTCAGGGCTCCATTTACTCCCCTCCGAGTGCTTTTATCGATTCCCAAGGAATGCGCTGCTCCTGAAATTTTTTCCCCTTGTGATCCCCGAGCTGAGCTGAAAGGACAGAGTTGTTCTCTGCTCACCTGCCCAACTTTGGAGAGTTTGAGCTCTCTCAGGGTGTAATCGTGCGCCGCGCTCTCCTTCACGTTCCGGACACGCATCACTCCGTACTCCTTCAGGGAATACTCATCCGGCCAGTACTTCACACACTTACTCTGCAAGGTTGCAAAATATTAAAAAATAAACCCCCAAAAACCAAAGAAACCCCACAAAACAAACAAACAAACAAACAAAAAACCCCACAAAAAACAAAACACAAAACAAACCTCAAACAAACAAAAAAACCCTCCAAACACAAAAAATCCCAACAAATAGAAAAATCCCCAAACAACAAAAAACCCCCCACAAAAAACCAAAAAACAACAAAAAAACCCCCCAAACCCCAAAACAAAACAAAAAAAACCCCAAACAAACAAAAAACAAAACAAAACAAAAAAGAAAAACCAACCAAAAAACTCAAAAAAGCCCAAAAAACCAAAACAACAACCAAAAAAAATTTTAAAAAAAAGGAATAATCAGGCAGGAGAAAAGGCTGCTTTGCAAACTGGTTAACACAATGAAACTTTCGTTTCCAAATAAATCCGCAGAGGACAATCAGCTGACAAGGTAAAGAACATTTTAATGGGAATTTTCTCCTCTGCATGACAAACCCTGGATGATTTCCGACAGGTACAGGCCACCTCTCCTCTCAGCACCTTTTGTGATATTTTGTGCCTGGATATTTTCAGCACCTGAATCTTAAAATCCTGTTTTTTATATCTCCCTGTAACCCCAGGTCTCAAAAACCAGAATTCCAGCAGAATTCAGCCCCGCGGGCTGTTCCACAGCCCAAACCCTGCAGGCTGTAAAAGCAGCACAGGTCCAAGGTATCAGCCATTTCCAGCAGGAATAAAACTTGGATGTTTGCCCTTCCCATGGCTCGGAGCAGGCAGGGCTGAGACAGCTCCGATCCCAGCACCAGGGAGGGCTCAGGCTCCTGCAGAGGGAGCAGTTCAGGGGTCTGCAGGTTCTGAAATGAGAGGTTTTGGTGTTGCTGCTTCTCCGTCTTTGCCCAGGGATCAAATCCGTCCACTGGGGAACGGATTCACCCAGCAGCCCTTGGCTTTGGCTCTGGTGACCGATCCTGGGAACGCAGCACCAAAGCAGGAATTCCTGCAGGAGCAGCTCCAGCAAGAGCAAACCCAGACCAAACCCCGAGTCCTACAGAGCAATGGGGTTTATTTGCAGATATTCCGAACATCCAGGAGCAAACTCGGCACGGGGGAGCTCCTTGTGCCACCCAAGGCAGAGAACGATGGTCAAACCCGTGCTCATGTGTACAACGAGATGTTTCCTGCTGGTTTTGCCCTTCTGTCCCTGTCACAAGGGGACAAACCAGAGCAAATCCCCTGATTTGGGGGGTGCCAGCGGAAATAATTTGCAGTCTTCAGTGCAGAGCTCTGAGCAGTTGGTGAGCGAGTCTGGACAGCAGTGGGATGTTAAATAAGCTTCACTCAGGCTGCTGAGCTGCCTCCAACCCCCCCACGCCTTTAATTTCTGAGGATTTGCTGTTTCTGCACCTTCAAGCACATCCAGGACCCGATGATGTCCCACAGTTCCTCCCTCCCTCAGGCAAGGAGCTCGGCTGCCAAGGGCTCTCTCCTTCCTGCAGCTCTGCAAACAGCTCGGCCCGAGATAAAAAAGCCTGGATTTGATCTCTGGCGTTTGAAATGCTTCAAGGAGTGAAAAAGGCATCAAAACCCAATCAAGGGTAAAGAAAGAATAATCAAGGCAGCACTGATGAATTAAAAGTGTTTTCTCCAGCGAAAGGGCAGAGCAAACGTCGGGGAGAGTAATGGAGAAACTGCAGAGGAGCAGAGCCATTCAGAGGTTCTTAAAAATAATAAATAACTTGAAGAAAGAGAGGTGCGTTCAAGTGAATTCCGCCAAAACAGCTCCGTAATTTATTCCTTCTTCCCTAAAACAAAGAATATCCCTGGGAAGGGGGAGCTTCTCCCTCCTTCAGAGCACTCTCAGGAAGGAAACGCAAATCCTGTCCCTTCACCAGGGTGATGAAGCTGCAGAAATTCACAAAGACTAAAAAAAGATCAAGGCAAAGTCAAAGACTAAAAAAAAAAAAATCCACAAGACAAAGTCTAATGGCTCCGACAAACAGCACCAGTGGCAGCTCTGACACCTCATTTAGGGAGAGAATCCCTAAAATCTTCTCTTCTTTGCCTTCAGCCCACACACCCCAAACTCCTGGGGGCGAGGAACCCCTGCAATCATCGGTCACCCCCAGAAAAACCTCGGGTTTTGATTTGATTTTTTCCACCAGTGACGCTCCCCTACAGAGGCAGCAGCTTTCCCTTCACAAACAGGAATATGGAAAAAGGTCAGAAGGTGGACAGAGGTTGTGGAAGCAGCAGAGAAACTTAAAAAGATGAGGAGGGAGAACAGAAAAAGTGTTTATCAAACAGCAAAAAGATCAGAAGCGACAAATTCCAAAGATAAATCCATACGATCCCCAGGAAGCCGTGTGTGGCTGCTGCCAGGATATCAGTGTTCCACTACTCCTATTCTTTCCTGCCTTGTGTCACTGGAAACCAGAAAAAAAGCAAAATATCCCCAGGTTGGCCAGGGAGCAAGACCAGATCCCTGCACTCCAGAGGCAAATGGAGATTTCTGGGAGGTTTTTGGGATACACCACTGGAGGTTTTCGGGATACACCACTGCAGTTCCCAGGTAAGAAGCAACATCTCTATGTTCAGTCTGGTATTAATAAAACCCCACAATTCTGCTTTTTTAGAGAGGTCCACACAGGCTCGATGAGCTACAATCAACAGCAAGACTCTTGCTCCAGGAGCAGGGAATTTCTCCCTCCAAGCACCTGGAATTCCTGCTTGGCCACCTCTCCCATCCCAGCCAAAGCTGGAAATACAGAGATCCACGTTCAGCAGCTGAAATTCCAGCAGGGAACCCTTAGAAAGGGAGACTCCATATGACAGGAATAGATCCCAAATTCCCACAGAAAAGGACACTCAGCACCTCCCCGAGCTCCACATTCCAGCCATAAATCAATTTATCCCGGCCACTTTAGCCCTCACTTGCACACAACCTTCCCCAGGGCCAGCTGGAGCCCGGCTTTACCTTTCCTCTTTCCACTTCTTTCGTGGTCATGACGATAACCCGGGAATTCTCCTGGAACACCATCCTCCAGAAATCGTTCACGGTGTTCTGCAGGCAGCCTTGCGTGGCGATGTAGCTTTTTTTTGGCTTTGAGTTGTTGCACTTGGTTTCAAACTCAGGCTAAAAGGGGAAAAGAAATTAAATTTAAGGAATGGTGACAAAATCCCCTCAGATTTAGGGAAGAGGAGCCGCAGGCTGGGAGGTGGGGATGCACTCACCATGATAATATTCGCGTTGATATAGTCCGAGACAGGCTCGTTGGGGTCACCGTCGTGGAGAACAACCCTGGTGTGATCAACTGCAAAAACACAGGAGCTGTTAACTAATTATCAAACTCAGTAAATGAGTGATTAGAATATTCCAAACTGCCTCTTTTGCTTCCTTTAAACAGGTGGAAGCTGGACCAAAACACGTCCGTGAGCTGGGAATTCAGGAACGCGGGGACGCTCGGGCAAAGCCTCGGGATTTGCACGTTGCAGTTTGGTCCCCCAAATTAATCCTCTTAAATTTAAGCATTCCAGCCTGTTGAGTAACAGCTGAGGGATGTGAGGCTTTTAAATGAGAGCTTGAAGATAAAAAACAGTATCACAAAATATCTACAAAGTGCAAATGCTTGAATTTCCCGAATTGGAAATCACGGGATAATCCTGACAAGAGGGGGAATTATCATGAGAGAGAAGCCAAAGGCCAGCGGTGCTTAATTAACCCCGAATTAATGAGGAAAATAAACCAGAGTACCATTAAATGGAAGGATCGATACTTACAGGGTAAAATGTTTTTGTATCTATTTTTGTTCTTGTTTTCCTGGCGCTGCCCTTCCTTGCGGCTGTAGAGGAGTTTGCATTCCTGCTGCTGCAGGGTCTGAGGGGAAAGCACAGAGAGGGGAGCTCAAACACAGCTCAAAAACACGGACTGGCCCATCCTCACCGAGAAAAGGGAGGAGAGGGGCACTGGGTGACTACAAATGGGGTTATCCATGAATTATCCCAGTGAAGGAACCACCCGGAGTGGGGATTTCGGGAACACAACATCCCAGGGACAGCAGCAACGCCGTAATTCCACAGCCACGCTGCTTCATGGCAGATCTCCCTTCTCCCAAAGCTCCCTTCTCCCAGAACTCCCTGGAGCTGGAGGGACCAGGATCCCGATGCTTTTTTCCGAGTTTTCATCCCCAAAGCAGTTCTGGCCCCGCTAACAGGAACGCTCAGGCTTCGGAAGCCGCTCCCCTCGTCCCTCCCACCCTCCTGCCTTCATTTAAATCTTGGCCACCTCAGGCACTTTGCTCACTCCTGTTTCAGTCTCAAACTCCCTCACTTAATGTCCCTGTGTAATCAGGCTCATCCTAACGCCAGGGAAAGCCAAAGAAATGGAAGAGATGTAAAGTTCCAAGCTTGTGACAAAGGACAGGAAACATTCCCGCACAAAGCGCTGCCCGGAATTCCAGGCAAAAGGACTGAGGGCGAAACTTTCCTAGCAAGTTAAAGAACTGAAGCAATTAAATGTGTGCAACCACATCTTCCTTCCCAGAGTTAATTATGATGGCTCTGGAGCATCCCTGAGGAGAGAGCCACGAGCAGCAGCGACTCCCAGCAAGCCCGTCCGGGGATGGAACGACACCGCCATAAATCCGGAATATCCTCCCCGATTCCGCGGCAACGTCCCAGCACGAGGCTCAGCAAGAACCATTTCTCAGCAGGAAAAGCATGACAAAGACTGTCAGCATTCCTGCCAGGTGGTTCCTGGGACAAGAGGCTCGTTCCTGCCTGGGGATAAGTAATTTAAATTCACCATCTGGGCTGGCAGCTCCCGAACAGCGCAGACAGGGATCCATGGACAACCCGGAATGTGCTCCCTGGAGCTGCCCCGAGGGCAGGAAAACCAGGGCACTGAAACTGCTTGGAAAGGGCTTCATTCCCCAAAAAATGAAGGGTCAGTGCTGACCTCGCTGACAGCAGTGAAGGGGAAAGGGAGTGCAGTGTCTCACAGGTAAAATCCTGCGTTTATTCGCTTTTCCTGCAGGACTTTCCCTTCTGTGAGGAAAACACGTCGCTTCTAAGGCCCCACTGAGAAATCCACTCCCAATTCACTGACCGAGAGGTCAGGAAAGAACTGTGAGTTAATTTGTATTAATTAATTAAGCTCAGTCGTATTTGGCCAAACCAACAATCCCTTCCCACACACACGCACGACCTCTGCTGACTTCCTTCCCCTTCCAGATGGAATTCTGGCCGTTCTGACCATTCAGCAGCCCTGGATCAAGGACTGTCCCCTCCCTCTGGAAAGAGGAGGAGAAAGTTTAATTCTCATTTTATCACTACCCACTGCCATGTCCTCACCTTCTGATGTTCCCTTCACACACTCGGGGCTCATTCCTTCACTTTTCACGGATTTATTTCCCTCCTCCTGGCAGTAGCCATGGACAGCACGTTCAGCTCATGGGCATTTCTGATCCAAGAGGGTTTCTCCAAGGATGGTCACTGTGCAAATCCATCACTGTCCAGGGAGTTTCTCAATCCAGCCTCTCTGGAGCTTCCCTGGCATTTCCCAGTTTCCTGTTGCCATCTGCTGGTGGAATTCCAGACTCCACCGGTGGCTGCGTGTGTGTGAGGCACAAACCAGTCCATGAAATCCAGCCTGGAATGTTCCAGGAATGATTTGGGTTGGGAGGAACCTTAAATCCCACCCCTGCCATGGGCAGGGACACCTTCCACTGTCCCAGGCTGCTCCAAGCCCCGTCCAGCCTGGCCTTGGACACTTCCAGGGATCCAGGGGCAGCCACAGCTTCCCTGGGAAGAGCTTTCTCCAAACTCCAGAAGATTTCTTCCAAATTCTGGAAGAATTTATTCCCAATATCCCATCTAAACCTCTGCCAATTTGAATCCATTCCCCCTGTCCTGTCACTACACACTCTCTTTCTGGAAGAAAATTGGAATTTTGCCTGCAGAGAGAACTGAAACACCGAACCAAAACAAAAATAAACCTCTAGGAGTCCAAGGAATGCACAGAATCCATGCTGCTCCATCCCAGAGCTTTCTACTACTTCAAATTGACAGTAAAATCCTCAAAAATGAGAATCAAAAAGCCACAAGGGCAATGCATTGACTGAGGAATGGAATTTTCCCTGAAGAAATGGTTCCCAACTTCCCAAACAGGAGAAGGAATTCGATGGATTGTCCTGCTGGGACAGACACAGGGAGGACATGAGGCTCCCTCACGCTGGGGAGGATCTCCAGGAGGGATCGTGCCAGGGACTGGATAAAAAGCACTCTGAGAATCACGAAAAAAAGGGAAATATTTCAATCCACGAGAGTGGAGCTGGGAAAACTTCAACCCTGGAGATGGGAGCAAGAACAGGGATCCAGAGTGACGGAGAGGAGGAAAATCCAGGAAGGCAGAACCCAACCTGAGTTCAGCAGTGTGAGAATGAACAGTGCAGGAAACGTCACTGGGAACGTCAGGAATTACCTCAAACTCGGAACGCCAGGAATTACCTCAAACTCGGAACGCCAGGAATTACCTGAAACTCGGAACGCCAGGAACTACCTCAAACTCAGAATGCCAGGAATTACCTCAAACTCAGAACATCAGGAATTACCTCAAACTCCGAACGTCAGGAATTACCACAAACTCGGAACACCAGGAACTACCTCAAACTCAGAATGTCAGGAATTACCTCAGACTCGGAACGCCAGGAATTACCTCAGACTCGGAATGACAGGAATTACCTCAGACTCGGAATGACAGGAATTACCTCAAACTGGGAACGTCAGGAATTACCTCAAACTCGGAATATCAGGAATTACCTCAAACTCCGAACGTCAGGAATTACCTCAAACTCGGAATGCCAGGAATTACCTCAAACTTGGAACGTCAGGAGTTACCTCAAGCTTGGAACGTCAGGAATTACCTCAAACTCGGAATGTCAGGAATTACCTCAGACTCGGAACGTCAGGAATTACCTCAAACTCCGAATGTCAGGAATTACCTCAAACTTGGAACATCAGGAATTACCTCAAACTCCGAACGCCAGGAATTACCTCAAACTGGGAACGTCAGGAATTACGTCAGACTCGGAATGTCAGGAATTACCTCAAACTCGGAATGACAGGAATTACCTCAAACTCTTCCCAGAAGCCCTGCTTGACTTTGTCCGTGGTCTCGGCCAGCTTGCTGAGCTCCCGCACACGGCTCTCGATCTCGGCGGCGTTGATCCGCGTGGTGTTCAGGGGCTGAGGACACCGACCCCGAACAGCAGCAAAGAATTAAAAAACACCACCCAGAAAAGACAATTCAAACACAAACCCCCCAAGCCAAGGGTATTTTATGGGAATTTTAGGATCCAGGTATCTTTTTGGATGTGAGAACTTTGGAATTCCGACAGAGGGCAGTGAGGACGGGAACGGTGAACAGCTTTTTTAAAATCTCATTGTTTTTAATTAATGTATTAAATTATCTCATTTCTGGACTTGTCCTGCAATTCCTACAGGCCAGGATGACACCAGGGAATTCTCCACATCACGACACTCGACCCCTTCCCAAGCATAACAAAAACCATTCCCATTTAAGTGACTTTGTCATCCATTTAATGACGTTTAACTCTTCATTTTCTGCCTCAGGAAAGAAAAAATCTTGTAGAAAATACGGAAAAGCTGCATTCCAAAAATTATCCCGGAGCTGACAAAGCTCAGGGGATGTTTTTTCCTTCTCACCTGCTTGAGCTGCAACACGGTGCCCAAAGTCTCCACCATGGGGTTCTTCTTGTAGTGCTCCACCAGGTCGGTCAGCGAGTCGAACTTCTCCCCTCCGCCCACGTCGTATTTGAGATCCTGGAATGGAAAATGCTCCTCAGAGAAATGCACCTCCCACCAGCACAGCCCCTCCAGGCCCGGCCTTCTGTCAGGAATAACCTCTAAAATTACCTGTGAAAGACTCTACTAAAATCCTGCTGCTAAAAGGTAGAAATTTAAAAAATAGGAACAGAGACACTCTGCAGGAAATCCCATTTTTGCCTTAAAAATCAGTTTATTTGCCCATTTAGAGAGCTGATTCCCTCTGAACCAGGGTCCAGGCAGCCCAAGTAGATACTGGACAAGAATCCAGGAATTAGGGATTTGAAATAATTTCCAAAATTAAGTGTATGATTGGGTCCTGAAAGGCTGGTACTGCCTGGCACCATCCTGATTTTAAGGAAGCAATGCCAAGTTACTTCCCTCACACAAGTGCTAACTGCAAATCAGAGAAGTTTTCTTGAAAAAATGAAAATATTCTGGTAATTCAGCATTTACAGTGCTGGTGGGCCATTTCTACCTCCAAACTACTCCTGTTACTGCATTTTGGTTGGTTTTATGCAGTTGAGTCGTTGCACTGTCTTTTGGCACAACAGAAGTAGAAAAGAATGATAAAAATCCGTAATTTTTTAAAAATCGATGACTTTTAAAAAAATCTATGATTACTTTTTAAATAGCAACCCATGGGCACATATTAAATATCAAAACTGTAATTTAATAGTATTTCAGTGAAGAACTACTTTACATTAAATTGAAGATTTAGGTTTTGAGGCACTCCTTGGAGTGAGCACTCGTTTTCACAGCCTGATCACCTGTCAGGTGTGACTGCCTGCCCGGACAGGAGAAAGGCGTCCATGGATGGATCTCCATTTATCCAATCACTCCTGATGGAGGGAATCCATCCGGGAGACCCCAAAGGCTCCCTGAGCACAGCAAGGGGTGATCTGAGCCCTTGACAGGAACCAGTCAGCCCCACAAAATAATCCCGGCTGGAATTCCAGCGCCACCAGAACTGATCGAAGGGATGGCCTGCGGCACCCCCAGGGGAAGGGGACGGATCCAGAGCGGCAGGGATTCCCTGCTGTCCCCACCTGGCAGTGGATCATGACGTGTGTCACTTTGGATTTGCCATCGTTGCTCTCTCCCTTGTCGTCCCCCGTCCTCACGGACAGGACGAAGTCGCCGGGGTGGCTCTGGCTCTCCCGCACCAGGAAGCTCCCGTGTTTGCCCTTCTCTGTCAGGAGCTTCTCGGCCTCTCTCCCGGAGAGATGCCCGTGAAACCACCTGTGAATAAAGGGACACAGGGATTGACACCCTGCTTGGCATTCCAGCTGAATTCCAGCTGTTTATCATCAAACTAAATCCTTCTGTTCACTCCGCAGTGGCCAGGGCTAGGGAAAACCTCCATTTGGACAAACAATAAATAAAACAAGCCTTGGAAGTGGCCAGGTGCACAGCAGCGGGAACAGAAACACTTCAAAGCACTTCCCTGGAGTTTCCCACAAGCTTCCAGGGAAGCTTTGATCTGGATCCTTCACCACAATCCCAACGGATTCCAGTAAACACCAACCTTCCCCTCCGCCAAGGCACTCATCCTGCCTCGATTTCCTTCATGGAACTTTCCCGATAAACTCACAGGAACTTCACCCCCTTGAGACCTCACCCCTCCATCCCCTTAGGAACTGGAGAGGATAATCCTGGGAATCTCAATCCCTCAGGAAACAGGGCCAGAAAAGCACAGAACCTCCCCACCTCTGTTAAGCCATTCTGAGCAGTGAGGGAACTTGTTTGAATATTTTTCCTTGTTTTCTCACTTCTAGGAACAAACAGGGATCTGCTGGTTTAGTTCTGACCCCCGACATTTCCTCAAATCCAGAGGCTCAAATTCTCCTCCTTAACCACGCTCCTCAGAACAGTGAGGAGTTGTACCGCCTTCCCTTTGTACCCACTGCTAGGAAAAGCACAAAGAGGTACGTCCAGAAATATCCCCGGGAATTCCTTTCAGTGTCAGGAGAACGTCTCCAATTAAATGCTCTCCCAGTAAAAATAAAGGGAATTATGCCCTCTTTTTCAGTCCTGTCCCACCCAAGGAAGAACGCTGAAGGGAGCAGGCTCTGAGGCCTGGATTGCTTCACCTTCAGCCACGTTTATTCATCTCTTTCACAAGGAACCTCCCTGAAACGAACCCAAGGCTGCGCCCACCCTTTCCCTGGGCGTTAGGAGGGACAAACACGGTGTTTATTAAGCAGCACGGGGACACCGAGGTTCCACCGCTTCTCTGACCTTTCCGACGTGGGATCAGCACAGTTGAGGGGATATTTCAGCTCGATGACGTCTCCGTTCTTCTCCTTGAGCTGCCCGTGGTGCTCCATGTAGTACTGGACCAGCTCAGCCAGCGTGGCAAACTTCTCTCCCCCATAGAGGTCATAGTAGTCACCTGTGTTCTGGATCTTGATGTGGGTGACAGCTCCGGTCCGTCTGGTATTGCAAAGAGAGGACAACAAAATCCCCCCCGAGTCAGCTGATCAATCAATCAATTCATCAATCAATCACTTTTATACTTGGTGATGGCTGAGGTGGAGAACTCCACACTCACAATTCCAGCGCTGAGCTACAGCAGGAGAGCTGAGCTGCTGCCCCGTTCCTCCAGCTTCTCTGCCCACCAGCCAGGGAGAACAGGAAGGAATTCCATGCTGGAGGGCTCCTCGAAGGCAGCTCAAACCCTGCAGCCTCACAAGCCCCCCCAGAAACCCCTGAGACCCCCGGAATTCCACACACGAGTGCCAGGCTGGAGGGTGGGAGGAATTCAGCGCTCCGGAGAGACGGGAGCTGGTTTGCTCCTTCTCCAGGATTGCCGGCAGCTCCCGAGGTGTCTCCCGCAGGAAACGCTTCCCTCTGCCTGCTGCCACGGGCTGTGACACGAAGGAAGAGCAGCTCCCGGCAGGAATGCCCTCCCGTGCCACAAGGGCCGTTATCTCCCAAGCATCCAGCAGCACAGCTCTTATCACCAATCCCACTTTTCCCTTTTCCTTTATCTACTTCCTCTCGCTGCCTTTTCCCCATCCCTGCCACGCAGTGTCAGGGCACAACCGTCACCAAAAGGCCAATTTTGGAAGCTGAAAAAGCCACAGTTTGCCCTTAAAAACTTGCTGACTTTTCCTGTTGTGAGGAGAGCCTGGATTTCCTGCTGGATCACGAATTCCCAACACCTCTGCTGCTTCCAGCTGGGGACCAAAGGGATTTGTAAAGGGATAAAAGCAACGTTATTATCAACCCATTTTTGCTTCCCCCGAATTTTTCTTGTCTTGCTGTAAAATCAGAATTCACTCCCCTCCAACCCAGAGCTGGGTAAAAGTATCTGAGAAGTTCTTCGGGGAAAATGGGAGAAAAAGAAGAGGGAAAAGTGAACAAGACTAAAAAGTGATCCGTGCATTGTTTCACCTCTCGCAAGGAGTTCACCCCCAGCTCTTTCCCCACGGGACAGCAGCAAATTAAAATCCTTACCCAGGCTGGAGAGATCCAAACTCACCTAACAGAGAGTGTGAAATCTCCGGGGTTGCTTTTGCTGGGCCGTGCCAGGAAGCTGCCATCGACTCCTCTGGTGAGCAGCAGGTTTTCTGCCTCCACCCCAGTGATGTTTGGATGAAACCATCTACAAGAGGTTAAAAATAAAGAATGTTAATAAACAAACAGCAGGTTTGCAGAGCTAACTCACGCAGAGCTTCCAAACTGAGTTTTGTACCTAAATTAATAAAATTTCTGTTCGGTTATTAGTTTCACATTGCAACTTTATATGTTGCAGTTTTTAGTAAATTCAAGAATTACATTTATGCACACTCTGGATTAAAATGCTATCAAAGGTACACAGCATAAACACAGCCCAGAAGTGGCATTTCCTCACCCCAGGAAAACACGGCGCACAAAGAGGCTGAAAGACAAACAGGAAAAATACCTAAAAATACCACAGACCACCCCAAAGTGACACTTGACAACATTGGGAAGGTTAAAAACGGAACAGAACCTCATGGCCGAGGGGGTCAGGAAGGAAGTCCCCGCGTGGACACCCCGCCGCTCTTCCTCCCGGGAATGCAGAGCCGCGCTCGGAGCCGTCCCGCTTAAATGCAACCCCCGAGGAATCTCCCGTGGATCCTCACCACCCACCAGCTGCCCTCAATGACAATCCCAGAGCCCGGCAGAGCTGGGCTGGGGCCAGCAGCTCCCGTCCCCACCTCTGGCATTGACTTTGGGGACTTATTTGGAGCCGCTCGGGGTCACCGCTGCCCCTGCTCTTATCTGGAATTGCCCATTTTTACTGCAGCCCTGCCCGAAAGGGCTCTCTGAGGATTTCAGAAGCCAAACTCTAAAAATAAACCAACAGAGCAGGGGTGCGGGCGCTCCTGCCACAATTAAAAATCACCTTTAATTTTCAGAGTTAAATCCTCGTTTTTGTGTGCAGAAGGAACTCGGCCTGCTCCTCTCTGTACACATCTGGGTTTTGCCAAAGTGCAGCAAAATGCACCCAAACCACCCCACGGTCAGGATCATCCCAGAGAGAGGAGTGTGGAATCCAGAAAAACTGAACAGCATTCCTGATCCTTGCTGAGCCAGTCAGCACTTCAGGCTAAATTGCCAAATCAGCACAATATGAGAGCACAGGTCTAAATTTAGGGTTATTATTTCAATTGTTGCAGCAATTCCTTCCCTACCGAAGAGCTGCCAATATTCCCACCGAAGCCTTATCCAGACCGTTCTCTTCAGAAAGGTTCTGGAGTTTCAGGATTCTGGAAAATCCAGATCTCCAGCAAGTCATTCCAATGGGAATTAGGGTCCATTTTAGAGGTAAATTGTGTGAGTCTTCTTGTGAATCTTGATTTTTTCCCTCTTGTTAATAATGTTCTACCTGCATCAAGAAAATCCAGTGAATTGTCCCCACCTTTCACTGAAGAACAACACAGAAAATATCAAATTTATGCACAGGACGTGGAAAAAACCATTCAAAAATACTTCCAAGTTATCAGAGCAAATGGGAACGAACTAATTAATAATGTTGCATTTATCTAACGATTGTTCAAAGGTCAAGGGAAGTTCTCACAGAAGAAACTGCACAAGCATCAGTACCTGGGGTGAGCTGAACATTAAATAATGCATTTCAGTGTACAGCAGTTTGCCTGCAGAAGCTGATAATATATTTAATATATTTAATGTATTTACCACATTTCCACTCCCAAAATTTTAGTTCCTTTAGGAGAAAACAAAAAAAAAAAATCAAAAAACCCAAAATGTGCAGTAATACTTTGAACAGTGCATAAAAATTTTACATGTGCATAGAAATCAAGAGAAAGCTGGGTAAGTTTTGGAGTTTGTATCAAAAAATGTATAAACAGAGGAGGAATTATTGGGATTGGTTCTCCGGATTTATCATCCTGACATTCCATAAGCTTTAACCAACGGAATATCTTCTGTATCCCACCCTGAGCCTGACGGAAGTAGCTGTATGTGAGTTTTTACAGTAAAGGAAAAATAATAATTTATGTACAGACGCGACTACAAATAACCTGTTATTTAACAGGTTATCCACAGGGGAGGTTCAGCACATGACTGATGGATTAAATCCCAAAATCCCACTCCCATATCCACACCAAGAGGTCAAAATCCAAGAGCAGCCAAGCCAAGCTGCACCTCGGGAAGGTTTGGTGCTCTTTATGTAACGCGGGCGCTGCTGGCGCCTCGTCCCGCTGCTCCCTCGGCTCCGTATTTTTGGCTCTGAGTAGGAAGCTGCACTTGTCAGCCACCCCAAATAGCAGAATGGGGGTGTCAGCGATCCCTGCCAGCGGTTCCGGCCGGCACCAGCATCCTCCTTGAAGTGCTGCCATCCCCGCTGCGCTCCTGAGCTCGGCGGGGCCAGCGCTGACCGGTGACACCACCCCCGGCCAGGACCTGCTCTCCCGCTTCCTTTTATAGGGATGGAATGCATTTTGGGCTTTTTATCCCGCTTTCCCTCCCCGTCTCGGTGGGAGCAGCTGCAGAGCTGCCCCAGCCAAGGGCAGTGAATGCAATCGCAGGAGTCGCCCAAACCCACGCTCGCGTCTGCCCGGCTCCTCACATCCCTCCCGCGGCGATTCCCGCTCAGAATACGCCGCTCCCAGTCCCGAATTATTCCACAGCAAGGTGGAAATGTTGGTAGGAGAGGAACCAGTGACACGGCAGGGGCTCATTTACAGAAACAAGGTTTCTGGTGAAAATAAACCCCAAAAACCATGGTGGAAAATCCATCCATCCACCCCACAATTATCCCGTTTTTGTTGTCGTGGTCCAGCAGAGACCAGCAGGATCTGTGCTCCCTGAGCACTGCCAGAGCATTTCTCTGTCACCAAACGAAAAGAAATAAATCAATACAATTTTCCACGCTGTGATTGGGGTTTTTAATCACCTTTGCAAGAGCAGGGGAGATGGAATCGGTTCTGTCTCAGCTGTCATAACCACAGCGCTGGGGATGTGCTGACGGGGACTTTAATTACTCCTATTTATAGGCTCATCAGTTGATATTTCCCATCTTTTTTTTCAGTCTCCCTCACAAGTGACAATTTAGAGTTGTGAGCGGAGTAAGGGGATTTATTCCTGGCGAGGAGGAAGCTCACGGTGTTTCCAAAAGGTCACCTGGAGCCTTGATCCCAGCGTGAGTGGGGACACCCAGAAAACCCAACACAGACTAAAAATCCTCCATGTAGTTCAAAAAACCCCAAATCCAACTATAAACGGCCACAGATTGAAACCAACTCATCCAGATTCACCATCCTGAGCAGAAGAGAGAAAACAACTTATCCTCAGAGAAATTATAATTTAACAGGTATTACTTATAGAGGTGAATCCACTGAAATTGTGGCTGCCCTGGATCCCTGGAAGTGTCCAAGGGATGGGATGAGCTTTAGGATCCCTTTCAACCCCAACCATTCTGGGATTCCCTGAATCTCAGAACAGGTCTGTTAAAAAGGATGAAGATGTTTATATTCTTTTCTATGATAATAATTCCTCCGAAGCCCAATGTTCAGCCAAATCTCTGAGCGCAAAAGGACACCTGGTACCAGACAAATACCGAAATACATCAAGGACAGGGAGAAGCTGCAACAAAGAGATGGATTCGGCTGTTTCTCATCCTGCTCCAACAGAGCCACAAGGGTTTGAAATTTAGGGAATGGTGACAACTACTCAAGAGCGGGATGCTCAGGAGCACTCATTTGCAGCTGGGGCGGGTTTTAGGGTCGGTCAATCAGCGGTGCCGGCCCTCAATGGAACACGAACCCCGGGCCTCGGTACTGAGCGGGTCCCACACGAGATCAATCATTCCTGGGCTGCGGTGCTCCGTGGGGACACTCACGTGAACCCCTCCAAACCGGGGGCACGGGGGCAGCTCCGGCCGCCACCGGGAGGCGGAGGCACTCGAAGCCACTCGACCTCTCCACCTCCGGGAGTGGGGACATCCTTCGGGAACGGGATCGGGAGTGGGGACTTCCCCCGGGAACGGGACCCGGGAGTGGGGACATTCCCCGGGAACGGGCGGGGAGCGGGACCCGGGAATGGGGACATCCCCCAGGAACGGGATCCGGGAGCCGGGCCATCCCCCCGGGAACGGGTGGGGTGGGCGCTGCCGGGGCGGGTCCCGGGGGTCCTGCCCGTCCGCACGGAGCAGCCCCGTCCCCGCAGCCGCCGGGAGCGGGCGCGGAGGCGCCCCAGCAGCAGCGGCCCCTGCCCGCCGCC
>VYZT01011862.1:19055-36383 GCA_013400735.1 Pomatostomus ruficeps
GAGCGGGAGTGTCGCCGGTCCGGGCGGCCAGGCCGCGGCGGGATGCGGAGGCCGCGCCGGAGCCTCCGGGAGCTAGGCTGGGTCAGGGCCCGGCAGCGCAGCGGGGCCGGGGCAGTCCCGAGCCGGGACAGAGGCGGCTGCGGGGTCGGGGTGTGTTTGCGTGTCCCCGGGCTGCTCTAAGCGCCGTGCAGGAGCGTTTTAAGTCACGAAGGGGCGCGCAGGGAGCAGCACTGGGCGAGCCGCGGCTGGAGGAGGTGGCTGGCAGCTACTGGAAAGGTGTAAAGGATAGCTTGGAATCTTTTATTTTATTTTCTCTGTTCTGTGACGAGCACTAACTGCTGCTGTCTGTGGTCGCAGATGGCGGGTGAGAAGGCGCCCGCGGAGAAGAAGCCAGCTGAGAAGAAGCCGGGCAAGAAGAAGGCAGGGGAGAAGAAGCCGGCGGAGCAGAAGCCAAGCCAGAAAGCAGCCGGGGACAAGAAGAAGAGGGTGAAGAAGTACCATGCCAGCCGTAACCCCGTCCTGGCCCGCGGCATCGGGCGGTATTCCCGCTCTGCCATGTACGCCAGGAAAGCCCTGTACAAGCGCAAGTACACGGCCCCGGAGACAAAGGTGGGATGGGAAGCACGGTGGGAATGATCACGTTTGTTGTGGTGCCTTTGGTCTGAAACGTGCTGAGCTTTCCCTGCTTTTTGCCCACAGATAGAGAAGAAGAAGAAGGAGATGCCCCGCGCCACCATCACGAAGCCAGTGGGTGGAGACAAGAACGGAGGCAGCCGGGTGGTTAAAATCCGGAAAATGGTATGGAAAAGCGCTGGGATGCTCGGGTTTGGGTCCAGCTCCCTTTAGGCTGGGTGATGAGCCTGGGGGGGATGCAGGGACCTCAGCCTGTGCTGTGCTTCAGCACTTTCCTTGAGTGCACACCCAGCATTCCTGGGAGATGGTGGGAATTCTGTGCCCTGGGTGTTGCTCTCCTGAGGTGGAAGCACACGCAGACGCAGAGCTGGACACAGAATATTGCAGGAAACACTGGTGTGTTCCCAGGCACTGGCTGCAGCAGAAATCTTCCCAAACACTGAAGTTAAAGGAAATAGGGAAAACCTTTTGCTGTCCTGTGGAACACAGGTGGTACAAGCTGTTTGTTCTCTTTCCCCAGCCCAGGTACTACCCCACGGAGGACGTTCCCCGGAAGCTGCTGAGCCACGGCAAGAAGCCGTTCTGCGAGCACAAGCGGCGCCTGCGGGCGTCCATCACCCCCGGCACGGTGCTGATCCTGCTCACCGGCCGGCACCGCGGCAAGGTGGGCACGGCTGCTGGCACGGGGGCTCGGCAGCGTTTCAGACACTCTGAATTTCCCATTGGATGTCATCTGACCCTGCTCGGCCACTGGGTGCCAGTCTGTGACTTCTGTCTGGGTGTTTTCCCCATCCAGCCTTTAGGGGAGGCAGAGTTGAAGTGTTTCTTAAATTAAGGTTGTTCTGAGCAGAGCTGGAAGTAAAACAGGCTCAGGCAGCTGCTCGGACAAAGTGAAAGGAGTCTGGCTGCAGTGCAGAGCAGCACAGCCAGTGCCTGTTCCTGGTGCTGCAGCAGCAAACACAAAACTCGCTCCTACAGCAGTTATTGCAAAGGAAAAATCAGAATTTCATTCTTAATCTAATTATCAAGGTAACAGTGGATTGTTACATTGGGTTCTCCATCCTCAGGATGGTCACCAGCACAACTGGCATCCCTGATTTTCTTGAGTTCTTTGTGTTCGATGCCACATTCCATGAAGAGCACTGTCAGAGAAGGAAACCCTGACCAGAAGGAACAAAACCCGGCTGAGGGTTGCTTTAACCATGTGATGGGGGGTCCTTGTGGTGTTTATCCAATTCCTGTCTGTAACTTGTACAGAGGGTTTGGGTGATGGGATGGCTGTTGCCATCCTGGGGTAATTGGCTTTGCTCAGCCTTGAGAGATAAAGCCCATGGAGAGTCACACTCGATGGAGAGGAGGGACCTGGCAGTGCTGGGGCTGGGGTCACAGGGTGGCAGCTCCTCGGGTGGCACAGCTGACCCACTCCTGGAGCACTGTCAGGGCTTGTACCTGTAACAGAGGCCTGACGTGGGCACAGTCCCAGTTTGGCTGTGGTGTGGGAGCGCTGGCACCTGAGGATTGATGTCACATCTCATTTCTTCACAGCGTGTTGTGTTCCTGAAGCAGCTTGACACTGGCCTTCTGCTTGTGACAGGTAAAAGCTTTCACTTAAACATCGTGATACTTTTGTTTTGGGGGGGTTCTGTGGATTTGGGGTGGGATTTTTAAGTTCAAGTTTGGGGTCAGTAGCACAACAGATGTTTGGTTTGGTACATCAGTGTGGAATTGAATTTTGTGGTGGAGTCACCACCCCTGGAGGTGTTCAAGCAACGCCTGAATGTGGCACTCAGTGCTTTGCTCCTATTGACAAGGTGGTGATCGGTCAAAAGTTGGACTTCATAATCTTGGAGGTCTTTTCCAACCTTAATGATTCTGTCATTGTGACTTTGCAGAGAGGTGGAGGGGCGATAATTAAGCTTCAGTATCTAACTACCTGGACGAGCTCAGGAAGTAAAATTTTTCATTTCTAGAGGGCTTTGTTCAGATTTTAGCTGTAGGCAACTGAAGGAACTGGTCATCACACAGACTACAAAAATTCAGCTTTGAGGTAGTGGTTTTCACCAGAAATGCTGACCCTGTTCTCTTGCCTCCCTCTGCCTTCAGGCCCCCTGGCTGTCAACCGCGTCCCCTTGCGCAGGGCCCACCAGAAATTCGTTATCGCCACGTCCACAAAGGTGGATCTCACTGGGGTGAAGATTCCCAAGCATCTCACTGATTCCTACTTCAAGAAGAAGAGGCTGCGGAAGCCCAAGCACCAGGAAGGAGAGATCTTTGACACTGAGAAAGAAGTAAGGGAAGGGACAGGGCGGTTCCTTCTTTCTGAGGGCTGGAAAGGGGGAATTAGCAGGAAACAAATAATTGGATTTTAAGTGGTCATTAGTAAAGTGAGGTGATGCCATTAAAATGAGGCAGCCCCCCTTTTAAATTTGGGGATTTTTCTCAGAGGAGAAGGAGCAATTATTCCAGTTAAATGCCTTTTTTGACCAAGAAACACCTTGACTGTGTTGGCTCCAAGGGATGCTGCACCACCTTCCCATTTAAAACAAATGAGGAAAAGATTTCTTGAAAATCCCAGAACTCAGGGTTTGCCCTGAACTTTCTCCTCTCTAAAGGATTCTGCAGTTGCTCCCCAGGATTTTCATGTTGTTCTTTGTGCTTTGCAGAAATACGAGCTGACGGAGCAGCGCAAGGCAGACCAGAAGGCCGTGGATGCCCAGATCCTGGCACGGATCAAGAAGGTGCCTCAGCTCCGGGGGTACCTGCGCTCCACGTTCTCTCTCTCAAATGGAGTTTACCCTCACAAATTGGTGTTCTGAGCCTTCTGGAAGCACCACATTAAAAAACTCCAAGGGAAAAAAAAAAAAAGCAAGGAGTTGTGGTGTGTTCATTGCAGTCGGTGACAGCAGGAGTCGCACAGCTCTTGCAGTGCTTGGTACTGTGGGGTGAAACTCGGAGGGGCTGCAGGTAGGGACCAGAATTTGGAGTTTGGGGTGTAGCATTTTTGGTTGTTTGTTGGATTTTTTAAACTATTGAACATAAACAGGAATTCAGTTTAACTCTGAGTGAGCTGGGGAGGGATCCTGAACAGATCTGCTTTGGGAGTAGCAGATAATGCTGGGCTGACCCAGTGCCAGAAAAATCTGGATAAAACATGTCTGTGCTGAAGCTCAGCAAACGGAACTTTGTGGAGATATTTCAGGAGCTCTGCCTTGATTTTGAAGTGGAAACGCTGGGAATACTCCACAGTTTTGCAGGATAACTTATTCCTGAAACTGAGAAAATTAGGCGTGTATGTCCCTTTTCTGTTCGTTATCCTTGTGAGATGTAAGGAATGTATCCGCTTAGAACAGAAAGATAAAACATCTTAATTTTGTAGGCTTGGGAATTGGTTCAAAATCAACCTGTTTCTGTGAAAGGGAAGTATTTTTCTATCCGGGGAGACTTCTGGAATCTCTGTAATTTTTCCTTTCTCAAAAACTGGCTGAAAGTGAGTGGAGCAGGTCCATCCTGTGTCTCCTCTGTGTTGAACTCAGCAGAAATCAATGCTTGGGTAG
Source organism: Pomatostomus ruficeps (assembly GCA_013400735.1). Lineage (NCBI taxonomy): Eukaryota > Metazoa > Chordata > Aves > Passeriformes > Timaliidae > Pomatostomus > Pomatostomus ruficeps. The sequence goes on from VYZT01011862.1 coordinate 23,243, forward strand.
CAGCAGCCCTGCTCTTACACAAACCTGGGATGTACAGATCACCAAGTCTGGCGCTCTGGAGCTCTTCCTCAGCCAGGCTCCTGCAGGAATCCAGGTTTATGTAACTGCACCATCTGTCTGCCCAGTGATTCTGAGCTGAAGTAGCCAGCAGGGTTAGACTTGACAAGAAATAGAGATTTCATCAAATTTATACAGCCTCCATAAAAAGGGGATAGGAAAGGGAGCAATACAACCCTGTGGGAAAGAGGAATTGGGCTTGGAGTGCTCCAGAGGCGGTGGAAGAATTTGGACACCTGAGGAGTACCTGGTTTGCACCCAGGGGCCACGGTCTGGTGCTGGTGGGTGTTGAAAAGGGTCTGGAAGTGAAAGCACTGGGCACTCCCAGCATCCTCCTGCTGGTGATTAACAGGCTGAGAGAGCTGGAGGTCTTCACCTGGAGAAGGAAAGGCTCCAGAGGAGCCTTAAAACCCCTTCCAGGGCCTATAGGGGCTCCAAGAGAGCTGGTGAGGGATTTGGGGACAAGGCCTGCAGTGACACGACAAGGGGCAATGGCTTCCCACTGGCAGAGGGTAGGGATCGATGGGATATTGGGAAGGAATTGTTTCCTGTGAGGGTGGGGAGGCCCTGGATCCCTGGAAGTGTCCAAGGCCAGGCTGGATGGGCCTTGGAGCACCCTGGGACAGTGGAACTGGATGAGCTGTGAGGTCCCTTCCAAGCCACACCAGCCTGGAATTCTCCCTGAAGTATCCGTGAGGCGCAGCAGAGGGAGGCAGTGAGCCGGCTGTGTCCCGGTGCGGAATTCCCGGCCTGGCTGAGAGGTGTCTCTTGGTCTGTTCTGCCCCGTGAGCCGGCTGTGTCCCGGTGCGGAATTCCCGGCCTGGCTGAGAGGTGTCTCTTGCTCTGTTCTGCCCCGTGAGCCGGCTGTGTCCCGGTGCAGAATTCCCGGCCTGGCTGAGAGGTGTCTCTTGCTCTGTTCTGCCCCGTGTTCTTTATTTTCCCTACCATTGGAATTTTATCAGGGATTGATTGCATCTTATCTCGTGTGTGGTTTGGTGGATAGTGAGTTTAGTCAGAGGCTTTTAAGTTAAAGGGAGTTTGTCCTGCCTGTTTCCATAAATCAACTCTAAAAAGATACACAAGGGTTGCACACATCCCCCTGTTACTCCTAGGGTAGGTCTAAGAAAAATCTTAACCAAATATGCTTAGGAAGTTCACTTAAAGTAAAAATTGTATGTGGGAGCAGTGAAATGGGGACAGCCCCATCCAGCAAGGAGAATCAGAAGAGTTTGTACAAGGATGTGGTGGTGCAAAGTCTGCAACCCCGAATTCAGTCACACACTTGTGCTCCTGAGGGAAAACTGAGGGAGGTATTAATGCTCCAGTCATTCCCTCCCCTCTGGGAGTGGGGAAGTTGCAGTAACGAAACAGCCCCAAAAACCATCGGGCGTGGAGATCCAACGGCGTTCTCTGTAATTCCTGGTTGCCCTGACACATTCCTCCCTTGTGCATCAGGAGACACCTGGGACCATTATCCTTGTTTACTGGGAGGGGAGGCTGTGTCTGCTGCCAGGAAGTGATTTGGAAATGGGCGCTGGTGGTCAATGGATGCTGCTCTGGAGCAAGGGCCTCACGTGCTGGCATTGCCCTGCTGCTGTCACCTGCGTGACGAGGTGGTGGCAGGAACACACCCTGCAAGGTGGGGAGGGAGGGAGGAAGGGAGGGAGGAATATCTCTGCTCCTGTCAAGCTGAGTCACTGGCCCAGCTGGATGCCAGTGTCACACCAAGGGATGTGGGAGCGGGGAAAATTGGAGCACCCAGTCCTGCCTTCCTGAGGCCGAGCCGCTCCTCAGGCTTTGCTGCAGGAAATGGAGATTGCAAAACCCTCAAATTCCATAAGGAGAGGCAGCCAGTGATCAGCTGTGATGTGTCTGTCTCCAGCCTCCCAAATATTTTCCCTGAGCCGTGTGAAATCTGCCTCCTTTCTGAGAAGCTGCAGGGTGTGGTATGGAAAACAGGACAAGCGAGGCCTGTGCAGGTGACCAGCCCAGAGGGATTTTCAATGCAGAGAATGCCGGCTGCTACCTGAGCAGCACTCGCAGCGCATAAAGAGCCTTTGTGTGTGTTCTGGCTGCCCCAGCGTTTCCCGTTCCCAGCATGTGAACGGTTCTGCAGCCTGGGCTCGCTGAGTCACTGCTTTTCCCTGGGCAGCCCCCACAGAAGAAGCCAGAGACATCCAGAGCCTCCATCGCCCAATGAACGGTGCTGGAGATGTGCAGCTCCAAAAATAGTGACAGACTCAACCACAGCAGCACTTCATTAGCATCAAATGTGCTCTTCGCTTCAGCTGCCTAATAAAGTGATGTGTAATTATAATAAAGCGTCCTTTGGAGAGGAAAGGGAGAGGGATGTTGGCTTTCCCAGGGAACTGATAAGATGGGATGCCTTGTTATCTCCAGGCACCTCTTTTTACCTGTCAGCTGTGCAGTGGCCTGGTGGCCGCAGCTCCAGCCCGGCGAGGCTCTGTCCGGTGGGCTCAGGGAGGCAGACTCTGCCTCTGGAATGAGGATCCTTCTGGGACCAGGATCCCCAGGAGAAACTGAGGCAAAGCCCTTTCCCGTGCCAGGTTTGTAGAGAACAGTTCCCTGTGGCATTTCAGCTGTGACACTCTTGGGTTTAACCTTAATTAAGAGAAGATGCTCTGGCTGGAGGGTGAAGGTGCTTTTATGGGACTGCCACACCTTTTGGGCCAAGTGGTGAGGAAAATCTGCCAAATTCCAGAATGTCCAGGGGCTGGCTGCTCAGCCCACCTGTGCTGTAGGATGGGCCTTGCCATGAAGGAGAAGCTGAATATTTTTCTCCCAGCATATTTCCACTTGATCCCTGCCCTCCCTCTCCTCAGAGTTCAGAAATGTTGCAAAAAAAAAATCACTCTGGCTGCCCCCACAGGCTCAATAAAGAATAATCAAATAAATTACAATCCTCTGGATACAGCATGGAGAGCTCCTGCTCCTCTCCTGGATACAGCATGGAGAGTTCCTGCTCCTCTCCTGGATACAGCATGGAGAGCTCCTGCTCCTCTCCTGGATGCAGCATGGAGAGTTCCTGCTCCTCTCCTGGATACAGCATGGAGAGCTCCTGCTCCTCTCCTGGATACAGCATGGAGAGTTCCTGCTCCTCTCCTGGATACAGCATGGAGAGCTCCTGCTCCTGGTTTGGGAGCAGGAACTGAAGTTCCCAGCCACTGTTTACCTGTTAATTGGATTTCTCCAGTTCTCCTGCATTGCAGTCTTCGCTAAGCACTTGACAACTCATTGCTTAAGCAATTAGAGCAATTAAATCCTTATTTTTATAAGGATCTTGTTCACGATAGCCCTTGCTGTGTTTTGTTCTGGAAGCCACCGGTTGAGCAGAGCCAGGCAGTGCCTGAGTCACTGCAGAGGGTGGGTCTGGGGTGGCTGCATGTGGAATTTGACATGGGTGCCAAGCAGCAACCAGGACATTTTTTCTTTATTTAATTACTTTTTAATTATTTGTTTGTTGTTTGGGGTGGTTAGACCAGAGCAGGCTTAACCCTCTCCCAGACATCAGTCAAAACCCCCATTTTTGTCAGCTGGCTGGCTTTTTTGGCTCATTTTATCTATTTTTCCCCCATTATTTCAGTGTTTATCTCGGGGGGAAATGACTTTGCATGATGGATTGCACCCAGAGCCAGCAGCTTCTGTGACCTAAGCGTGGTTCACACTCCACCAGACATAAACACTTATTAGTTGTAATAGTGATGAGGAGAGAGGAAGCACAGTAGTCAAAATAGGGCTGGAGATGAAAGAAATTCAATGGTTTTTCCTCAGCAATATCGATTTTCTGTGCCAGCCTGAGCAAGTAACTTATTTTCAGTGAGGTCTGGGCTCCCATACTGCAGAAAGCAGAAATATTTTCTTGTGTCTGGTCTCAAGAAGTGTTTTCAACTTCAGAAAATGGGAAATTTATGTCAATTTTCTGAAGTACATCAAAGAATAAGCAAGCTCTGCTTGGCTGACACTGAGAGGGGACCTGATCCATCAATCTAATCTTGTTCCATGAGATCATATCAACATTTCAGACTGGAAAATACAAACCTGGTGTTGTGTTGAACACTGGCACAGGTGGCACGAAGAATAAATGTTCTCATAGTCCTATTTATCAGTTTTCATGTTGTTTTTTGCAGAATTCAGGCTGTTTTATTCGTCCAGGGCAGCAGAGCTCAGAGATTCTGAGACTGTGGAGCCATTTTGTGTTTCTGCAGTTGCCCAATTAGCAGTTCCTGGAGCTTTGCCTGCAGATTGTTTTTAATTATGATCAACACCAGCTTCTCAATATTTTACATCTGCTGAGCACTTTGGCCTCGTGACACCCAGCACAGGTAAAAAACTGCCATTAGAACACCCAGAACCCACACAAAGGTGAAATGATTTCTCCAATCCGTTGGAATGAGCCAGTGGGATGCAGGGAACCACACCAAAGAGCACAAGGAAAGGCTCTGAACCTCATGGAGAAAACACAGATTAAATCAGAAGCAATTTCATCGTCATCTGTTTTGCCAGTCCTGGTTGTAGAGGTTTTCCACTGGCCTGAGAGATGCCTTAGGATGGGATTGTTTTTAAAATGAAGGCTTTCAAGTACCACCAGGTGCTGTCCATGGGATCCCATTGTTCAAAACGGCCATTTTCACAAGAGGAAATAAAATCCCAAATGAAATGTACCAAAGCAGTCCTTGGTTCACGAGGCAGGAAGGGCATTTTTCAGAATAAGGCCCTAAAAAGAGTGAGGCGCCCTCCATGTGATGTCACCATTAAAATTCCTGGTGTGAGGGTCCTGCTGAGCTGAAAGGAAAATCTCTTTTGTGGAATTACATAGAAATTGGGGGGTAACCAGAATTTTTTCCTTCAAGGAAGCACAAAAACCCCTGAACAAATGGCCCTGTGGAATCAGGGAACTGAAAGCACAGCAAGTCCTGCTCCAAGGAGAGGCACGAGGCAGAGCTCCGCATCCACATGGCCTCCCTGGGGCCTGGCAAAGTGCAAAAAGGCCGCTGGAAACCTGGGGCTTTGTGTTTGTGGGAGAGAAAAAAGCCAAACACATGCCCAGAGCAGGGACCCAGAGGGAGAAAAAGGAAAACTGCCTTTTGAGCTGCTGATGCAAGAGAAACTTCAAGAGGGTTGGGTTTTTTTGTTCAAATCCTGGCTTTGGTCAAAGCACTGAGCATAAAAATGCGTGGTTTATTTAATCCAGCACTCCAGGAAAGACTTTCCTGCTTTGTAATTAAACAGAACTTCATCAAGGCAGTGTCTCACATCATTCTCTAACTGCCTCCTAACACAGACAACTCATTAATCCCCAAACTGCCTGACAGCCTGAATAAAAAAAATATAAATTAAAATAATACAAGTAACAGCACAAATTGTGTGGTTTGGGCTGCCTTGAAATAACTGCTGATTTCACAAGTGCCTGAGAAGGGTGTCCCAGTGTGAGCCAGGCAGTGCAGCTGCTCCTGGGGATTTATAATTCTCATTAGAATTTCTATCACTCTTCCCATCCTGTCACCCTGAGCTTCAACGTTTCATGTCATTCAATTGCCAGCACCCCGAGCCTGGGCAGACTGGGTAATCAAGCCTAAAAAATGGCTTTTTGATGTGTTTGTCAGGCCCAATCAAGAGCCCCATGATAACAGAATGGAGCCCAGCACACAAAATGTGGTCCCTGTGCTGCACGGGGAGGGCTGGGCTGTGTCACCTGTCTGGGAAATGAAGGTCTCGTAACGGGGGTGGTGCTGGTGGCTGTGGGTGACTGACGGCTCTGCTCTGGTTCTCCTCTCGATTAATTTATTGTTTCTGGGGTTATTTTAGCTGAAGTTTAGTTCTTCCTGGTTTCTCTGTAGGCTGTTTGTGATGTTGTTTTAAAAGAAGCACTGTGCTGTTGTGAAACATGAAGTGAAGGTTTCTAAAACAATTCCTATTCCCTGTCAGGACCAGGATTTTATAGGCACAGAACATTCCACTGCAGCACCATAAACTCACCTCCAACCACACCACAAACGCAGAAACTCTCCTACCTGTAGCAGCACGCAAAGATTTCCAACCATCCTGGCTTCACCCAGCGGCCAGTCCAGCCCAGCTGTGGAATGATGAATTATTTGGCCTTTCCTGGTCGGTGCCATCTGGCTGGAAGGAAAATAGGGAAAAACAGGTGAATCAGAGAGAGCACAAGAGGACTGCACCTCTCCCATAAATCAGCAGCAACCCTTCACTGACAGAAATATAGCACACACCTCCAGCCTTTTCTGCTTGCTTCCCTCCGATTTATATCCTGTCATCTTGTTCGCTCACTGCGACTTTATTGTACAACAGTTATTGCACTTTTTTTAAAAACAGATTCTTGGCTGGAGATAGAGAAAAGAGATACTGGAAAGAACAAGAGAAACGCTGCAAGAAAGGAAGGAAGGGGAGGAAGGCTCTGTGGGAAGAGCACCTCTGGAGATGGGGGCACTTAGAGCTGCAAGACAGCACCACACAGAGAGCAAAATTGTTCTTCCCAGAGGAAAACCATTCCGCTTATCCCACTCTGCACAGCTTGGCTTCAGGTCTCAATTAGTGGCTTTCAGTTTCAGGTTTGTTGTGAATGCCTGTCAGCACTGAAGAGAAAATCGGCTCAGACGAACGTTTGCTCGGGCCGGGGATTCACTGTCCTGCCTTCCTTTTGTCAGGAAAGAGGGTTGGTGGTGCTGCAGAGCCTGGGCAAACCTGCTCGTTAGGAATTCACAGCCTCGGAGCTGGTTTATGAAATGCAAGCAAAAGACAACTGTCGTCCTGAGTTTTGCAGTTTTTCAATGTTTCTCTTTGCTGTAGTACTTTCTCACACATGCTGTTGTAAACATGGCCATGTTTTTGTTAACTGTCCGTGTTGTTTTCATTCCATTCTCCTGGGCGGAGACATGGGATGGATTTTCCTTTGACCAGTGTGATTGAGAGGTGGTAATTTCTACCTCCAATCCACGGTGATTTCTAGGAACATATAAATAAAGGTCAGAGGGTTCTGCCCTCTCTCTCTTGGCTCTCTCTTGGCTCTCTCATTGCTCCTCGGCCTGGTTGGCTGCGTGTGTTTTCTTTGTGTCCAAAAAGTGCGACAGACAACCATGATGAAAGTTCAAAAGCCACCTCACTTATAACCCTCATTCCAAATCCTGCTTTCCCTCCTTTCTCTGGTGTCCTGTTGGTTCAGACTCTCCAGGGACACCTTCCACCAGCCCAGGTTGCTCCAAGCCCAGTCCAGCCAGGGAACTGTCCCAAAATGTACTTTTCCCCCTGAAATGTTACATTGCAAATGTCAACATTTCAGCTTTTTATTCTGATTGGGATTGAACATTTTTAATAAATATTCTGTAAAGCTCTGCCCAGATCTCAGCTTTGACCAATGTGTGCATGGAGATATCCGGGTGGGGAAAAAGAGAACTTTTCCAGGGATATCAGCTCTGGAATTTGGCCATTACAGCTCTTGTTCAGTGTGAAGTAACAGGAATTTCTCTGTGTTTGAACCAATCTCTGTCTGAGGGAATCCCTCAAACACGGGGATTGCAGGATTAGCATTTCAACCAATTCACTTGGGAAATTAGAGAAAATTCTTGAAATACAAATGTAGAAATTCAAATTATTTCTTGACAGGCTAAGAGAAAACCGGCTCATGACACTTTTTCTTTCCAAGGGTTTTAACTAAAACTTTAAGGAAAATATGGGGTAAATCTGAAGCCAGAGATGCCACGTTATCAAGTTTCTATGTTTACAATATTGAGCAGAATATTGGAGCAGATTTTTTTTTCATTTATTTATCCCTCGTGTTACTGCACCAGTTTTCAGAGAGGTTGAATTTTAAAACAACACGGAATAGCTGTATTTAAACTTACCTATTTTTGGGTAGTAATAATGAGTCTTCTGAGACATTCGCGATTCAGAAATTCAGGACAACCACTCAGGGATCTGCTCAGCTCCCAACCACACCTCCTCACTGATGGGCAGCTTTTAGGTACTTCCAGAAAAGGCTCCTTGAGTAAGAAAACGAGACCTGAGTTTAGGGAGAGCACTGGGAAATGCCAGCAGCTCCAGGGAGATGTGGACAAGTTGCAGGAAATCCCAGAGGAAAGATCCGGCTTCCAGAGCCCACAGCCTCCAGAGAAAGCAGGAGAGGACAGGGATTATTTAGTGCAGAGGGGATGGAGGGGAGCTCTGGTCACAGCCCTCATGGGTGAAGAACAGGAGAGGGAGGAAATAAACACTTCTCTGTGCCTGCAACAGCTAGAAAATAAATGGAAAGGGTTAAATTGCAGTAACAGGCTCAGTTATGAATTAGGAAACTCCCTAAAGGTAAAGGCAATTCAACAATAGGAGACACTGAACAGAGAAACTGTGGCTGCCCCATCTCTGGGAGTGTCCCAGGCCAGGCTGGACAGGGCTTGGAGCACCCTGGGACAGTGGGAGGTGTCCCTGCCCAGGGCAGGAGGTGGCACTGGATGGGCTTTGAGGTCTCTTCCAACCCAAACCATTCCAGGATTCCCAGATTCTGAGATTGCAGGTGGAGTCTCCACTGAGATGGGCCCGGTGTGTCACAGGCCTGGATTAAGCTGTCTCTGAGAAAACATTCCAGCATTTTTATTAAGATTCCATGATTTGCATTTGTTTCCTGTCCAATTTAAGTAAGGCCATGTTTGCAAGGCAGTGATTCACACTCTTGTTTCCTGTAACTCCTCTTCATTTTAATAAACATATCTATTTGTTCTTCCTCCCTCAAGCCCACCTTGCAATCACTCAATCCTCAGCAATTATTGCTCTTCTAAATGAGAAAAATGTGAATATTTCCCTTGCAATTAAAACACGGTCCTGAGGTTTGGAATTATTTTATTTCACTGTCTAGTTTCTTCCTTCTCCTCTGTCAAACACTGATTTTTTTTTTTTTTGACCTCAGTCCTTCCTAAGTTTTACTTGGAGAAATTATTTTTTAATCGCAGATAATGTGCCAAGAAATGCCAGTGTTGCTTGGGTAGTGGCCTTATTAATGATGGCATTTGGGCTCCCTAAATAACAAGAACCAGGCAGAGGAGCCAGGATGCAGGGTCTGGAAATCTGGTTAGTGCAGAGCACATAAAAATAGCAGCTTGTTTTTCCCTTTTTCACACATTTCTTGGTGCCACAATGGTCACTGCAACTGGAAGTGTCATTTCTAAATGAACAGGAAGATGCACAGCAAAGCCTTGGGATGAAAAGAGTTCTCCCCACACGTTAGAGCCGTTAATGTAAAATTAAACTGAAGGGTGAGACAATGGTGCTTTAAATCCCATTACATAACAGGCAAATTCCAAGCAGGAATAGGGAATTTCAATTTGCAGCTCTCAGGAGTGAATTTTTGCCCACAGACCACGAGCATCTTCTGCTAAATCTCAGTATCTGTGATGTCCAGAGAAGCACAAGGACACGGGAGACCTGCACAGGAAGGAGCGATCCCAAAATCCTGCCACCAGAGGCAGAGGCAACCACAGCAGCTCAAAGGATGCTCAACATCTGCTCAAAAATAATGGAAAAAATGCAAAATAATGGAAGCAAGAGAGTGGTTTTCTGTAGGAGCCTATTTACAAGCTGAGGATTTTATTCCTTCAGCTCGAGGATCTGTGTCACAAAGTTATTCTGGTCTATTTTTTCCGTCTTCCCATAAAGTAGTCCAAGATTTCTTTGTAGTTGCTGCTGTACCCCTCTGACTGCACATTGAAGTTGCAGCGGCTGACGTTGGCTGGTGACAGGCAGAACACAAATATTATATTTTTTTCATTACGTTACACAACACCTTCCGCAGCAGATGCCAGGCAAACTGCCTGGAGTTTGCTGCTCCCAGCGCAGCCCCAGTATTGAAAATTCCATGTAGGAAGCTCTTATGGATTTTACAACCCTTCATTCCTGAATGGCAGGCACTTCAAATAATTTAGGAAATTTCATTTCCCAGCAATTATTTTATTTACCTGCACTGAGGCAGGACAGGGCACATCTCTCAGTTTTATTCCATCCCATTCATTCAATAACTGCTGTTTAACTTTGAATTGTCAGCTCAATAGAATTTCAGAAGGACTCCAAATAAGCAAATCAATAACTATAAAATGGTGAATATCCCTTCTGCTCAGCTCGGGAAGCCTTCACACAGATATGGCTAAAAGGAGGATTTCCAGAACATCTGCCCAATGTGCAGCTCAGAGCCCAGGGGGCTGTTCTCACTGGGGGCAGCTCAGGTTACTTCCCACAGAAACCCACAGGGATCAGAATCTTTCCTGGGAGGAATGGTCACCAGCCCCCAGACAAAGGACAAAGCACAGCCCTGGCCAGGGAATAATGGATCCCACACCTCATCCAGGGCCTCACCTGCTGTGGAAGCTTCCAGAGCTTCACTGGCCTCTCCTGGCTCCGAGTCAGCTCCTCATTCCAATGAAAGGCCTTGGCTTGCATCCCAAGGCAGTGGATTGAGTTCACAGCCATATCAAACACGGATTCTCCCTCTGGGAGCTACTGTGCAGCCACATTCCTCTGGGATGAAGCAGTGCAGGAGGCCTTGGAAAGAGCACGGGAGAGCTGCAGACAAAGGATTTTCAGCTTGGGGTGTGAAACAGCCCTCTGGAGAACAGGGACATCCAAACCTCTGGAAAACACCACAAACCCCTTCTGCTGATGTCCCACCTGGCTTGTGAAGGGAACATCCCGTCTGACTCCCAGCTCTGCAGTCTGTGTTGATTTTGTGGAAGATACTCAGCAGGCATCATAATAGTACCACGAGGCCTAAAGATGGAATTTATTTTTATTTTTTGGTGGAATGTTACTCCCACTAAAAATGCACACACGCTTTGTGTTTCTCTCCCTCTATTCCTGTCTCCTGTGGATGAATGAAAACAATGTAAAACTCCCACTCTGGTAACAAAACAACAGACAACAAAACAGACAACAAAACAGACACCCGTGGCTGTCTCCCCATGAAATGTTGTGATTAATCCAACCCCAGGAGTTTTTCCCTTGCTCCAAGGAACCTTCGGGATCCTGGCTTATCTCCCCCAGCAGAACTCAGCTGCCACGTCCCACCTGCCATAAAATCTTCCAATCTCAGCATTCCCTCTCTTCTGGGTCCTCCCAGGGCTCCCACGGGACAGTCAGGGTCCATCTGCAGCCGTTGTTCTCTCTGTCACGTCTTGACCAAAAATAACAGATGCCCATGAAGCTTCCCCCTCCTAAAAACCTTTGATAGCAGCTCTGCACACTCCGCCTGTTCAAAAATTACTGCAGCACAGAGGCAAATAATACCAATTTCTAGAATAAAACCAAGCCTGGAGACTCTTCTACTCTCTAATGCATGAATAGCAGGGATGTCCTAGCAAACAGTGCACAGAGCTATCACACAGATCTCCAAATTACTGCTTGTTTGAACTTACCTGAACCCTGTGTCAACTGAACTGGCCTCAAAAACAAGCTACACAATGGTGTGAGTGTTCACACTGCTGAATCGGTGCTACAAAAGGGCTTTGCGTGGGTCCTGTGTTGAGTGGTCATCCATTACATGGAAAAAATTGCTTCTTCTCAACCGGATTTAATAGAATATAAAGCATTGGTGGTAGATCTCATTTTACTCCAGCTCTGAACAGGCTTTTCCTGCAATAGCACAGCACATTTGTTATAATGCATTAATATGTTAAATAATTTAATCTGATCAAATAGGTAAATAGATGTGTAGAACTCCATCTCTGCTCGCTTGTGCACAGTCACTGTTCCATGAAAAGCAGACACTTGCAACGGGAATCCCCACAGCAATTATCCACTAAAACTATTTAACATTTATCACCACGTCTCTCTCATTAACATGATTTGTCTCAGCAGCACGTCCTTTGCTGAACATCCAGGTACAGCTGCCTGTGACACTTGGTGCCTCTGAACGGGCCCAGGGCAAGGTCTGAGGGAACTGAGGGTGAAATTAGGCTGAGAAAGAAGGATCAATTTTCCTTTGGATCCCCTTTTTGCCACACATACTGAGGTGTTGTAACCCTTTTGCTTTACACCCTCTGGAATCCTCGGTACATAGATAAATCCAGAGGTGTGGATTTTAAGGGACATACCTGATTGCTCACGAGTCCTTTGGGAAAAGGCTCCTGGAGAGGTGACAGGATTCCTGAGAGGCGGTGATGGGGGGGGAAGGAAAAAGGGAAATCATTCTGTGAGGGGACAGATAAAATAGGGGTGAGCAGAGGTGCAGGAGAGGAGAAACAACCGTGTGGAGAACATGAGGGACCAAGAGGGATCAGTCCTGGAGGGACATGGGGAATTTCAGAGAGGCCCAAAAAGTCAAGCCAAGAGGGTGAAGCTGCAGAGGGAAACTGAGGGCAACAGCACTGAGGGAGCAGCTCTCGGTCCGAGCAAAATGTGGTGGAAAATGAGGGGCTGAGGGGGGCGGCCATTGCGTGAGGGCCCCGGTCAGTGCCAGGGGAGTGAGGTGAGGCATTGAGGGGACCGTCCCTCGCTGCGGGACGAGGCGCTGAGGGGAGCAGCCCCTGGGGGATGATGTGAGGCGCTGAGGGAAATGCCCCGCGATGAGGGTGAGGCGCTGAGAGGAGCGCACCCGGCGCGGTTCATGCGCTCCCCGCTGTGCGGGTGATCCGCTCTCCCTGGTGCGGGTGAGGCGCTGAGGCTGCGATATGAGCGGGGTGAAGCTCTGAGGGGAGCGCTCCCGGCGCGGGTGCGGCGCTGTGCCCGGTGCAGGTGACCCGCTCTGCCCGGTGCGGTTGATACACTCCCCGCGGTGCGGTGAAGCAACGAGGGGAGCACACGCGGCGCGGGTGAAGCGCTGTGCCCGGTGCGGGTGAGGCCCTGAGGGGAGCACACGCGGTGCAGATGAAGCACTGAGGGGAGCACACGCGGCGCGGGCGAGGCGCTGTGCCCGGTGCCGGCAGAGCACTGAGGGGAGCACACGCGGTGCGGGCGAGGCGCTGTGCCCAGTGCCGGCAGAGCACTGAGGGGAGCACACGCGGTGCAGATGAAGCACTGAGGGGAGCACACGCGGCGCGGGCGAGGCGCTGTGCCCGTTGTAGGTGAGGCGCTG
>VYZT01011862.1:36850-78950 GCA_013400735.1 Pomatostomus ruficeps
GAGGATGCCCTCGGGAGGGGGGCACGGTGGCAGCGGAGGCCTGAGGCGAGGAGGACGGGGGGATGGGAGATGGGGGTGCAGGGAGGATGACTACGGGAGGATGGGGGGGCCGGGATGGAGGATGCTGGATGCGGATGCAGGGTGAGGGCTCCGGAGTACGGAGCCAGCCGGTGTCGAGGCGTTCTGCTTGTGTTGAATCTAATTTATTTCAGATAATAATGAAAGTGGAGTTGGGCAGGAGGGTGGTGAGGGGCTGATGTAAATGCAGGATGAAGTATTGGTGCGTCCTCCTTGTTTTGGATCCATAAGGTTTGGAAATCAGAGCCGCGCTCACGGATTTCCGTGTGGCCTTTGGCCCGTTTATTTTTCCTGAACGTTTTGTATCTTCTTGCTGTTACTTTTAGACGGTTTGTGGTTAATCAGCCTCACAACGAGATGCTCAGGGGTGCCCGGGTGTTTTATTCAGCTGTTGACAGTGATGGTTATTAAGGAGCCGGGAGGGCAGCCCGGATTTTCATCGCGGCTTTTTGCCTTCCCAGAACTGCCCGTGGTGTTGGCTGCAGGCAGGCGGTGCAGCTGTTTTATCTTAGGAGGAGCCGCTGAAGGACTGAATGTCACGGATTATGGGTTGCATCTATTTTGTAGACTGCATTTTTTTTTTTTTCCCCCCCTGTGTGCCTCCCTTCTCCTCTTTCACCCCGCCCTCCTCCCCGGCAATGTGGCTCGCAATGACACAGGGGCTTTGTCACCGGAGCTCGGCGGTGGCAGCGGACAGGGCACGGTCCAGCCGGAGCTTTATCTCCGGGCTGTGCTCGGTCCCAGGCATTCTAGGCCGAAAAAAAAAAAAACCTTTTCAGTGAGGCTTTAGCTGCCGTCTGGGGTGTTGCTGAGAAGAACCCACGAGCAGTCCTGACAACATCATTGTTCGTCGGGTGACGTGGAATTTTATGAGGTTTGGGGAGAAACTTCCCCCAGCCTTATCTAAGGAAAGATATTTTTTTGCTGAATGTGCGTTTTCTGCCCCGTGTGTTGGGACACTGGGGACTGGCATGGGAAAATCAGCTGCTCCCATGAAATGGATGTTGGCAAATATCACATGAACAGGAAAAGGGAGACTTTTAAGGTGGCCGACTTATCTCTGTGTGTATAAACATGGAATGATTCTCCCTTGTGATCGGAGTTGCTCTGGCGTTCAGTGCAGCTTGGATGCAAGAAAATATTTTGATTCCAAGGCATAGTTCTAGAAGCAGCATCGAGTCTGAAAACTGTGCTGGGAAAATAACGTGCTCCCACAGCTTTTTTCATGTTATAGCACAAGAAAGGAGGAAATCCTTTAAAAAACAAACAACATTTTATTTTAAGATCTTGCCAGCCAGGCCAGAAGTGTGTTCCAGCCTGAAACTTGACACACAGCTTCACTCGACAAACGCTTCAGCTCTGCAGAATTTTTATTCGTGTTATCAATGTCCTAAAACTCCAGTTGTTTGGGAGAGATAGGGATGGAATTGGTGCTCCTGTGTCTTGTGCTTTATGACATTTATTATAAGGAGTGCTCCAGCAATCCGGTGCCACTGATTCACATCATTTTTCCTGCTCCACAGATTCTTTTCCTGTTGTTCATGTTTGCAGTGCAAAACTTTTAAATAAATAATTAAATAAGACTTTTTGCTGTGGTGCTTTTTTTCAATAAGTACTGATTTTTGACTTATTTTGATCTTTATTCTGAAGTCACAGCTTCTTAAAGCCTTTTATTTCCTTCCACCGACAGAATTGATGATCACAAGTGATCAGTTTAGTTTTCAGATCTTATCTGCAAATTGGTTTAGAGTTCTGGTATTGACGGGGGAGGATTTAACAAAAATGAAATTTCACTTGGTGCAAATGTAAAATATTTCGCTCATAACTTTTCTCTGCCTTTTAAGAATTTTTAATGCTGGTTTTTTTTTTTTTTTTTTTTTTTAAATAAGGGGCTACTTTGGTGATGTGGAATGGCCTTGAGGAGCCATTTTGTGGAAATAGGTGCACACATCTGATTGAAGCGTGGCCGTGCAATCGACTGCTACACAAGAGCTCATTTACACTCTTCCTACTCCTACTTGCAGTGTAATAAATATCTTTGAAAATGGTCCAAACAGAAATCTCTGGGGATGTGCTATTGGCCAAGGGTAGGAGATGCTGCAGCTGCTGCTTTGATTAGGAAACTTCTTTAATTCACTCCTTGTGCCTCATCAGTGGTGGTCAGAAGCCTGGCTGAATTTCTGAGCTGAAGTGCTTAATTAAAAATGTATAACGTTTAATACTTTAATGGATATTTTTTGGGTGGAGAAGTATCATTCTGGTCTGTTTTGCTTCAATATCCCTTTAAAGAGCTTATTGGTGACTAATGTCAGTGTGTTTGGATGTGTTTCCTTTGTCCTTCTGTTCAAAGGTTCTGTCTATTTATAAAAAGAAGAGCAGAGGAAAAAATGTTACAGTGCTGGTGTTATGCCAAGTAAGGCTTATGAAAACTTACTATTTTGCTATTTTGACTCCCGAGCAGCTTTGATTTTATCTTGTTGTGTATTTGTATACACGTGTATTTATACATATACATTTTACTGGTGGGTTGCAAGAGCCTTAATCTTCTCTTTCAACTTGTTCTAGGAGTATGCTGAGTTTTAAAGAGCGTGGAGGTTTTTGCTCTGCTTTTATTTTTTCTCTGATGACGTGTGCCAACTTCTTAGACTGTCTCAGCATATTTACAAAAAAAGAGAGCTTTTTTAAAAAAAATTGATAGAATTTTGTAATGATATGCATGAAACAGCTGCTCCTGGTGCGGGTTTCCCACTAAAATCCTCTCGTCAGGAGAGTCCTGGGTTAGTCAGTGATTGCAGAAGCCTTTGGACCCTTCTTTTAAAGCCTTTCACCCAGAGGAATCTCTCAAAGTGCAAAGTCTCCTCCTCGGAGACAGCCCTGCGTGACAGAGCTGCTGGTGTTGCCGTGACGTTGTGGCCGCTCGGTGCCCACCCAGGAGGGACATTCAGTGCAGGAAGAGCTGTTCCTTAATGTGCCCCCGTGGGAACTGCAGCACTTCCAGAACCTTCCCAGCCGAGGTCTTTGCTGGAGTCTGTAACCCCGGGAGCGTGGTGGGGTTTGTCTGAGGGAGGGGAGGTCCCCTAAGCCAGGGAGGTTGGATCTGGCAGCTCTGTGGGGTCACCACAGAATCCCGGAGTGGTTTGGGGTGGAAGGGACCGTAAGGACCGTCCAGTTCCCCCTCCTGCCACGGGCAGGGACACCTTCCATGGATTTTAACGAGCAGCTCCTCCCTCATCCTGTTGGGATCATGTCCATGTCTGTCCCCATCTGTGTTTGGACTCTAAGGCTCTGTTCCCGTAGGACAGAGTGCGTTGCCACAGGGCAGGTGTTGGTCTGCACTGAGAAAAGTTACCTTTAATCAAGTGGAAGTTCAAAAAATAATAAAAATGAAACAAATAAGGAAAAAGCGGTGGCCTTTCCTCTACCCGCAGTGTGGCCTGGGCTGGCCCTCCACAGAGAGGTTGAAGAGCTGAAGTCCAGTGCTGTTTTCTCAGTGTGTGCCAGTCCTGTGACTGACTTGTGTTTGCCATAAAGTGATTTAGGCTGGAAGGTTTCTGCTAAACGTGGGAGTCTTCATCCATTTTCCTCCGGCCCGGAGAAAACATTTTATCACTTTCCCCTGATTGCTGAAGGAGAGAGCAGTTCCCTGCAATTATCTGGGTCAGTGCTTCCCAAACCTTCCTGCTTGTGACCTTACTGCCATCTACAAGCGTCACCTCTGTCAAGCTGAATGTCCCTAATGCCACCCTCAACAATTGACTCCTTCCTGAGTGGGTGACCCCTCCTGGGGTTGTGACCTCTGGCTGGGGAGCCGCTGATGCCGGCGTGTGGCGGGCTTGGAACACCCTCACCCTGCCTGTGCCTCCCCTTCCAGCGCTCCAGGGTTCCCCTGCCAGGACTTGGAATTCATTAAACTGCTCCAATACCGACCCCTGCGCCTCTGACTTCTGATTTATAAAGTCGTGTTTTAGTTAACCTTGTGGAGAAACATTAGGAAACTTCTCAAGGATGATTTTGCAAATCTGTTTCCCAAATATAGATCTTGTTACCAATTGGAGCTGATTAATTCAGTGATCTGCACTCTCAGATGTTTAAATTACAAGGATTTTTCTTTACCTTTTGCAGCCGTTTTCACCTACTACTTGAGAAAGAGCCAAAGGAATATTTTAATGAACAAATAAAGAAACATCACTTTGCAGCATTTTTTTGCTTGCAGCTTGCTCATACTCTGTAATTCATCTCAGATATGAAGGTTATTTGGGAAATTCATATGGTTACAAAAATGATTTGGGATAAAATTGTAAAAGAGGTGTCTTAGTGCTTATTTCTGAGCAATGAGATTTCTAACGCTTTCACAAAAGAAAACAGTTCCTGCTTTTAGCTGAGTTGTTAAAAACTTGCACTGCTCCGCACAGGACTCGGCAGAGGCTTCGGACGAGAGGATATGGTTAAAATTCCTTGGAGCAGAAAAAATTGGAACAACCTTGAAACTTGTAGTTTTTAACTGCAACACTAAAGCGTGGTGTAAAGCGCAGCAGCTGCTGAGAACCTATAAAATTTCAGTAGCTAAAACATCAGGGAGAGAGTGTTCACACATATTTATGTCTCTGACACGTGGTGTAGCAATGGAAAGGCCTTAGAGAGGGGTTAGGAAAATGGTTTGGGAGAAATTCAGGTGGGTTTTGCACCAAGGCAGCTTCGTGCTGGATGTCCCAGGAAATGCCGAGTGCTGTTCCTGGGCAGGGTGGGAGACGGGGAGCAGGGACACAGCGTTGTTTATGGAGCAGTTGCAGCTTGGATGTGTATTTCAGTCTTCAGGGTACCTTTAAAGCTGTCACTTGTGCTCTTTCTCTCACAGAATAATCCATACTTTTTGTAATTCATTCTTTTTACATTGTTTTATTGGTGTTTCTAGAGACAAAAGAGCCAAGTAAACAAGTGCTGCTGCCTCTCTGTTAACTCTGTACAAGAAGAATGACCTTACACCTGTAATGGGGTGGTAAAACAAATAGAATTAAATCTTTTCATGCTGCTGTTAAAGGTATTTTACAGTTTCAGGGTTCTGTTTTTCTGTCTGGTTTGTACCTCCTGCAAGGTGGGAATAATCCGTGTTTAATACTCGAGGGGTGTTAGGGATCTAATTGATCCTGATAAATGTTCCACCATCTTCATCTTCACGTGTGAACTTCAGCCGGTTGAATTCTGGAGAGAAGGAATTAAATGTTACTGGGGAGATTGAGAGGTTTCCCTTTCCAATATGCAACTTTAGGATAAAACTCCCCCTTTGTGCACAGCTTCCCTGCTCCTCAGTTCCCAGAATTCAAACACACCCCCCAGGCACCGCTGCCACCACCAGGGACAGGACAAGGGGCGGGAGCTGTAGCCAGAGGAAAAAGCTGCCTTTTAGTGACAGCTCACATTTAAATTTACTTAATAGGGTCATAAAACCTCAGGCTAAAACTCTTCATGTAGATTAGGGTGTGTTAATTGGTGTAGGACTGGTATTTACTATCAGCAGAGAAACGCGTTGCCCTAAAAACAGGCAATGTCAGCCACTCCTTTCTGGAGCAGATTCGGCAAAAATTCTGTTTAATGGGAAGAATTACCTGGGTAAGGTCATGCAGGAGGATGCAAAAGGACAAATATTGGAGACAGTGGGAAAGGTGACACCTCCCCATAGTTCATCTAAAATTAGGTGCCTTTTGTGCTTCTCGGTGTTGAAGAAGATGTCAAAGACCAATTAGAGCGATTGAACTTTGGCTCTGCCATTTTCTAATTAAAATATTGACTGAAATTGATTTAAAAGATCAAACAAGGAAATAATGTGTAAGGGTAAGATACCGCAAGATTAAAGCAGTGACAATTAAACTTTCTACTAACACAGTTTTTAGTTACATGCAAGTGGCCACTTGGGTGACTTGTTCTGTGGCGGAGTGATGTGTTTGTTACATCCTCTTCATCCTCTCAGATTGTGTTCAATTCTTGTTAGTCAGGAGTGTTTGGAGCTGGGAAGTGATGGATCAGAGACCGGTTCAGGTGAGGCTTGTGCTGGACTGGGTTTGGTGCTTGCCCCTGACACCTCCCCCACCTGGGAAATACTGAGGCACCCCAAAAAGGTGGAAATCAGCCCCAAGTCAGAGCTCAGGCTCAGGTGTAAATCCTGAGGCAGCCCAGAGGCAGCGGGAAAGGGAATTTCACCTTTTATAAACGCTGGTGGTTGTGTTGTCTGTATCAGAATTTGTGAGAGAGCTCGATGGGGGTTTTCTTGCATTTTATTTTAATTTGTTGTGACTTCGGCTGGTTGGAAGATGTCAAGCTTTGCCTGCAGACGTGAGAACTGCAGGCAGTGTGCTCAGGAGACCCTGGCAAGGGCTGGGATTCCTGTGTGGAGCCTTCAGCGTATCCAGAGGGAAGCACTGATGGATCTGGCAGGGACCAAGCGCAGCTCTCAGGGGTGGGCTGGGAAGGGCTGTGTTTGGCTCCCTGGGATGTGTCCGATCCCTGGACGCTCCCGGGGTGTTTGTCAGAGCCTCACTGAGTTCTTGAAGCTCCTTTTTGGAAGTAGCTCTGAGCACTGACCTCTAGTAAAAAGGCTTTTGAGGGAAACAGCCTTTAATTTAATTTAATTTGCTGAAGTGTCCTGTGTGACAGATGACCTCACACCTTTCTCCTAATATCCTCTTGTTTTCTGGAAGTGCGGATGCCTGCTTAGACCTCCAGATGACGTTGAATAATTAAGGATTTTTTCCACTGGTTCCATAAGCTGTGTGTGAAAATCAGATGATGTAAAGTGTGCTACCAAAAGTCTCTAAGTCCCATTTTGGAATGGTCTTGTAAATCTGTTGGAGCTGATGTTCTTCCTGTATCATTTACCCAAATTAGCACTCATTTCCCTTATGAAAGACCAAAGCAAACACTCTCACCAAGCCCAGACAGACCATACATGCTTTTGGAGCAAATTGGGAACTGTGAGATCAGGGAGAAACTCAAACTTCAGCAGGAAAAGGCTTCTCATCAGCAAAACTGCACATATTTGACACTGACTTGTCCTGATTGCTACAAGACACACTCGGAGCTGTAGAGCCGTATCAAAGGCAAAAGAAAAATTCACTTTCCTGTTAAACTGTGGGATTTGAGGAGCAAGACATGCAGCACCAAGTACAGCACAGCTTGTCTTTTGTGGTGGGGTCTTTGTTATTAACAAAGACCACAGACCTGTTTTCTTCAGCATTTCACTCTCCAAATGCAAACATGAATTCTCTTTTTCCTCCATTTCTGCAGCCTGTTGTCACTTAGTGGAAAACCCATCACGTTTAGTTCAAGAAAATCCAAAGCCAACTGTTGTTGAGAGTGATTCCGTCTATAACAGGAAACAAACTTATTTTTGAGACAGCAGAACACACAACTTAACAGGAGGTGGTTATTTTAAATGTATAATACGTGGTTTAGGAATTATTATTCATAATCTCTCTGAGGAATTAATTAAAGGAGGTTTATTAGGTATGAGGAGCTCAATACAACATCCATTCGAGTGTAATTATGACGCGAATTCCTTTCAAGTGAACTTTTCCTGGCTCTAGTGCAAAATGTCCTCCTGCAAAGCTGTCTGCTTGCCTTTAGTCAGGGGCTGAGTGGCCCTGGCAGATGTGATTTGTCCTGCAGAATTTAACAAGCTGTTCAGGAGTCTGCAATTAGCCAGAAACATTTATTTCATGATCTCTGTGACTGCTGCCTGCAATTAAAAAACCCCACAAAACAAACAAGCCTGGATGCCGTTACCCGTCGCAGCTCTGTCTCTCACGCTGCCCTTCCCACAAATATATTTATTTCTTTATTAAATGAGAGGAGGACAGTTTTACAGCATCAAGATGGGCCACAGATTGTGTTTGGGGGTGGATGAGATGAGGCACTTTGGAACGTGGCCAGAATCCCTTTGGACACCGAATCCCTTTGGACACTGGATCCAGAGTATCACAAAATGCTTGGCTCATGGCTTTCCTTGAGCTTGCCACAGCTTAAGTGACTTTGCTGATCTCCACTGCTGTTGTTTGCTGGAAGGAGAAAAGTTGTCTGTAAATTACTTAAAATTTTGAGTTTTCCAGTCCCAGGCTGGGTACTAAACCATAAATACGTTTTTGTGTCATGGTTTACTTGTTTTCTGTTGTTCCAGCTTGGTCTCCAGTTTTATTTAGAAGTGCCAAAAAAGCCTCTTTCTTCTGTCTGAAATGATGAGGAGGAGGTTTTTAGGGTTTAAAACTATGGCAGCAACTGGAAGTATTTTGAGCAAGGTGTAGCTAAGTGCACGACGATAAAACTGAGTAGGGAAAAAAGCAGGGGAGGGAGGGAGGGAGTGTAACAGAGCTCGGGGTGAATTGGAGAGGACTGGTTGGTTTGTTTGTTTATTTGTTTGAAGAGCTCCAGAACTAGAACAAGCACATTCTTATTACACAATATTGGTGACCTGTTAGTTTTCATAGAAGGGCTCTAAACCCCTGGGGCCCTCCAACCTCGCAGTTCTTTTGAAGTTTTCAGCAAAATTGCCTCGATTACAGAAAAAGGCTCCGGAGGAGGGGAGTGTTTATTTTCCAAGCTACTCTTTTGTGTGTGTATTTTTCTTTACAATCTGCGTTATTGTTGTTGTTTATTGGGAGTTCAAAAATCCCCCTCAGCAACCCCCAAGCCCGGGGTTCCGTGAGGATGCTGACTCAGCAATGCCAGGGTGACAGAATCCCACAATAATGGGGCAGGAAGGGACCTCTGGAGATCCCCAGCCCAAACCCCTGCCAAGACAGGGTCACCTGGGGCGGGTGACACAGGGACGTGTCCAGAGAGGGAGACTCCACACCCTCCCTGGGCTATTCCCAGGGCTCTGCCATCTCCATGGATAGAGGTTCTTCCTCATGCTGAGGTGGAATTCCACGTGTTTTAGTTTATGGTCGTCGCTCCTCATCCCGAGATGGGCACAACACCACTCTCCAGTTCTTTGGCCTCCGGTGTCGCTTTATTCATTCCCAGAAATTAAAAATAATATCCCTCCATCTGTTGTAGAGAGCAGCTGATCTAAAAATCACACCACAACCATATGGGATTTTTTTTTTTTTTCCCCTCCCCTTAAAACCTCTCTAAATACCCACTTTCCCCTTTCCAGATCCTGACCTTCGAGACCAAGAACCCGACGGAGCTGGCGGAGCGCTTGCGCTCGGTGTGCGGGAACCAGAGCAATGCGTACGCCCGGCTCCTGGAGTACCGGCTGAACGCCCTGCGCGGGCTCTGGAACGCGCAGCGCCAGCTGGCCCTGGAGGAGCAGCACGACCGCGAGAGCTCCGGCGATGAGGAGGCGCTGGCCCTGCTCAAGCGCCAGGGCTTGTTGCAGCAGCCCGAGCAGGCTCCCTTCACCTCCCGCATGGGGCTGCTGCTGGTGTTCCCGCTGATCCAGTCCCAGAGCAGAACAGACCCTTCCCTGTGCAACATCACTGCCGAGGTGCTGCTGAACTGCCTGCGGGACTGCCAGCCCCTGAGCCTGACCAAGGAGCCGGCTGACTGCCTCAACGGCATCGAGTCCCTGCTCTGCTCCTGGCTCGAGGACACGGCGCCCTCGGGCCAGCACATCCCCTACAAGCAGAAGGAAAATGCTGCTGCTGCCCTGGTTGCCTTGGCTTGTGCAAGGTAAGGGAGCTGTGCTGAAATAACAGAGAATCGTGGAATTGTTGAGGTTGGACCCTGAAGTACTTAAATTCAAGGATTAAACGGGTTCCTTTGGTTTGACACAACCCCATTTCTCTGGTTGAGAAATCCCGACTGGATCTTCTCAGGAGGTCACAAATACACAAAAGTTTACTGGCAAAATGGAGAGAATTAAGGAACTTTGGCCAAGTCCAGCCGTTACTCACCACTAACCATATCCCCAAGTTCCACACCCACGGTTTTTTGAACCCTTCCAGGGTGGTGACTCCAGCACCCCTGGGCCATGCTGTGGTTGGTGTTCGTAGCTGTTTCCATTGAAACAAACCCAAAATGATGTGACTGCACTGGTTATACTTATTTTTAGCTTGCACCAGCCTTTCTCTTTCTAATATTTAAATATTGGGTTGGAAAGGGTGAACCTGCTAAGCATTTCTTTTTTGCATGTGTTTAGCATATGCAAAAGCAGAAGGATCTGGGTTAGCAATGCCTCGTGTGCATATTGCTGCTTCCACTGCAGTGAGCTGCTCCAGGAATGGTTCCAAATGTGTTTATCAGAAAAAGTTGTCTCCTTTTCCCTTTGTCCTGCCCCTTTGTGCACCTTTCTTTGGCTGGAGAATGTGGAACTGCCAGGTTTCAGGGCAGTTCCTTTCCGATTTGTTTCGGTGTTGTCTCTCAAATGTCTGGAGGTATTTTTTCATTTTGTTACCGGTGAAGACTTCAACCACTGTAGGGTAAACTACCCCTTGTCTGCATGGGTTTGGCATCAGGGGATTGAGGACAAATTGGCCATAATTGCTTTTAATCAAAACCTACTTTTTTTGGAGGATGGGGCTTAGGGAGAGGGAGAGGAAACACAAAACCTCTGCAAAGCCCCATGAATGTGGCTCAAAGGTCACATGGAGCCTTTTGGAAACGTTGCCCTGAATGTTCCTTCAGGTTGCAGCCTTGTCTGTGAAGTTTAACTCTGATTTAAGATGTTGGAGTTCCCAGGGTATGGCACGATTTGCTTTAGGAAAAGGTTTATTCAAATGAAACCCACTTAATTTCTAGTGCACTTGTTTTAATGAAGTCGATGAGAAATTTATGGTTTGTGGCAAATTATTCTGTCCTGACAACTGCCTTATCTGAAAGGCAATGTACTTGAACATAGCTCGGAGAAATTGGATTTGATAAACACAATCTCATTTCTTTTTTTTCCCAGATGTCAATTTGCGGGAAATATGGGATGTTCTGTTGCAGCTGAGCTAAATTTCAAATAGAGCTTTTGAACTGCAGGTTGATCTTTCATTTTCCTTTGCAAGTCTGCCTTGCATTGCTCAGAGAGTTGAAATATCCCGTTGTGCTTTGTTCACCTCTGAAAGCCTCACACTTTTCCTTTAAATATCTAAGTCATGTGTTGAAGAAAAAGCCTTCGAAATGAGACTATTATTGACATTCCTAGTTGCAATCTTGGGTGCTTCTTACTGCTAAAAATAAAACAACGGGGTAAATATTGCTTTAAATAATTAATTGAGGTGCTTTAATGTGTTTGGTGTCAATTTTCTCCAGGCTGAGGTTTATCAGTGAAAGCAAAGAGCTGAAGATGACACTGGGGAGAGCAGGGATTGGGGTGGGGAGGAGGAAAGTTTGGGAGCTGACTGACCACATGTGACAGCCAAAGGTTGGATTCAGCAGAGTGCAGGGATCTCTGCAGCTGATCGCTCCTGTTTGTGAAGAAATCAGTTCATAACTGACCTAAGACACAGCCAAATTCTCCTATTTGGGTGGGCTCTAGTGCCTGGAAATAAAGCTACCAGGTCTTCCAGAAAATGGCCCAGACCTCTAAAACCTAAATTGTAAAATACAGATTTTTAGAGACGTCTGGTTCTCCCAAATTTGGGGTTGTGAGGGGAGACCTCATCCCAATCCACAGCTTCCTCAGGAGGGGCAGCTCTGAGCTCTGCCCTCTGTGAGCAGGGACAGGACCCAGGGAATGGCTGGGGCTCTGCCAGGGGGGGTTAGGGTGGATATCAGGGCAAGGTTCTTCCCCAGAGGGTGCTGAGCACTGCCCAGGCTCCCCAGGGAATGGGCCCGGCCCCGAGGCTGCCAGAGCTCCAGGAGAGTTTGAACAACACTCCCAGGGACGCCCAGGGTGGGATTGTTGGGGATCTGTGCAAGGCCAGGATCTGGATGATGATCCCTGTGGTCCCTTCCCACTCGGGATATTCCATGATTCTGTGAGAAGTAATCAGAATTTTGGTAAGAAGTGAAGGAGTCTGGCCTTTCCTATTTGAGTCAGGAAGGGCATCTCTGGGTGGGAGTGCAGCAGCCCTTGCTCACAGTTGTGCTCAGCCCAGGGAGAGCCCCAGGTTGCTCTGGAGTTCTAAACGTGATTAATCCGCTCCGAGGAATCCTGGAAGAGCTGCCTCGGAGCAGTGTTGAGGTGTTAATCCGGTGCCTGCGTTGCCTTCATGAACCTGTTGATTGCCCAGCCCGTGACTGCCGCTCTCCCTTGATTGCCCAGCCCGTGACTGCTGCTCTCCCTCCTTGCCCGAGGCTTCAGCCTCTCCCAAAAAAAGGTGCTGGAATTGAGGCCAGAGGTTCCCCAGCACTGTGCCTGTCTGTCCCTGTCTGAGTCCTTCCCTTCCTCCCCAAAGAACGGGAATCCTGCAGGAAGGAGATGCCGGTTAGAAAGCAGCTGCTGCTGTACCTTGGCTGTTCTCTCGCTGTGGTTCTGGGTGTTCTCCGTGGCTGCTGTTGTGTGTGTTCAGTCTGCCTTCAATAGACATCTTTAATTCATGTTTTTCTTGTCCTTTTAGAGGGTCGCTGAAAACCTTTGTTCATACAGTGCATCTATTACAGAAACAGACTGAGCTGGGGTCCCTGCCTGTGGCTGATGTTCTCTACAGGTTTGTAGTGACTTTCCTCCTTGTAGACTTTTCCAGCAGCTCTGAAAACGTGTTAAGTGCATGTAGGGAGGGATTTAAAAGTGATTAAAAGGCTTTAGAGTCATTGAAAGCTTTAGGAAAGACTGAGATTTAGTCATGTGCAGCAGAAATTAGAAAATCAAATCTAAAAGCATTGTCTGATTGGGGTTTGGGTGTTATGTTTTTATTTTTTAATTAAATATTGATGATTTCTTTAAGTGGCTTATGAACTCTGACAGAACAATTACTTCAAATATATCTTTGTCTTTTAATTTAGCTGATTTTTGCTACCACTATTCTTTACGAAATTTTGTTTTATTTTCTGCTTAAAGGTTGTTGCTTTTGGAGGGAGGTCCTGGATCCCCCTCCTGCCTGCTTGGAGGGAAGCACATCGTGTCCTGGGGCTTTGAGGACATGTTACCTGCCCCTGATGCCAACACTGGTGCCAGCAGTGAAAACAAAGGTGAATTATTTCATCCCTGTCACTGTTAGCAGAGGAGGAGGACAGGATGATTTTAGTGCTGATAATTATTTAAAGATTAACGTAAAACTTCAGTGTTGGGGCTCAGAAAATGTTGATTTTTGGTTGCTGAAGAGCAGCTGCTGTTTAAACTGCCGGGTTGTAGGGAACGTCCAAAGCAGTTGATCCGGTGACCCTTCCTGACTCCAGTGGGAATTTTTCAGAGGGGTCAGACAGAGTTTGGATATTATCCCCTCGTTAGGCCCTCAGTGATGATAATCGCTGCCCCTGCAGTATCCCTGTGCTCAATAGCCAGCTATCAGTGGCACTGCAGGTTTATTTTTAGAACTACAAGTTCATTGGGTTTTTTCCCTCTTCCCTACTCTGCTTTTGTTTCTACCCAGTTGGCTTTGAAGTTCTTTTTTTAATGCTTTCTTTTGTGTTTCTCTCCCTGAATTCATTCTCAGTTTTCACTGCTTTGTTTGCTTACTGTCCTTGCAATAAATAAGAATTCACATGGGTTTGGAAATACCAGTTCAAGCTTTGATGACATTTAATGCAATACATAGGAATTTAAAAATCTGAGTTGTCATTTTAGGCCACCTGCAGATTTATTGGAGACATCTCTTCTTAGGTGTTTAGACAAGAGATTGAGTGGATTTTTTCCATTCCTCAGCTGAGTGTCCAGATCCTGTGAACCTCACTAATTGATTGGACTTGTGTCCCATCTTGATTATTAATAATCCAGCTCTGTGCTTCCAATACATTTTGTCTTAACTGAAGTGTTCAGAGGTGGGGGGATCTGCTGAGCAGCTTTAGGACAATCACAGAGCTGTGGCAGAAGTGGGATCAAGGATCAATATTAGATTTTCCTCCCCTCTCACGCTGTGTTAGCCCATCTGGGCACCTCTGGGGCTTGAGGAGATGTGAAGAAACCCCTGGGTCTCCTGGGCTGTGCCTGTGCTACAGCAGCTCTTAGAGCACCAGATAATAAATTGAATATTAAGAAAAGGGTTGGTAGTGACCTGCCATGAGCACGGGATGATGCCCAGGGGGAATTCCCAGCTGGAATGTTACAGAGCTGCTCTCTGTCCCTTCCTCCCCCAGACGCAGACCTGGGCCGGTGCCTCGCAGCCGACGGGCTCTATCTGTACACCACCAATTCCGTGGGCAGAGGGATAAGCAAGCTGGGATCGGGACTGCACGGGACTCTGAGGTGAGGGGCGCTGCAGTGCTGGCTGTGCTGCACAGCTTCCACCCAGAAGTTCCTCTTTTGGGAAACTTCTCTCGGCTGCTGGGAGTAGCAAGACTGGAGCATGTGGAGCTTGGAAGGAGATGATCTCTAAGGTCTCTCCCAACCCAAACCAGTCTGCAATTCCATGATATTGTGAATTTTCATTAAGTGCTGTTTTAAGTGTTGATTTTCTGATCTGAAATTCTTCTTGAGTGTGTTTTGTCTAAAATTGAACAACTGAGGTTGCAAGGGACCTCTGGAGGCCATTAGTTCAACCTCCACTGTAGCAGAATTTTAGATTCAATTTTATTTTATTTTGTAATGTCTAGTGAGTTGTTTGATTCTTTGCTGAGAGGGATATGCTACAGACCAGTTCTGTGACTTTTTATTTATAGCTGAGTTTGTGAGTGTTTGTTTGCTAATTATGTCATTCATTAAGTAATTAGTGCAGCTGTGACTCACTGTACCTCCCTGCTTCTTCATTGCTTGAAAGCCACAAGACTTTCCGTGCTTGAAGCCTTTCACAACTGAAATTGCTGACTTGAATATAAGTTCAGTCGGAGTTCAACACTGCGGTTGCAAGTTGTTATTTGAGAAAACCCAGGGGAACGGGGCAGAGTTTGAATTTCCTGGTGGGTTTTTTCCAGGGGGTTTGTGTACTGCCGGAACGAGGAGCTGGAGACGGGCTGGGTGGCCTTTGGCAACGGCAAACTCCTCCATCGGCCCGTGTCCTTTGACAGCAAACCTCACTACCTGTTCCAGCTCGTGGATCAACATACCCTGCAGGTAAAGGGGCAGGGGTATGGCACAGGGAGACGGGAGGCTGAATGAATCACACACGTTTTAGCTTTGATCAGTTTTATCCGTGAAGTTTCTTCTTTTGTGAAATTGCGTTTTTCTAACCCCGCCTGGAAGTGATTGTGTGGTGAATGTGTGAGTTGCGGTAGAGATGTTACCGCTTTACTGTGTCTTTTATATATATATATATGTATATATATTATTTTTTTTTCTCTATAATTACACTGTTCTATATGATGGGGTGCTGATAGAGCTTGTCCAGCCTGGAGGAGACTGAGGGGAGACCTCATCCCAATCCACAGCTTCCTCCCGAGGGGAGCTCTGATTTCTGCTCTGGGAGCAGGGGCAGGACCAGGGATCAGCTGGAGCTGGGCCAGGGGGGTTTGGGGTGGATATCAGGGAAAGGTTCTTCCCCAGAGGGTGCCGGGCACTGCCCAGACTCCTCAGGGAATGGGCAAGGCTGCCAGAGCTCCAGGAGCATTCGGCCAACACTCCCAGGGATGCCCAGGGTGGGATTGTTGGGTGTCTCTGCAAGGCCAGGAGCTGGGTGATGATCCCTGTGGGTCCCTTCCCACTCAGGATATTCCAGGATTCCAGAGTGGTCACATCTTAAAGCAATCAAACAATAGCAAAATGGACTTTGATTTAAATCAGGAACCTGCTCTTCCCGAACAGCTCTTTGTTCTTCCACTGTCCCAAAATTCAGGTGTTCTTTCAGACCTGGTTGATTTGTAGATAAAGAACTGTTGCCCTTTGTAAAGCTGGGGTAGTTTGTTATTTTGGGGTTTTTCCTGCCCTGGTTTCAAGGATGGATATACACATTTATGTCCAGCGTGTTTCCTGAAACTGAGAATGTTTAGATTCCCCTTTTCCTCTCAAGTTCCAAGCAATGTTTGAGAGAAGTTGCAGAAAGTAGGTGACTCGATAGGATGTGTATTTCCTTGTGGTGCTGTGGGTTTGCTCTCCCTCATTAGAGAGGAGATGATCCTTTTATTTTTAGATGTGTTAAATTTGAGATCTCTGAGCCGGTTTGGATATTTGGCAAATATCACAGAATAGCTGTTGGTAATAAATCAATGTAATGCTACTACTAATCCAATATTAAGCCTCTTGTGCACTAACTGCGTTTGATCTCTTATTTATTTTTCATACTGTTCATACTTGTAAGGCCAAACTGCACAACCAGACCTGTTAAAATGCTCTCTGTCTCGTAGGTATGTCAGATAATCCCAATGCCAGTAAATCACTTCCCAGTTGGCAGCACTATGACCACCGTGCATCTTTCTTCAGATGGCACCTTCTTCTACTGGATTTGGTCTCCTGCAAGCCTCAATGAAAAAACCCCCAAGGGCCACTCTGTCTTTATGGATATTTTTGAAATTATAGTAAGCAAAATCATGTGTTTTCTGTGCCGGATGTTGGTAGCAATAACCCAGTTTAATTAAATAGCAGCATTTGCTAATTGACATGTTAGGTTTGGGTATTTATGGGCGTGATCTGAACGGATTTATGTGAAATAACCGAACAGAAGGTGCGCTGTCCATTCCGTCTCCAGAGGATTATTATATTTAGCAATTTGAGTTCTCCTGTAGCATAGGATGTGTTTTTGCTGTCTGTGCTTCTGCTCGGCAGAGGAGGATGGAGTGGGATGGTGGAGCTGGGGCTGGGAGGCTGTAGTAGTACAACGTGTGGAAAATCCCAAACGCTCTAAATCGCATCTTCATTAAGAGACGCGTTCTGCGGCGAAACATCCCCTGCACGTCACGGGCTGAGGAAATCATTGCTCACACTCTCTGTCTGGAAAAATGATTCAGAACCAAATGATTTACAATGGAACACCTCTATAAAATACAAAAAGATTATATATTTTTAAGCAGGGTTTCCTAAATAAACTCAAGTTTATGACAAGCAGTTCCATCTTTAGGAACAGGCATAAAAAGACAATATCCTATTAAATATCTCCAAGATATTGGATATCTTTTATTACCTTACATTTAATATAATTATTCTATTAGACCACAAAGCCACAAACAAAAAAATACTCAAGTTTTGCTTTCAGAACTTTGCTTTTTGCAAGAACTTCTGTCAGCAAAGTCTCACTTTGTATCCCGACCCGATCAGTTATGGTGGTTCATTTTACAGCTCAGTTCAGGTGCTCTCTCACCCATGGATTTCAACATCTAAAGTGTGTTTTTCCCCCCATTCTACCAGGTAGAAAATGGCATTTGTATAGCAAATCCTCTGCAGGAAAGAATTATCCTGATGAGGAAAGAGGGGGAATCTGCCAAGAGCATCAATGAGATGCTGCTGAGCCGCCTGTCCCGGTACCGCGCCTCCCCCTCGGCCACCCTCGCTGCCCTCACGGGCTCCACCATCTCCAACACCCTCAAGGAGGACCAGGCAGGTCAGAAACGCTTCACTTTTCCTTCCTTACCACCCACAGCATCTGTCCTGCTCACTGCTGACCTCCCAGGACAGGTTTAGACAAGAAAAAGTGTGCGTTTTCCCCAAATATTTGGAAGATCTGTGTGGTATTTGCTTAATGCTGGAATGGTCAGTTCCTTTGGTAAATTAGGATTGTGAGGAAGGTTTAGGAATGGAAAAAGGGAAGGATGCTCTTAGCACCCTTTTCCAATTCCATTATTGAACGAATTTGGGGAATCTGACAATTGCGTTTCTCTGCTGGCAGCTCAGCTGGGCTTCTACCGGTGTGTAAAAACAGCCTGCAGGTTCGAAAATGGAGCTATTGCTTCCCAAGTCACTGGAATATTGCAAAGCTTAGGTGATTCTGCACTTTTTTGAGGTCATCTGCACAATGTTTGTGTATTTTATGGGAACAACCCAAGTTGGTGAGGGAATCTTGATCGAACTGCACTGATGGCTTTCAGGATGGTCTGGAGCTTTGTGAGATTTGTCTTCAGATTTTATTCAGTTTATTTTGAATTATTTTTCTCCTTCAGAAGTACATGAGTTTTCTTTCTCCAACTTGAAACAATTGAAAGTATTTCCATAAAAATAAATTATACATGAAATAGCTCTGCTTCCAGGGAATTTGGCAAGGAGTTCGCCTGGAGAGCTATTTTAAAGGTTGTGTTTTGCCATTTAACAACTCAAGTGCTGCAGAAAAAGGAGAGTAAATGGCTATTCCTGGCTAATTCTTGAGTCAGCACTCAGAAAGTGTTGATCAGCTGTTGCGAGGGGGAGATCATTTGGGCTGTCTACGTTGCATGAGGAGCAGGAGAACTTAAAATAGTAAATGCATAGAGAATCTCGAGTGATCTCTGGATGTGAGGAGACCATTTGGTTCCAAGGGCTTTCCATATGGTTATCACCATACAGTTGTGAATAGCTTTGGTAATGCCTAATTTTTTATTTATTGTGTTTGGAAGTTGTTTTCTTTGGCTGAATAACCTGAGAAGGTCTGTGGGGATTGGTGCTGAATGTGAGGGGCTGGGAGGCCACAGAAAAGTCATGGATGCCCCATCCCTGGAAATGCTCCAGGCCAGGTTTATGGAGCTGTGAGCCAGCTGCTCTCGTGGAAAGTGTCCCTGTCCACGAGGTTGGAATGGGATGATCCTGAAGGTCCCTTCCAAGCCCCAAACCATTCTGGACTTCTGTAGAAGCAGCTTGTAAATACTGCCTCCTTTGGAGCCCCGAGCAGAGCTGTGCCTTGCCCTGCAGAAATGCAGTTCGTGACCTTTCCCCGCTCCGCCTTGCAGCTGCCAACACGAGCTGTGGGCTGCCCCTGAAGATGCTGAGGAAGACCCCGATCTACACGTGTGGGACGTACCTGGTGATGCTGGTGCCACCGCCGGGGGGCTCGGGCAGCTCGGCCACGCGCTCGCTCTTTGGGGGCACCAGCGCCTTGTCCTCCTTGAAAAGTAAGTCAGAGCCACTTGTGGCAGATTTGCAGTCCCTGGCTGTGTGAAATGCAATCAGCTTCTCAGGAATTGAGTGGAGCTGTGTTTCTGTGCAGTTCTTGCCTCCAGCCTGGTGTTCAACATCTCGGACGGGCAGTTCACCAGCAGGGCAGATCTCATCGACGCTGCGGGCAGCTCGCTCGGACGGGGAGCTCTGGTGCCAGGCCTTGGTAAGGAATCTTGCAGCCCTTCAGACCCTAAATGATCCCTGGATTTGAATTTGCAGTCAGCAACTCTGCAGTGGGTGGGGTTGCATGTCCGTGGTGAAATTTTATAAACTTCTAAAGCAAATAATTCGGATTTGAATGGCCTATAAAGATGATTCAGTCAGGTTTTCTACCAAATTGACGTGTGAAATATTTTCCTCCTCTCAGGTGCCTGTTATGATACAATGAATAACATGATCTGGACGTGCTCCAATGATTATATTGATCAGTGGTGCAATCCGGGGAACCAGGCATTCCACTGCGTGTGCCAGAGGCTGGGCGTCAGTCACGTCATCGCCGAGCCCAAAGGTGAGGGCAGCCCACAGCCAGGGGAAAGTGAAACAGGAGTGTCAGAGCATGAACAGACAGAAACTGCCTTAAAAGCTGAGTTCATTCCTGGAAAGAGTTGTAAATATTGGTCATGGTTTAGCTTTGATTCAAGAGAGGGAATAGCACAAAGTGAGACGTGTGGAAGATCCCAGATTCTTGCTGCCTTCAGCACATTAGAAAGGTGTTTTGGGTAAAGCTTTTGTGCCCTGAAGTTGATTTACTGCACTTTAGGAGCAAAGGCTGATGGCTCAGTCGGTGTTCAGACAGCATCTGAACGGTTCTGTCCTTCCAGGGGATGCAGCAACCACAAACGAGGTCATTAACCAGTTACTGCACCATGTTGGTGCCATGTGCATCCACCAGCTCAACCTCCTGGCAGCCAGCAACAACCTCCCCATCAGCAATTTCCTGGGCAAGCAGCACCCCATCGAAGCCCATCACCTGAGCAGCATCTGTGACATTATGGAGAAGGCCATGGTCAATGGGGACACCTGCATCATCCGCTGCATCCTCGTTGTCTTCCAGGTACAGACACCCAAAATGGGCTTCAAGATGCACATGGAAAAACGGAAAACTTGCTTTGCAGTGCAGGCAACCACTAGTTTAATTTCATTTGATGTTATTTTATTTTATTTTATTTTATTGTATTTTATTGTATTTTATTGTATTGTATTTTATTGTATTTTACAGTATTTTGTTATTTTACGTTATTTTATTTTACGTTATTTTATTTTATGTTATTTTATTTTATGTTATTTTATTTTATGTTATTTTATTTTATGTTATTTTATTTTATGTGGTTTTGTTTTGTTTTTTTCTCCATTGGAATCTGTGTAATGGAGGTTGATTTAGCAGTGGCTTTGCAATATTTTATATACTCATTCAAAAGCCCTAATTTCAATATAATCTCTATCTTTACAGATTAAAATAAACCCCAGAGAGGTTATTTCCTTCTTTCTATTTCCTCCTCCCCATTTTTGGATTCAAAATCAGATTCTGACTCTCAGATTTCTAAACCCACACAAACAGTTTGAGAAACTGACGGCAGAAAATAAGTCAATGTAAATCATGCTTGCATTTTTAATATTAATATTGTTGTGTTTCATCTTTCTTAGGTGGTTTTTAAGTTTTTCTTCAGCCCCCAAACTGAAAGGAACAGAGACATCGTCCGAAGGTCTGGCCTGTTGCTGTGGCAGTTGCTGATGGCCCCGAGGGACCAGATCTGCTCCGAAATCCAGAAGGAAGTTTGCCTGGCTATCAGGTGAATATCGGTTTTATCAAGTTCAACCTAACTTAGATTTTAGGTTTTTTGAAATGTAGTGACAGATGAACATTCAAATTGTCTTCAGTTTAGTTCTAAATCAATAGGATAAAATTTATAGACATAATATGATTAATTATTGCAGTTTGTCCATGTAAGAAGAGAAACACAATGTGTTTGTCTTGATGAAGTAACAGGCAGTAATTACTTTCTATACTTTTGTTTCTTTACTTGCTCTCTTAAGGATTTTTTTAATGTTTATTATAAAATAGCTGCTAAATTCAAGCAAAGTTTTCTTGAATGAATTTTTTATTTAGCTTCCACAGTTCGTTGGTGTTCGGGAAAAGGCAACGCTGATGCTGACAGCTCTTACCCCGGTGTTTAAGTGACAACACTGGAGTTCTCCTGAGGGAAAGGAACATCAGGAGAAGTGGAATTAATAACACTGGAGGGATTAATAACACTGTGGGGATTAATAACCTCGAGAAATTAATATTACTGGTGGGATTAATAACACTGGAGGGATTAATAACCTCGAGAAATTAATAATACTGGAGGGATTAATAGCACTTGAGGAATGCTCTGAGGCTGAAGGCCCGGGGAAAAAGGAAAGTGTGGATTTATGTCCTGAAAAGGAGATAGTGGAAATCTCAGGGCCAAGGAATGCTGGCTCCAGCGTGCCAAGGACAAATAGAACCTGCTCCCAGTGGGAAGCGCTCCAGAGGTTGAGAACAAAACCTTTGGAAGATCAACCTGAATTTTCTTGGTGTGAATCACGACATTCCACATCTCTGTGGCTCTGGGCAGCTCTGAGTGAGGAAGGGTGGTGTGGCTCAGGAGGATCACCTGCCCTTTGCAGGGAGCTGCTTTCTGACAGGGAAAAGTGCGTCCTGTCACCTGCAGGGACACCTTTATTAACCCCGTGCGTTCCAGTGCTTTGTTAAACAGCTCCAGGGTGGGCTCTGGGTGATGTTTCTTTCCCCTGTTTTCTCCTGGGGGATGCTGATGCCAGTGGGACTCTCAGGGCGGCTGGCAGTGTGTGATAACTTCTCCTGAGGTTTCTATCAGAGTGGATCAGCGTGAGCCAGAGGGAAGGAAGCTGCAATAATCTCTGCTCTCAGTGTGAAGCTGCAAAACATCCCGGTTTTCTTCTCTGCGAGAGCGTTACTGAGAGAGAAAAGGGAGAGGAAATGGAAAAGTTGCATAACGATTTCAGCACTCCAGACCGGCGTGGAGTGCCCCTTTGAAGTGATTGTGATCTTGGTGGGGGAGTTCACGTAGAAAGGACAGAGTTCATCACAAATTAGAGGGGAAAAATCTCCACCTGGAATGTTTCTGCAGAGCTGGGGTGTTGCCGAAATTTTCCTTCCAGAAGCTTCTCTGTACCTCACACTAACACCTCTGTACAGCCGGCGTTCGGGAAGTGCAGAACTGCAGCAGTAGTGATTCCCTGATTATTGCGTTTGTATTTCCCATTATTCTGGTCACAGAGAAGCCTCAGCTCTTACCCATCACCAGAGTTTGTGGAGTTGTTCTGAGCCATCATCATTTTTCCTGACATCTCTGCGTTAACAAACTGATTGTGCTGCCCTGTGTGCAAGTGATTAATGGGGAGTTTTCCTGAGGGGAGCAGTTAGCTCTTGGAGAAGCTTTGGGACCGAAACAATAAAATATAATTGATTACAGGAGGCTCCTGGAGAAAACAGCTGCTTATTTCCTAATATTGGTGTTAAAATCTGGAGGATTCTTCTAAATCTTCACACTTCACTGTAATTGTTCCATCATGCTCAGCTGAGGCTGTGGTGCCATTTGTCACATGTCCACTGCAATGGTTTTGTTCACTTCTAGGTCCATCAAGTAATGCATGGTTTTATTTTCTCCTTAGCTCTGGTTTAAATATCCTGTATCCCGGAGAAGCAGAAATCAATAATTTATTGAAATTGGTCTTAACTGAAGGTGAGAACATCTTATCGCCAGGGGAGAGTGGGGTTTTTCTAACTGGGAACAAAAAAATCACAGTACATCTCAAGCTTGGAGGGAGAACAATTTGAGATGTTGGGCACTACTCTGCTCTAAATCCTTCATTTTCTAGGAAATTATGAAATGTTTCAGCTTCTGAGTGGCTCCATGGCCAAGGGTGGGTCAGGTGGAGACGGGGAATATTTGCAGATGTGATTACCCAGTAATTCTGGGTAGTGTTAGACCTCAGTGAAAGGGGAATGATGTCCTTGAGTTCTCCAGGAAATGGGAATCCGGGCCTGGAAGCCGCTGATGCTCAGTGATTTGTTCCTCCACGGGAACGTGTTGGTGCTCAGAGTGTTGGGAATTTCCAGCAGGGCAGGGAAAGTGCTCCCAGGGTGGGACAGCAGCTCTGGTTACCCCGGGAGTGCAGCCATTGCTGAGCTGTGGGCTGTGTTAGACAAGGTGTCAGGGGACATAAAATCAATTCTGTAAAATGCTGCTCTGCAAAACTTTTAATTTCCTCTTTAGGAGAGAGGAACAGCGGCCTCTCCCAGCTCCGGGATGTTATCCTGACTAATTTAGCTGAGCAGCTGCAGAACAACAGATTTGGAAGTGAAGATGATGATCATTATAGGTAAAAACCTCCATTTATTGTGTGTTTTTGTGTTATTTGCTTGAGGTGAACTTGCAGGAACTTCTGCTGGAATTGCTAATTGTGTTCCTGCAGTGTGACCTGAAATGTTCTTTGTGCCTGTGGGAGAGAGATTTGATGTTTTAGGGCAAACTTCAGAGACTTCTATACTCAAACTCGGTTGGGGATTCCTTGTTCTTGCCATGTTCATGGTAAATGTGGGGGATAATTTAATAAATACGATTTTATGGCATTTCTCTGCCTGCCACTCCGTTAGGTGACTTTCCAGCAGTAAAACTGCCAGTCTCAGGTACCTGTCCAAGTTGGGAGGAGGCTTTTTTAGGAGCCATGAGAAATCAGAGATTTAGGTCAGCACAGTGCAGCAAACCCCTGGAAATCTGCTGCTCTTGTTAAACATTCCAGGCTCAGAGTTTTTTATATCTGAATTTGAGGTTAAACAGATCCTTGTTTAGGTTTCCCAGAATCTGGGATCCAGCTTGCAGGGGGAGCTGAGCTGTACAAAATGCACAATTAATTAATTAATGATTAACATTTCCCACTTTTCTTGCCTCCCCTGAAGACTCAACGATGAGCTCTTGCACTACATCCTCAAGATTGTTGTCCGAGAATCTTGTGTCTTAATCACCAAGTGCCAAACTGTATCTAAAGATGACTTTCAAAGGCTTCTTTCAACTGTGCCTGTAAGTGAAATGTGTTTTCATAAAAATATAAAAAATATATATTTGCCTCTGGCTTCTTTTCCTCCTTGAATCCGTCCTCTTCACTGAGAGGAGGTGAAACTTTTATGGTTCTGTTTTAACAAATCCAGGAGAAAAATGTCTTTTGTTTGTGCTGCGCAGGGAAGGAAAGAATAATTTCTCACAGCAAAGTAAACAATTCAGTAATGCTGGAACAGGTTTATACGTGGATTTATTTATTTTTCCAGTTGCTCTGGTTGCCGTTCAGTTTAAGGGAAGTTTGTGGATCTCAATATTCAAAGCATTGCAGCAGCTTAAAAAATCAAATGTGCAGTTGTGTATAATGGTTCAGAGAGGCTGAAGGGATTATCAGTGACAGACAGAAATGAGTGAAAGCTGCTGTTTGATGGAAAAAGTTTTCAGCAGGCTCAGCTCCCTGAGAAGGGCAGGTTGAGCTTCCATAAAAACGCTGGGAGGGGACAGGAGGTGCTGCAGGAGAGTGGGAAAGGGGGAGTGCCATGGAACCATCACCTTCAGGAGTGTGAATGAAATTTCTCTCTCTGGTGGCATATCTTTTAAGAATTAATTAATTCATAGAGTTCTTGAATATTGCTATAATGTTCCAAACCTGAACGAAGTTATGCTGCCTCTTTATATTTTTTGTGAGTTATTTCACAAAATTCAGCGTTTTGCAATTTATTTCTTTTCTTAAATATATAAATTTTTTTCTTTGCTCTTGCTTTTCTTCTTCCTCAATGTTTTTATTTCCCCTCTTTCCATCTTCCAAGTCTGAGGCTTGCCCGCCTCAGGGTCGGTGAAGGGTTTGGATAATGCAGAGTTTTACTTATTTGTGTTCAAGGCTGCGTCCTCGTGCTTGCGGTACCTGATGGCTGTGCAGAACCACCTCCTCAGTAACACTATTTTGATTAAACCCGATGACAATGATGACAGTGACAGCTCCTTGCAGGGAGAGACATTGAAGGTACAGGTAAACACCACGTTTTATTCTAGTACGGCTCTCTCCCGTCAGTGTGCCTGGGACACCCTGGTCCTGCAGTGCGTTTGCTGTGTGCTGCTGGTTCTTTTCCTCTGGATGGAGTTAAACAGCTGGAGAACAGGGAGAAGCTGCCCAAAGTAAAATCTGCAATTAGTCTGTGTTCAGGATTCCAGCTTGAATTCCATATTATCACTGAGAGCAGGCACCTCCCTTCCTAAATATATCTATAATGAGATTTTAAATATATTTTAATTAATATGTGCTAGTGGGATTCCTGGCACAGGAATTTCCTTTCCTGGACACATTACCCCAGACACTTTGTCTTCTCCAAATCACTCAGGTGGTCCTTGAAAAAAATATTTTTAAATAAATAGAGAAGGGGTTTCTCATTTGCCTACCTGGCTTCTGCTTTTTTTAAAGTTTTAACGAACAAAGCTTGTGCAGAACCACCTCCATCAGTCTGAAATAAAGAGAATAAAGCTTGTGGCAAGGAAACTGTTAGAGGATGAGGTTTGTAGGTGTAAGTTTATTAAAATGCTGCCTTTTCACACTGCTGGGACTGCCCTCAGCCAGCTCCCAGAAGCCAGGTTTGCCCTGGAGTGCAGCTTGTCTGGTCGTAGTAGTTTTGGTGATAATTCTTCTCTGATGGAATTGATTTCTGGATTTCTGGTGGTTTCTCTGCCGCTCTTTGAGGCTGTGTGTGCTTGTGAGCTGCTGCGGTTGGAAGTGCTTTGTTCAGGCTCATTGAGTAAATGCTGAATATTTGGAGTATTTCTCTTGTCTCACTATTCACGCCGTGTTCATTGTTCAGTTTCTCTCTCTGCAGTGCTCCTCATCCCTGCTAGGACTTTGTGTCACCAGTCCTGTACCTTGGCTGGCTCTCAGCTCTCTGCTGTGCTGGACTTGGGGCTTCCTTCCCTCTAGAAACTGGATGTGCATCCTGTAAAACATGCACCTAGTTTCTCCCAGCACTTTGGGGCTAAACATTAATCAAATTTAAGTCTTGGATGAATCTCCTGCTGCAGGCCTGCCAGGTCACATTATCATTCTTTTCATTTGGAAATCCATCTTTTTGTTCTGTTGTCCTTTTTTGGGGGGGATTCTCTAAGAATTTAAGTAACCTGTAACTCTTTTTTTCCCCTTAGGAACTCAAGACCAGCATTTTGTCTCTTGCCACACAAATTCTGACAGGATGTGATGAAGTCTTAGAAATGCTGCAACAAGTCACTACAGCACTAATTAACAGTGACATTTCTGACAGGGAGCAAAGGTAAGACAGGTGGGCGGATCCCGATTTGGAAACGGGGAACTGTTGCTCTTTGTGGCTCATTGTACAAACACAGTCAGCATTAATTGTTCTTTATCACTTTGTATTGGAGCTTTGAATGCACAGGAAATGTTTCTTCCTGTAGCAGTTGTTTAGCACTCAGCTGGTGCAGAATTTAGAATCACTCTCTGTGTCAGTCCTGATCATCTGTAGGTTGGTATTTCTATAGGAACCTCAAACTGGGAAGGCTTTAGTCAGTTAAATGGTATTTATGAGTAGGATAACTGGAATTAAACTGTAATTAGCTGGGAATACTCCTGTAAACTGGAGCAGTCTGTTCATTTCTAAAGTCCTGATTATCGCATCCCCAGTAGCTGGACTGGATATTTATCCATGACAGGCCTTGGATGTTGTTTTGATATCCCACACATTCCTTTGGGTGGTGTCACCTCCCCTTCCCTGTCTCCCCTCCTCTTAAAAACACACCTTGGGGATGGGATGGAAACAAAAGCTGTGAACGTTCTCTGCTCACACACAGCCCCCTGTCCCAGCTGTGTTTCGGGTTTCGCTTCCTGCTTCTCTGTGCCTGCGAGATTAGTTGTGTTTATTGACAGCACACAATTCCTGGGTGATATTTTCAGATGAGTTCATGTTCAAATATATTTTTGTGGCTGCAGATTCTTTTCGAGTCCTCTGAGCTCCATGTGCTGGGAGCTGATATCCGCACTGGTGCGTTTGTGTTTGATGGGGGCTTTCATCCTGTGCCCAGGGGAGCTTATCCTTCTCTGAGTAATTATTGAACTGTTGGTTTGCTGTCTCTGCTCTCGGATTGTTCCGTGAGAATTGTCAGCAATTCAAGGTCACTGACACTTGGGAGAAGTTGTAGCGGTTTCAAAATTGTTTTGGGGGTTTTGTTAATGTATCACAAACATTCTCTGCTGAATTCTGAATTGCTGCTACAAGATGAAACAGGAGGGAGTAAAAGCAGGAGTGATGCATGGAAAGAGTCGTTCCTGTGTGACTTTGGCTCTCCTTGCAGGTTGAAAGGCCTGGAGCAGATCACCAAGGCCACCATGCTGGGCCACCTGCTGCCTGTGCTGCTGACGTCCCTGATGCA
This sequence comes from Pomatostomus ruficeps, assembly GCA_013400735.1. Classification (NCBI taxonomy): domain Eukaryota; kingdom Metazoa; phylum Chordata; class Aves; order Passeriformes; family Timaliidae; genus Pomatostomus; species Pomatostomus ruficeps. Next base: position 64,397 of record VYZT01011862.1, read on the forward strand.
CCCCAACCTGCAGACGCTGACCATGGCTGATGCGCTGATGCCTCAGCTGGTGCAGCTGGTCCTTTACACCAGCCAGGTACGGGCTCTGCGCCAGCCCTGGGCTGTCCAGGGCCACACCCGGGGCCTGCAGCCTCCAAACGCTGCTCAGCTTCCCGCACAGACTCCTCCACACCCCAGGGCTGAGAGTTCTCAGCAGCTGCCAGAGCCGCTGGTGCTGAGTGTTGACTGTGGCTGCTCCAGGAGCTCCCCAGTAATGATTCCTTGTCAGTAACAACAGTGGGATTGTTAATTGTTTCAATAATGAGCTCTTGAAATGCTTTACGGTTTGCATGTCCCTAACACTGTGTATTTTGGGCCACAGACTGCACTGCTGCTTAAAACCCAGTCTCCAGTTTTCTCAGAACTGAACAGTTCCCCCAGTTGTGCTCCAGAGCAGAAAGGGAAGCAGTTACCTGATGAGAGGTGATTTTCTTTACATTTGGGTCTTTTCATGGGATAAGCTGATCTATAATGTCCATTTGACCGTTGCTGTGGGATAAAGCAGCAGCTTTTATGGGAATTAATTTTTAAAAGCATGCTGTAATGATTTCGAAGGCTGTCTCAGTTTCATGTAAGCACAATTAGTTCCAAATTCTGTTCTGTATATAGAATTAAACTATTAATATCTTCAGGTTGTTTACGCGGAATGTGGTTTTGTTTGGTTTTTTTCCTCTCACCTCAAGCATTAGGAATTAATTCTAAATGTTCCTCTCACAATAAATTAGGCTAAGGAGGACCATCAAGAGAAAATGTAAATTGCTCTGGCAGCATGAGATACAGAATTAAAACCATTGCAAAGCTATTAAATGGTTTAATTTACAGAGAGAAATAACATTTTTCACTCCTGCATTTAAATGCTGTGTCTCAGCTCAAAGTTTTCCAGCTCCTGCTTAGAAACAGAAACGAACAGCTGAAATCAAATAAAAATGCTTATTTGCAGCATTGGAGGATTTGGAGTATTGAAGAATTTGTGATAATGTGATTTTTGTGAATAAGAATGTATGTAATGTATGAATAATGATGAGATATATCATTATATAATGATAATAATATATAAAATACATGAATTCCCTCAATACAGTCATGCCTAAATCCAGGAGTCAATGTCTCTGTGTGTCGATACTGAGAGGTGATTTTTAATTACTTTATATCTCAGTGTCTGAACCACAGAAACCTGTGGGCTGTGTTTCAGGCCCAGTTTCTCACTCTCATTTCAGGATGCTGGAGGAGAAGGAAGAGCCAGGGTTCCTGACTGGCTTGAAGATCCCTGCGCCCTGGGCTGCTGGCAAGACTGTGGAGACAGTGCATCCCGTCAGGGATAACTACAAATTTAAGGAAACCGTGCACATCCCAGGAGCCCGCTGTTTGTACCTTAGATTTGACAACAGATGCTCCTCCCAGTATGATTACGACAAGGTAAGCAAGGGCCAGCTCAGCACCTCTGCACTGAGGGAATTCCCTCAAAAAAACCGGTGGGAATTCTGCTGTGGGACAAGTGTGGGAGGCTCCAGGGACTGGGCGGTTGAGGGGTGGTTTGGATTGGTATTTCCCCTCAGAAATTCTATCAGTTTTGGTTTTCAAAAAAATTAATTTCAGGCTGGCTCAGACTGTCCAAGTTTGATTTTTTGCGTTTTTACTCACGTTCAGTTTTCCTGATTTCCCGAGTTTCAATCCAGCTGCCTCCTCTGCTCAGCACAGTTGGTTTAAACTGGGCAGAGCTGGCGAATTTCCTTTTTCCCTGACGATAAACAGCTTGTTGACCTGGATTAATAGGAAAAAGTACTTCAATTTTAAGAAAACAACCAATAGCACTTTGTATTATCAAAGAGCTGCTTGTGCTGCTGCTGAGTGCTGCTGTTTATTCTTTGGCGTAGAGCAAGTCCTGATGCTCATAAATAACAAATGGAAATATCTTCAATATTCCTGGCACCCATTACTGGTTAAACTCCCCCAAAAAACTCCGGGCTCCCCACGTTCCCACCAAAGCCACGGGCAGAACTTTGGCTTTGCTGGGAGCAGGATCAGCCCCTCACTGGTGGGGAAGGAGCTGTTCTGTGCTCGGGGCTGGCAGCCAGGATTCCTCCTGCTCTCTGCTCCCTGTGCGAGCAGCGGCCAGGCCCCTCGAGCCCCTTTGTGCCTCAGTTTCCCCATCTGTAAAATGGGGATAATAATACTTAACCCTGCTGCCCTCACAGAGCCTGTGAGGATTGGTTCATGTGCATGGAGCGCTTCGAGAGTCGGAAGCGCGGTGGAAGTGCTAAGTATTATTATTATTATTAGGTTTTCTTGTTTTTCTCTTACAGTCTAACAGTGTATTTTATGTTTTGAAGTTGGTGATCTATGCTGGTCCTAGCACAAACAGTAGGAAGGTTGCTGAGTATGGAGGCAATACACTGGGATATGGCAGCCGTAGTGTCTTAGGAACGGGGTGGCCCAAGGACTTAGTGAAGGTACAGTATGACCATCCACCACTACTCCCCTAAAAATCCCCTTTGGGAACCGTGCCCAGCCCTTTTTACTCTCTCAGCTGTGCATTCCCAGCTTTTAAGTGTGCAGTTATCCATGCTGAGAACTGCTTAGTGAGCTCTGGTGTCCTTGGGGGATAACTTTAAACTCTGTGTTGCCTGTGCTGCTTCTCTCGGAGTTTGTTTCGTGTCTTTCTGGAATTCCTGACGGAGCTCTTTGAGTCCTGGAGTCTCTGCTCCTCTCCTAAGTACACCCTCCTAGGAGAAGTTCTTACACAGTGTGTGCAGATTCTCCTAAAGTCAATTTTTTTGATAATAACCCCCAAATAAATCAAGTAGTAAATGTAAAAAACAACCTCCAACCATTTCTGTTGGGTTTTAGAATTTCATTGGGTGCTTTTGGCAGTAAAACTAAGACTCAAGAATCTCTCAAACTTCTTGTAACCTCGGCATTTCAGTCCTTTGGCATTGTGTCCCCTCACGCTCTCCGCAGGGTGATTTTATCTCTGTTTAATATATATTTGTGCTGCTATATTGTCCCACACTAAAACTGGGCTTATGTACATTACAAAAACACGGTGTAAAAAGAAATCAAGAGGTAATAAACTGGAAAGTAATTTCAGATGAGAACTCCATTCTTCACAGTTAATGGAATTTGGTTTATTTTTCTCACATGGATTTTGATACTGTTCTTTTAGCAAACTCCTTGATTAATCTGTTGTCATTCTTCTAACTGAAGAGCTTGTCTGTCTTCCTTCAGGAAGAGAATTGTTAATTATTGCCTGGTTTCTTGCAGACAAACAGTGGAAATCAAGGCTAAGTAGCACACTGATAACTTCTGCTTTTGATTTTACAGCTGTGGTGGTTCCTTCTGTTTTGCTGTAGTCAGCAAAATTGAGATTAAGTTGTCCACTAAAAGACACCTTTACAAAAAGGGGGAAAATCTTAAACCAGAATATCTCATTTGAGATAAAAACAACACCCAGATAACTGTCATGAAAAGCATTAATCTATAAAACAAACCACTTGTGTGAAAAGCCTGTTTGTTTGCTTCGATCATTAAATATATTTTCTTTTTTTCCTCCCCTTCCTGCCATGGACGTTTGAAGGTGGAGGGAGACACGGTCACGTTCTCCTTTGAGATGCGGAGCGGTCGGGAGCACAACACCCCGGACAAAGCCATGTGGGGCTTTGCCTGCACTGTGCGAGCACAGGTATTCCAGGGGGAGAATTCCAGGGGGAGAATTCCAGGGGGAGATTCCAGGGGAGCCTTCCAGGGGGAGAATTCCAGGGGAGCCTTCCAGGGGGAGAATTCCAGGGGAGCCTTCCAGGGGGAGAATTCCAGGGGGAGCATTCCAGGGGGAGCCTTCCAGGGGGAGCCTTCCAGGGGGAGAATTCCAGGGCAGAGCTGCAGCCTCCACTGCCTCCTGCCTGCCACACATTCCAGACTGATGGAAATGGGCTCCCAGCTTGGCAGTTTGCAGTGGGAAGCAGCAGAAAAGGGCTGGTTTGGGCAGTGAGACCAATCCTGAGTTTGGGATGCCGAGATCCCTGCGGATGGGCTGGCACAGGCTGAGGGATTCATGGATATAGAGCTGTTATCAGATGGGTCTTATCCATCTCCTCCTTCAGCGTCCCTAGGTCAGGATTTCTCGGTAACAACCTGAAAATCAGAGGTGTCCTGAGGAAAAAATGATTCCAGCCCACCAAGAAGAGAGTGAGGGATGCTGGGATCCAACATAGGCAATCTGGAATCCCACTGCAAGTTAGGGCCAGGGTGACTGAACCAAAAATAACTTCACCTGTTCCTTCTTGGTTCAGGAAAATAAGGCTTAAATCCCTTATTTCTTGTCCTGCTGTTAATTGTTAAGCATTTTTTGTGTAAGGGTTAAGATTGATATCGAGCTATATCTTGCATATAAAAGATGATGTGTAAGATCTCCTATTTGAATCTGTTGGAAAGGACCTCCTGGTGGATTGCTTGGCTGAACTTGTCCCTGTTCCTGCTGCAGGAATCCTCAGAGGATGTGTCAGGAGGTTTGCCTTTCCTGGTGGACCTGGCCCTGGGCCTCTCTGTGCTGGCCTGTTCCATGCTGAGGATCCTCTACAACGGGCCAGAAATTACCAAAGATGAAGAAACCTGTCAAGAGCTCTTAAGATCTAAACTCTTACAAAGGTAACAATAATCAATTTTTATCTGAGTGGTTTTTCTGAGGTGATTTCTGTGCTTGTGTTCAAGTCTTGTGCTTTAAGGTGGTGTTTGGGTCATTTTTCCTGTAGTTTGTTCAGCAGTTTGTGTTGCCTAAAACCGAGGGGATATTCTCCAAAACAGGGATTTTTAAAGTAAAAAGAGGGTTGGGTTAGGCTTGGTGCAAGCCACACTTTAATATATTAATTTTTAGTCTTTGCAATGTGTCATTGACTGAAGTGCCTTTCTCAGTGAGGGGGGAAATAGAGAAATAAAAATCCTTTAAATTGTTTTTTGTTTGTTTTTGCAGGTGCCAGTGGCAGGTGGAAGCCAACGGGGTCATTTCTCCAGCCCTGACCCCCAGCCCCTCTCCGCTGCCGCTCACCATCGAGGAGGATCGGGAGTTCACGTACCCCTCGGACGTGCTGGTGCCTCCCGTCGGGCACTACTTCGACCTGCCCCGCATTAGGCTGCCCCCAGGAATCATGATCAAGCTCAGGGAAATTTCTGGACGTGCTCGGCCTCAATTCAGACCCAGTATCAAGTAAGGAGTCCTTGTTTCCCTCTGGTTTTTAACCTTGTTTGAGAACACAGCAGCTGTTGATTTGTGAATGTGAATTCTCCAAGTTGGTCTCTTACTCCTGGTTAATGAGTTTGGCTTTTCCTGGAATCGCAGGGAAGTGATCCAGCCAGAAGTCATGGAGGAGATGGTGGTTTCCTGTGTGATTAAACACCTGAATTTAGTTGATGCTCTCCAGTCCCTGATAAATTTCCAGTATCAGGAGGAACATGCTGAAGAATATGATTTGCTTTGTAAAATTATGGGAGAGACCTTTAAGAAGCTGAATGCCATGGAGAGACAACTGCAGGTAAAATGATGATTATTGGAAACAACAGAAAGCTTTTTCTGAGAATAAAGGTGTAATTTAGCACCACAGAAATCCAAAATGTACTCAGATTTCTTCTTTTAAAATCCCTTCTACACCTGAAGTGCAGCAAGTGTGATTTTTGTCTCTCCGTCAGAGCGTGGCTGAGCTGGAGCAGAAGTGGCAGAACGAGGTGGATGATGCCATGCATGGGAAGCTGGAGAACAACGTCCCCTTTTTCTATGATTATCACTTCAACGAGGTGAGCGCCGGGGCTGCTGGGGCGGCTTGTGCCCCACTCTGCTCCCTCGAAACGCGTTCACCCTTCTCCTTCCCTTTGTTCAGAGCAAGATGAAGGAGCTGGAGCTTCTGTGCTCAATGAAGGAAGTTTCCTTTGATGGGAGTGATCTCGAGAACGTGGTCCTGGCGTTAAGGTCGGTGTTGGTGAACATTCAGGCCTTAAAGGAGGGGCAGCTTCAGGGGAATTCCAGGGAGTTCCAAAAGTGATTGTAGCTGATGAAATGATTAGAAATTTTTGTGCTAAATGTATTAATATTAATGCCTACAATTACTTGTGTTTGCTAACAAAAAACTTGTTTATTTCTTTCAATTTTTCTGCTTTCTGCTTTGTTGCCGTAGAACAGATTGACGCCATGAATCCTCTTTAACTGACTTTTCCCACAGTAACCCTTCCTTCCTGAAAGCATTCAAACATCCCTGACTTTGCTCCTTTTACTTCCCTTTCATAATCCCAGGGAGAAGTTTTTCCAAGAGGTGAATTCCCTGATCCAGAAGACCTCTCACCCCTTAGCAAAAACAAAAACCTTGGTGAAGAGCTTGATGAACAGAGCAGAGCTGCTGCTGCACGTCACCATTGCAGCTCAGTCTGGGATCACCAGGAGCATCTCTGGGACCCCTGCAGAGACTCCAGGTACATCTCTCATTGCCAGCAGTTTCTAAAGACACCTTTTGTTTCCTGTTTTCCCCTTTTGCTCAGAATTAAACTTCTTTTTTCCTAAATTAAATTAATTCTTTTACAACAAATAAAGTCAAGTCTTTGTTTTCTGATTGCCATGATGATGGTAAATTAAGATCTGAGTAAGAACAGGTGGAATTTAAACTTCACTCTCCTGATTTATTGGGGAAAAATACTTAACCAAATCAAAAGAAATCTGATTTGAAGCAATACCTGAAATAGGAAAATCCTCAGAGCTGGTTTTGTATTTTGTTTGTAGTGAGATTTAATCATGTCTGGGCTGTAACTTCCACTCTCTCTTGTTTACATGTTTCATATGAAAACATGACTGACTTGCAGTTCTTCTAAATCTCCCTTGAAGAATTCTTCACATGCACTGATGATTATTTTTTTTAAACTACATTTGGAAGTTTATGGATTGAACCTTTCAACTTCAAATCTTTGACTCCCAACAGGATTGAAAACAGGAAAATCCTTAGATCTGAGCTGCACGTTCTTGCTTACACTGGGTTTTCCCCACCCTGTGTTTCAGCTTTCACTGGGATATCCAGCAGTGATTTTAACGCCAGTTTGTAAATTATTTCCTGCCCCAGGAATGTTATTTTTTGTGTTATTTTACAATACTCCAGCCTGTAAATCAGCCTCGGAGACCAAGGTGATCTCGCACGCCGTGCGCCAGCCCGTGTTCCTGCGCAGCATGTCCGCCCCGTCCGACCTGGAGATGATCGGCAACGAGGACATCGAGTTCGCCCGGGCCAGCCAGAGGTACAGCAGCATTTGGCCCTTCCCTCCCCTCTGTGCTGTTCCAGTGATCAGCTTGATCCCAGCTGATCGCTGCCAGCACAGCAGGGTTTGGGTTGGATCAGCTGCCGGGTGTAACGTTCCCGTTCCCCCACAGGCGCCGGCACGTCACCAGCCACAGGAGCAGCTCCTTCACCCTGCTGCAGTCCCTGGCCATCGAGGACAGCAGGGACAAACCCACCTACAGCGTCCTGCTGGGGCAGCTCTTCGCCTTCATCGGCACAAACCCCGACCAAGCCGTACGTCGTCGTTTTATTTCCGATTCCGACCCGCGCGAAATGGGCAGTGCCTTGTTTGTGCCTAACAAAAATCCCATCCCGAACCTCGCAGGTGTCCAGCAGCAGCTTCCTGCTGGCTGCCCAGACCCGCTGGAGGCGCGGGAACACCAGGAAGCAGGCCCTGGTGCACATGAGGGAGCTGCTGACGGCCGCCGTGCGCGTCGGCGGCGTCACCCACCTGGTGGGCCCGGTGACCATGGTGCTCCAGGGAGGGCCGAGGTGGGTGCATTTCTCCGGGGTGCAGTGGTCTGGGCTCTGTGCAAGGGAGTAAATTGCTTTGCACACAGGAAAGCCAGAAATGAGTAGCTGTGAGGGCACAAGGTGGCAGAGCTAAGGTTGTAACAAATACTTTGGTTCTTGTGGGGTAAAAAGGCAGAAATTTCTAAGAAATGCTTTTATTTATCAGTAGATAAACTTTCCTTTCATACCGGGCTGACATGTACCCAGGTATGTACAGAGGGTATCCTTCCCTCTTGATTTAATTCTAAATTAATGTTAATTAGGTATTAGTGGGAGATTTGGCTGATACTGTCACCTTAATATAACAAACGCTTTGTATTTTGTTTGCAGTGAGATGTCTGAGCTGTAACTCTCTTGTTTACATGTTTCCTGTGAAAACATGAGTGACTTGGCCGTTTTCCTTCTAAGTCTCCCTTGAGTAATTCTTAACATGGCACTGATAATTATTTTCTTAAAGCTGCCTTGGGAAATGTGTGAATTGAAGCCTTGCATTGCCAATCTGTAACCCCCAACAGGATTGAGGAGCTGACGTGTGGCGGGATGGTGGAGCAGGTCCAGGAGGCGTTCGGAGAGACGATGACGTCGGTGGTGTCCCTGTGCGCCCGGTACCCCATCGCCTGTGCCAACAGCATCGGCCTCCTGTGCACCATTCCCTACACAAGGTGTGGAGGGGCTTGGGGAAGGCGAGGGGGGCATCCACACCTGCCCTGAGCAGGCTCTGCCTCAGGGAGAAGCACTAAGGAGTATAAATCCACCCCCTTTCCTCATCGTGGGGAGCATCTGAGAACATCCAGCTAAATTCCCTCACAGTTTCATCTGTGGGGGACAAGGGAGAGACAGAACCATCTTTCTGCCAAGTGAACGAATTAATTACTGAGCTAGCAGTGAGTTCTGGATTCCCGTGGTGTCTGTTAGTGCTGGAGAAGTTAATTCCACCCTGAATTTCCCCCGCAGGAGCGAGGAGAAGTGTCTGGTGCGTAGCGGCCTGGTCCAGCTCATGGACCGGCTCTGCAGCCTGAGCAGCCAGACGGAGTCCAGCTCGAACGAAAAACAGACCAAGAAACAGAAGGTGGCCACCATGGCCTGGGCTGCCTTCCAGGTGCTGGCCAACCGCTGTGTGGAGTGGGAGAAGGAGGAAGGTAGGAGCTCTGGAAATGTCTTCTGCTGGGAGTGTTAGAGCTGCCCAACGAGGGGTGTAAATTTATTTAAAACAGGGCAGTCGTTCCCCATGGCTTGGGACTCTGTGGAGAAGAAGCGGATGAAAATTCAGTTGATTTTCTTCTTGTTGTTTTTGAATTCTCGCTTTCTTCCTCCCATGGAAATAATTTCAAGTTTTGCCACATGACTCGGGACTCTGTGGGTTCTTGAGAAGTGGATACAAAATTCAGTTGATTTTATGTTGTTGTGTTTTAACTCTGGCTTTTTTCCTCCTGTGGAAATAATTTCAAGTTGTGCCACTTGGTTCTGTCTGAACATAACCAGAGATTCTGAGCGATCATTTGGCGTTTCTCCTGTGGTAGAATTCACCCATAACACCCATAAACTTACAGACACGTGGCTGTTGCCGGTGGCGGGTGTACCAGGGGTTGTTTTTGTGGTGTGTACATGGATTTTTGTTAATTACGGCTGTGTGTTCTTCCATCCCTTCAAAGGGGGTTCCACGGACGCCGTTCACTCCGGGCTGGCCAGGCAGGTCTCCAGCCTCCTCACCAACCACCTGGCCAGAGCCACCGAGTGCTGTGGCAACCAGGCTGCAGGGAACGATGCGCTGCAGGATGTCCTCAGCCTTCTGAATGACCTCTCAAGGTACCAGGCCTTTGCTCTGCAGTATTTTTTTCTGTGTATCAAAGCCCGTGCAGGTTCTTTGGTGGATTTTTCCAAACCATTCTAAAACTGACCCTTAATCATCGTGTTTAATCAGTGCTGTCAAGTTATGAAAGAATTGTTGCAGCTGTTTTGTCAGACACCAAAATTGCTTTTAGTACATCTTGCAAATAATAAATTAATTTGGTTTTAATTCCAAGATTCTTTTCCCTTTCAGGAGTCACATAGGCAAAGCCATCCTGAGCCAGCCAGCCTGCGTGTCCAAGCTCCTGTCCCTTCTCTTGGATCAGCGTCCCTCTCCCAAGCTGGTCCTGATCATCCTGCAGCTGTGTCGTGCTGCGCTGCCTCTCATGAGCGTCGAGGACTGTGGGAACGTGGAGCTGCCTCCCTGGAGCTACTCAGTGCCCTCTCTGAACAGCGAGCAGGACGACCCCAGTGACCCAGCCTCCAAGATTGCCTCCCTGCTGCTGGCAAAGCTGGCCGATTACGTCGTGCCAGGTACCCGCAGCTCTTTGGCGCTGTGCCCAAGGGACTCACGTTGATGGAATCTTGGAATGGAGGGGACCTTAAAGCCCATCCAGTCCCACCCTTCTGCTATCCCAGGGTGCTCCAAGCCCTGTCCAACCTGGCCTTTGGACAATTCCAGGGATCCAGGGACAGCCACAGCTTCTCTGGGCACAGGAGCTTCTGTATTGGCAGAAAGCTCAGGTCTTGGGAGGCGTCTGTCCTGTCACTGCTGAAAGCTGGATATTCCTGTGGCTTTCCATCTCCTCCTCATTTCCCTGTCCTCAGACCAAAGTGGGTGTCCCAGTGATGTTTCAGACACATCCCAGCTGTGTCAGCATTAGTTCCAAGGGTAAGAAAATTCATGGTTGTGTTTCTTTGTTTTCTTTTTTCCTTTCTACATCAAGGCTGCCAGACAGTCCTTTCTCCAACTGCCTCTGAGCCAGATACCACCTTGGCAAAAGCCAGCCCTAAAAATTCCATCAAAGGTGATAAAGACCCTGGAGAAGAGAGCGAGGCAGTGGATGGTAAACTCTCTATTTTTATCCATAAACGAGAAGATCAGTCCTCCCATGAAGTCCTCCAGCCTTTACTAAGGTAATCTCAGCTCACTGCCTTGGAATTAGAACCAATTTTGCCAATTCACTGTATCTTCTCCTTTTTCTGCAGTGCTGCAGCTGCAGAAAAATGCATCCTAGATAGAAGAGTAAATGAGAAAGCAAAGTGTCCGCCCAGGGTGTTTTTACTGTCAAAGCAATAAGATAATGCAAAGGAACGTAGGAGCATCTTCACCTGTCTGAAAACAATCCCATGAAAAATTAGCTACTCAGATGCAGTGTTTCTGCTGGAATGTCATTTATCTTGTTTACGGGGTGACAGGCTGGGTGAGACTAACAAATAGCACTGTCAAGGCAAAGTGGCTTTAAAAGCACTGCTTTAATAATGCATCAGCTGGACAGTAATTTGCTATTAAACATTCCTCAGTATTTTCAGCACCACCTGGATGCCGGGATCACTGAATGTCAAACAGCCAGTGCTGACACCTGCACTTTGTATTATTTGATTCATCTTCCCCCACTCCACGGGCTGATTTTGAACCCACACTCTAAAAATTACACTGAGAGGTGCAGGTGAAAGGTGAACTCGGAGCCCTGGGCGTTTGTGATCAATAAAAACCATTTCATGAGGCTTCTTCTGCAGGGGGGAAGGGTTAAATTGCTTTGCAAGTAACTGCATTCAGTGGGATTAAATTCCCTCTGTAAATGGGGTATGTCCTTAACTGCCTCATATTTCTCTTGCTGCTGAGCATTCAGCTGCAAGGGTGGCTTCAAACCATTTCAAACCACTCCTAATACATGAAATTGGACTGTGCAGCTCAGCTGTGAGAACAAAGCTCCTGTGTTTTGTTTCCCCTCCAACAGTAGCTCAGAAGGTCGCCCATTCCGGCTGGGAACTGGAGCCAACATGGAGAAGGTGGTGAAGATGGATCGGGACATGACAAAAGTAAGAGAAGGAACGATCAAAGAATTGTTCAGCATCCTAAAAATTGGTGGCCAGTCAGAATTCTGGGGTTTTACTGATGTTAAGTCCCCTTTGTTGAATGTTTTATTCATCATCTACCTCTATAAATACAGATCAAATACAGGGGTAAATGATGAAAAAGAATTTCAGCTGATGCTTTCCGCAACCATTGTAGGTCAGGTTTAAGCCCCTTTAATATTCTCTTTCCTCAGGTGTTTAATGCACGTGGATAATGCAAATTTTAGGCCACACGCTTGAATTAAAATTTCATGTCTATTTTCAGACGTGTCCTGAAATACTCACTGGTGGCTTTTTGATCAGAGAAACTGAACTGTTGATCTAAGAATGGAACGTTAAAGTCAGTGAATTGATCCCTGATCTCTCTGTAGCTGATAAAAAGCCAGAGACAGAACTAATACACACCCAGGAGGGAGCTTTGCTGTGTTCTCAGCGCTTTCACAGGAGCAGAGGGAGGAGAGTGACCAAACAGATCTGACATTTGCCTTCGTGGCGATTTCCTCCGCAGAGCGGCTGCTGTGAAGTCATTACAGAAGAAGCTGCTGCAGCTCTCAGAAAGGCAACCAAGTGGGCCCAATCTGGGCTGATAGTGAGCGTGGGGCCTCCCATAGAGACTGTCAACCCAGAGACCAGCAGTGGCCTGTCCACGGGGGACAAAAAGAAGACTGCACAGACTTCCATTTGCAGAGAGAGGAATTCAGAGCTGGCCAGGTAAATCCCTCAGTCTGCATTCTGCTTTCCTCTGGTCCCATACTTGTAGTGCTCCAAAAAATAAATTGGCTGTTCATAAACTTTTTTTTTTGTGCTGTATGGATGCCTGAGAGATGGAGGCTCCCTAGAACAGAGGCCAGACAAGATTAAGTGAATAAAATGGGGATTTATTGCAGGGCCTTCCATAGGGACACCTCGGGCACTCAGAGCCTCTCCGGGAGAGGCCACACCCAAGATGGACCCCGGGGCACGAGTTTGCTACACTTTTATCAGTTTTGATCAATTTACATATCGGGGTTCATTCTCCAATTACAATTTCAGATGATGATGGAATTTACCCCAAGTCTGTCCCCCCTTTTAGAGGTTTAGTTTACAGACTTTGGGGCCTGGGACAACGAGGTGTCCTTGAGTCCAGGCCTGGAGAGGATTTGTTCTCTCTAACTAGAATGTGAGAACAGGAGTTAACAGACCGTGTGGAGTTTTAGAGCTACACTAAAGCAGTACAGGGTCTGAAAAATATGAAAGCTGAATCTTAAGGCATCAGTATCTTGTTGACAACTGAAGCTTCTTTTCCTTGTGTGGTTTTGAGCCGAGTGGTGACACTGCCTTTGTCTCCTGGGCAGGACAGACCCCGTGCGGCCGTTCATCAGTGGGCACGTGGCAAACAGCATGGCAGCCGAGGTGATTGCCCTGCTGCACAGCCTGCTCATGGCCCCCGAGTCCAACGCAGCCCAGATCTGGACAACAACTGCTGAGAAGGTGAGCAAGCACAACCATCAGGGGCACATTCCTCCCTGGCGTTGAGTGGGAGAGAATCTGATGATCAGCAAGGCCTGAGCTGCTGCTCTCTGGTTCAGCACACAGAGTTCACAGCAGGGCGTGCAACTGCACAGACCCAGCCCCTTCTCAGCTGGCCCAGGGTGGGATAAATACTCAAAATTTACCCATCGTTACATAATGAGCTGTCATTCTTTTCAGGCATGAACAGTGCTGTTTGTTAGGGAGTTCCCTTGCCTGCGGCAGGTTGTTCTGCCTTGGCTGCGGCCTCTGAGGGTACAAAGTGCTGGCTGGAATCAAACACGTTGCTTTTATGTTCCTCTGAATCCCGCAGCACCTAGTCTGTTCCTTAGGTGAAATCCTTCAGCAAAAACTTTTGCCAAGATGATATTTTATCCTAAAAGCTACCAGGGAATGGTCATGGCTTTGATGGTGCTCATGCTTCAGAGGACTTGGAATATTCTGAGTTATATAATTCCCTTCAAGAACAAAAATAATTCTTCCGAGACTGTGTGGGCTGGAGGCTTGGGGCATTGGTTTTTGTTGGAATTGTGCTTTGAAGTCGTTCCCTGGTATTTTTGCATCTGTCTTCAGGTTCTGTCTCGGGCTCTGATGTACATTCCACAGCTTGGGAAATACGCAGAGAGCATTTTGGAGAACGGGAGCAGCAGTGGAAGGAAACTGGCTAAACTTCAAAGGATTGCTCGGCAGGCAGTGGCTGCCCTGTGTGCTCTGGGTGGCTTTAAGGAGACAATTAAAATAGGTTCTGAAGTTCAGGTAATTCAGCACTGCTCCTATTTGATATCTCAGATGAGAACCGGTGCTCTCCGGAGGTTTTCCCTGCGCTGGGATCCTCGGGAGCTGTGTGCAGGACGTGCTTGTGGACCAGCAGCTCGCGGGGCGCGTTTCCTGAACACCCCCCGAGCTTGTGTGTGCAGTTGGTGTGTGATGTCAGACTGATTCCTGTGTAACACCGGCAGTCTCACCAGCCCTTCTTTGGTTGTAGGTTTTAGGCAAAGGAATAGCAGGAAGCATTGGAGTTGTGGCATCAATTAATGAGCAAGAAGGTATAGCTACGGTCAAATTCCCACCCACCACTATAGACAGTAGAAAGACCTCCCAGGCATCAGACACTTTAACTATTCCATTATCTAGGCTCTGTGTTCCAAGATCTGAGGTATGGGAGTTTTCAACATCCAATATTCGGTGTAATCTCGGTTCTTGCTTTATTTCTGTCACAGCATACTGACTGTTAATCTACAGCATGTTAAAAAAAAATGTTTCATCTTTGCTTGTAAATGATTTGTAATGTTTGCCTTATTGTTTTAAGCATATCTTAACAATAT
>VYZT01011865.1:269-24354 GCA_013400735.1 Pomatostomus ruficeps
AAAGGGGAAAAATTCCTACATCAGAAAAAAAAAAAAAAAAAAAAAAAAAAGAAAAAGTATCCCAAACCCCAACACTACTCTTAAAAAACTACATAAAACTAAAAAGTAGCCAGCACATCTAAATTCCAAGTGGTTTTTATTACTGCAAAGATTCTTTGGTTTGTTCATTTTGCTAATTAAAATTTGCACCATTAAACACTCTTACTCATTTGTTGCTGCATATGTTTACTTTTTACTAGTATTCAGGTAATTGTTAATTTCTCAATTAACATTACCCAGAATTTTGAAATGCCCAGCCGTGATGAAGATGCTAGCAATAGCAGGTGTAAACCAGTAATTATCAGCAATCATAATGCAAGCAAGCTGAGAAGGAGTTATTAAAAATCATGTCCCATGTCTGAAATAAAACAAAATGTAGTGGGCACACTGTGCTATTTTACGATTCTTAAAC
The DNA here is from genome assembly GCA_013400735.1 of Pomatostomus ruficeps. Taxonomy (NCBI): domain Eukaryota; kingdom Metazoa; phylum Chordata; class Aves; order Passeriformes; family Timaliidae; genus Pomatostomus; species Pomatostomus ruficeps. The sequence continues at coordinate 721 of VYZT01011865.1, forward strand.
ACAGACTATATAAATACAGGTGCTTGCTTGAAACTTGTAAGTGCCAACAACCTAAGTTCTTATGTAGTTTAGATTTCAATTAATGTGAGAAGCTGAACAAAACAACTCCCTAGCAAGGCCAGTACGTGAAGGTTTACTTTTAAAAACTAGAGCATACAAGAAACAAAATCCATTTCATGAAGGAGGGAACATTCTGCAAAAGTTGCAGCTTGGTTACCGTATCAATGCCAGTTAAAGGAGATGAAAACAGGAAGGTAAATACAGTAAATAAAAATACTATTTTAAAAGTTATTTGGTCTCTTGTGTGTTATATTCTCATTGTCTGGATCTTCCTAAGTAACCCAGTGGAAGCAAACAGTTACTTTAAAAGTAGTTCCCTAGAATTTCAGTGCTTACTTCAAACAGTCAGATGAAAACCAGCATTGCATCATTTACACCAAATTGGTTTCAAATGCAGAAAATTAAGTCAATGAGGAGAGACTTCTCCATTATTACCAGATGAGGAGTTAGTAGTTATTTTCTGTTTACTGTCATGGAGATTACTCTAATGCAGTAAAATCTCATTTGAGATGAAATACCACGAATGAAGATGAGAATCCTAGTGCCACAAAGTGATGAACAAAACGAGCTTTTGTCAGGCAGTGTCTCTGTACAGCTGCAGCAGCTGTGGTCCCACTGAACCTCCTACAGCTGACATGCACCAGCATTTCAGGGGTAAGGTAATGGACTCCAGTGTAAGCCCCTCACAACCAGAATAGTTGTCTCAATTTCATGACCTTGACATGAAATTGACAACTTAATGTAGAGATTCCTGAGTAGCTCTTGACAGCAACAATTTACCCAAGCTCTGAAAAGCCCAAGAATCACACAGAATCATAATCAAGTTTGCAAGAGACCTTTAAGATCATCTAGTCCAGCCATCAAACTAGCAGCATTATTACCGTAAACCATATCCCCCAGTGACACATCCAGACTCCTCTCAAACACTTCCACAGGTGATGACTCCACCACCTCCCTGGCAAATTATTCCAATGCCTGACCACTCTTTCAGTGATTTTTTTTTTTTTTTTAATATCTAATCTGAACCTCTCTTGGCACAGCTTCAAACCATTTCTTCTTGTTCTTTCACTTGAGACATGGCAGGAGAATCTCTCACTGCAGCCTCCTTTTAGGTAGTTGTAGGGAGCAATGAGGTTCCCTCCAAGTCTCCTCCAGACTAAAAAAGACCAGTTTCCCCAGCAGTTCCTTATGAGACATGTCGAGACCCTTCCAGCACCTCAATGTCCTTTTTGAAGTGATTGCCCAAATGTAGGATTTGAGGTGAGGCCTCACCAACGCAGAGTACAGAGGGACAATCACTGCCCTGGTCCTGCCGGCCACACTAATGCTGATACAGGCCAGGATGCCATTGGCCTGCTTGGTCACCTGGGTATACACTGTCTGACGTTCAGCTGTGCCTCAACCAGCACCCCCAAGTCCCTTCCTGCTGAGCAGTTCTCAAGTCACCCTTTCTTGAGCCTATGGTGCTGCATGAGGTTGTTGTGAATCAAGTGCAGGACCCAGCACCTGGCCTGGCTGAACTTCATGCCACTGTCCTCAACCCATTGTTTGAGTCTTTCCAGATCCCTCTGCAGAGCCTTCCTACCCTCCAGCAGATCAACACTCCCACCTAACTTGGTTTCCTCTGTGAACTGACTGAGGCTGTTCTTAAGCCCCTTCTCCAAACCATCAATAAAGATATTCAACAGGACAGACCCCAGAACTGATTCCTGGGGAACACCACTGGTGACCAGAAGAAGGCAGTGACAGGTGGTGATGGTAGCGGTTGAAAGAGATACATCAGGATGGGGTGACCAGCTAAGCTTGCTAAACGGTAGAATATCCTCAGGTCTCTTGGGAGAGGCTGGAGTGCCAATGCACTTAGGGATGTTCTGGACAATAGCTTTTCTGTCATAGTACACCTTTGTTGCTTTAATTTCCCACTCGAAACATGGCCAAAGTTCCTAAAAGTAGCTCAAAAAGGAAAATCATAATCAGTTGTTGACAATAAATATGATGTATTAGTTGTCATCACAATGTAATATAGATTATTTTGTGCTGGAGGGATTTCCGTGTACAGATCTTCTTGAAGCACCACGTCCAAAATGGCTCATTCATACAAGAATTGATGTATTTATCACTTCTAATAGCTTTTCTAACTGCATGTACCAAGAACTGAGTGATAGCAAATAAACCATGATTTTCTCTTTTATCAGAGGTCTTGAGAGAATCAAAAGTGAACCCCACCAATTGTATTCATAAATACAATAGAGAGTTATAGGTAATTTATATGAATATTCATATATTGAGTTCAGAAAATGGGCACCTTGTTATTCATCACTTTAAAACATGTTTGTAGAATACAAATATATTGGTTCTTGGTTTTTTTTCCTAATGCTGATGAAAATGAATAGTACTTGGGGACCAAGTCTGCCTATTAAAGTGATGTGATACATTACCATGCTTGTACAGAAATGAGCACAGATGGTGGGTCTATCATTTCTCTAGCAAGAAATTAGTCATTTTTTTTCCCCAGGATTCAAATCTGAGCAACACTTGCTTAAGTCAGACTACCTCTGTGGGGATCCTTAAAATATTTTTCCCATTACTTGTACATTAGGAGTTAGAGAAACAGAAAGTTATTAATGCTGTATTAAAACTTTAAAATTAATGAAGTCTCTCAAATCAATAGTCTGAGATTTTTATATTTTCCCCCACCGTCAAATAAAGGGAAACATATTTTGCATGTAAATGTGAGTCTACAGGGATGAAGTTTTGTGTACCATGCACAGATTCCCAATAGCCTGTTTAGCTTCGACAGATCATTTCGTTTACATTACAATATTTGAAAATGTTAGATTTAGAGACATTTGTTAATTAAACAGAATTATGTGGAGTATGAAACAACAATTTATACGTAATTTATAATTTTTGTATGCAAAAGATACCATTTCAAGCAGAAAAAAGTAGATTAAACAAAAAGATGTTGACTTTCAAAATCTTACTTTTATGCTAAGAATCAATAAAGCAATACCTCATAAGGTTTTGTCAAAGCCTTATTATACACCTGAAGAAAGGAAAAAGGTTTTCAATCTGCTTTATGACTTGTCAGAGTATATAATTACAACAAACTCAAACTTAAATGAGAGTTTTCAGTGTCAGTTGATCAAAGCTGGATCATCTTGCAGTGTAAGCAAATTTACTACAGGTTAGGATTTCCCATAAAAAGAAAAATGAAAACATATATATTAATTTACTTCAATATATTGAGTGTACTCACATTTGTGAGTTCATTATACGCTGCCTCTACTATTCCTTCCTCCTCACACTCTTTCCCTGCTCCAGCATGGGGTCCATCCCATGGGAGTCAGTTGTCCATTAACTCCTCTAACGTAGGTCCTTTGTACAGGCTGCAGTTCTTCACAAACTGCTCCAGCGTGGGTCTTTTCCAAAGGGTGCAGCATATCAGGAACAGGCTGCACTGGCATGGGTCCTTCAGAGAGTCACCTGCCAGCAAACCTGCTCCAGCATAGACTCCTCTCTCCATGGGTCTGTAGGGCTGTTTCTCTCATATTGTCAATTCATCTCTTGTGCAGCAGTTTTTTCTCCATTTTAAATCTGTTGTCACAGGAGTGCTACCATCATCATTGATGGGCTTGGGCTTGTCCAGCCGTGTGTCTGTCTTGGAGCTGGCTGGAATTGGCTCTGCCAGACATGGGGAAAGCTGCTGGCAGCTTCTCACAGAAGCCACTCCTGCAGCCTCTCCTGGCCTTTGCTTTTGCCAAGCAAACCAAATATATTTTGGGCAAAATATTCTTTGAAATGGAATTCCATTTAAATGAATCTTAATTTTTGAAATTCAGCTCTTCATTTTCCATATTACATATTACAATGTAATAGTTACTCCCCATATGTTCCTGGGGGAGAACTCACACCCAGAACCTGGAGGATCAATTTCAAGACTGAAGTCTTGGAATACAAAATTAAAAACTCTCGAAGAGATAAAAACTTTAGAAAGCTTTGAATAATAACACATCACTTCCAAAGTATAAGGATTTTTGGAGAGAAATATCAACTCCTTTAAGAGTCAAGGTGGTGAATGTGGTAAATATCTAGTAAGCTTGATAAACCAGAAGAATTTGGAATGTGTAGTGATTATACCAATACTGAGTCCAAAGGGTTTGTATATAAGGATTGGTATTTTCTCTATTGACATAACCTTGTATGTTATTTGGGATCTTCTGGAGCCTGTAACAGATAAAAAATGTAAGGAGAATGAGATGAAATGTGGCAGTTTTCACAGAACAGGGTTTGAAGAGTTTTGGGGCAGTCAGTGTATTTGTGAAGATTTTAGGTGGAAAGGTGTACTGTTCTCTTTGCAAATATTGTGGTGGAGGATAAGGAGGCCTGCAGGCAGCAGGAAGCAGGGAAAATAACAAATTCATTCTGTAAGCACCAGAAAGGATCATGCCAGCAGTTGGTGAGAGAAAGGTCAGTAGTGAGAAAGAAGGTAGAAAGGTGCTAAACAGCTCAGAGGAAGTAATAAAAATACCAAGGTTGTTAGTACCAGTGCCTAATGATCCAATATTTGTTCAATGCAAGTACTTAAATATGTGGTGTTTTCAAGCACTAGTGTGCTACTTCTCACTGTTTCAATGCACATGTCACCTCTGCTTCAGCTTGTTACCCTTCCCCACTCTCAACTGAAAAAAGCTGAAGAGGAATTTAGAGAACATTGACTCTGTAGAGGTTGAGAATGGTTGGAACTCCTAATATCAGGTCCACTCACAAGACAGCATTACTTTCCCAGCTACTTTCTCTCATATGAAAGAAGGGAGTCAGTCCTACAGCAAATACCAGCTCTGCAAGACTTCTGATTTCATTGTAGAAATAGCTGAAAAAGAAAGGATAGTCAGTCTTAAATGAGCCATTGCCAAATAATTCCCAGGTGAGCTAAATTAATAAAATTGTAGTCTAGGGAAGTTTCAGCTTCTGCATGATTTATTTCTTCCTGCATGGTTAGAGAAATTAGTATCATTGAATTAAAAAAAAGAGATAGGGTATTCTTTTTCACGGTTATGCAGTTCACAGGCAAATGTGCAACAGTTGGGTTTGCAGCATTTGAAGAAAAGGTGTTAATTGAGGAATTCTGAGTGACAGAAAGTGAGAACACAGACTTTGCATGCTGTGAAACAGAGCAAGACCACTGTATAGAAAGGATAGACATAACCTTCAAGGTTTTTTCTAGCGTTATGGTATGAAAAATATTTTGGTATTGCATTAAACTAGTATGTTGAGTTAAACCAGTTGTTTTTCTGGTGAGTGCAGCATTGTTCAGCTGGAATTAATTCCTTATTTATTTATATATTTTGTTTTATACAAATGACTGCAAAAGGAGTTTTTTTCAAGAAGATTTTTATATTTGCTTTTATTTTTCTCACACTTATAATTACCATAAGATTTGTTGACCCAGCCCAAGTTGCTGCATTAAACAATGGCCCAAGACCAGCAGGCAGGCTGCTGATTTTGTACACACCCCTATACAAAGCTTTTCCCCATCACTTCAAGCTGGCAAATGGTTCCATTGCTACAAGACAGCACAAAAAGCTGTCTGCTGTAAACCAAAATAACACCTTTTCAAGAATATGAGTCTTTCATATATTCAGTGTGTATGCTTCCTTAGGAATATCCTAAATTTCATTTAGGGTGATATTGCAGCAAAGATCAAGGACAAAATATTGTTGCTACATGGCAACCTTGTTTTGGTGAACTGCATTCATTGTTTAGCATGTATGGAAGCTTTTCTACAGAGCTAAGAGGACCTGGAATGTTTTTCATAAAAGAAATTCTGTAAAATTTGAATATGCTGTGTTGCCTATACTTATATATGGATCTAGCAGGCAGGAATTAGGCATTTCTTTACTCTGATAAGGCTATTTCCTTTCTTTTTCTTACAACATAACAGCTGGCAAAATACTTTTGAGACAGAGACATATAGAGCTATCCTCTTATAGAGTATGCAGAAAAAATATAGCATATGGAGAGTATTTGCATAATGTAAAGTATCTGTGATAAGAAGGTAGATATTCAGTTTTTCTTGCATAACTTGTATGTTAAATATAATATGGTAAGTCGAATGAAGAATTGCTTCTTAATAAGCTACAGAATTCTGGGTGGTTACTGTATTTTGAATTTTGATGTATTAGAAACAGTGTTCTATGCTGCAGCAGTTCTGTTTTGAACCAGCTTATATCTGTTTTTTATTTCTTCTTTTTATATATCTATATATCAAGTTTGTTTTGGACTACTCTTACTTATATAATTTATGTAATGCTAAATAAGTTATGCCCAATTTGGCTGTTATCCTTCAATAAATATTTTTTCTGCATGTGCACTCACAACAACACTAAGAAACTTCAGTTTTATTTCTGAACATATAGCTACTGCAGAAGCTGGAGTTTGTTTTAAAAACCTGAAATGTCACAAATTTAGGCAATCATCATGTAGTTGGTATTTAGCAAAAACAAAATGAAGGACAGTCTTTTTGCACACACATAAAAAGCCATGCACAGGGTTGAATGCTTTGTGCTGCAAAATGTATATAACTTTCCTTATTAAAGTTTGCAGTAAATTTAAAGCTCTAATAAATAAAAGAACCTTGTGGAATGTAGTAATTATATTTTGTTGTATTTCTTCTTTGTGAAAAATATAATCACAAAATTAATGCATCTCATTAAAGTGGTATGTGGGTGCCATGAGAGATAACACAAACTAGAAGATGACTCTCTGAGAGTGGAGTAAGTTACTAAACCATTTTTATGTGTGTTTCTGTATTAAACTAGCTATACGCACCATGTGGCTGACAGTGGAATCAAAGCTCAGTCTGCAAATCCAGAAGTAAAAGTGAAGGGAACAGATCCTGCAATAAGTCAAATAATTGACAAGCTGAAACATGTTATTCAGGTAAGATGCTTTTTCCTATAGATACAGTATAGCTCTAACTGCCACTCTAGTAATTAAAGTATCAATTTACTGTACCATAAAGGTTAATTGTTAATTCAAGTTTCTGCTGAGTGCCCGTCCACAGCAAAACACTAGTTGCTCTCTGTCTCACTTCAGTTATTAAAAATGATTTAGTTAAAAGCCTTGCATATGGTAGATAAGTGTGGGAAGTAAGGCTCTGGCAGCTGGGCCATCTGTACCTGCAAGTACCACAGTTCGGCATTGCAGTTAGTAAACAAAAGCACAAACAGTATGATTTAGGCGTATTGACTGGGTGCATATGTTCAAATAAAAATAAAACATAATTTCCTTCTTCTCTCTCTAGTAAATCTAGGTTCTTTCTTTCTTAACTTATATTGCTGCAAGGTTTTTTTGTTTAGACACCAGATACAAAAACGAGGAAGTTTGAATGAAAATCACATGCCTGCTAAATGAGTTGGTGTTCATTACCTGATGTACATATCTGTGAGTTACTAAATTTAAGGCTTACAAAGAAGTAAATTCAAATGTGGTTCTGTACAATCATAATGTTGTAATAAGTTTACAGGATTACAGGTATCTCTGGTTACATGCTGCATTTATATGCACAGATAGCCAGAAGTACAGGACAAAAACATAACTGTTGAAGCCAATAGTTATTTGCAGCTCTGTATTTCAACTTAAAAATATGTTTTCACTCTGATCTGAAGACTCAGTGACAGGAAAGGTTCTACCGGCATTTCTTCTCAGTGACCCATCTGACCCAGCATCCTCTTGATTTACTAAAATATGGGTATAGATCTAATATCGATACCCAGCTGAGACGGACAAAGACTCTCTAACAATGAAGTTAGAAAGTGCATGCTTTTATTCAGCTGGGCCGGCTGCGTGGAATCATTTCCAAATACACAGGGCAAAATCACAAAGCATTACAAAGTCTATTTATCCACAAAAGATTCAATACAAATGCATATTCATATTTTTGCCACCTCCCATTCCCCGGTTCATATGGTAATTAGCTGAAAACTAATTACACGTGCGCTCTGAACTCCTTTTAATTGGTTAGTGGGCTTATGGTTTTGAGTAGGGGGGCGTGAGAGATGAAGTAACTCTTCTACCTCGCTTTGACCTGTCTACTTTCCTAGGTCAGGATAATAAATGNTTTATCGAGTTTTTAAACTTCATGTTTCACTCTCCTCTGCACTGGATTGGATAAAAGGAGAGGCTACTTATGGAGACCATGAAGCTCCGCACTTTTATGGTCTCCATTTCCCTTCTCTACCCCATTTCCCAAACACAAGAATTAGAGATTTTAAATGTCTTCTCCTTGTCTAGTGCATTTAGTTCCATCTAAAGAATTGCTTTAATTCTGTTTTTACATCTTCTTGACAGCTTTTAAATACAATTTCCCACATGGTTTCTGGAGTTGAAATATTGCTGATAGCTTCATGGTAAACCCTCTTGGTTCTTATATCTCTCATTGTGAACAATAGCTCTTCTCTGACAACAAAACAAAGAGTGATGAAATAGAAAAAAACCAGAAAAATTTATTTTCCATCAGTAGTGTTGTTTTCTGGGAGAAGTGACATTAGAATTGAAGTTCAAAGGCATTTATTATTCCTTCCTTCTTAAAAGATATTTCTTTTGTATCCCTCCAGCTTCAGCATCATGCTTTTGTCTCTCTTCTTTATTAAAATGCTGACTACAATGGTGGGAAAATCAATGCAATTTTCCCTACAAGAGATGCCATGACTAAATTAATAACTACAAAATACCGTGCAAAGATAAACTTTTCAAACCTTGGTAAGTTCCAAGGTCTTTCATCTATCAGGAATGCCTTCCTCCTCTGATATTAAACTGCAGTGTATAGTTTATTGTGTTGGTTTCCTCTAGAGACTTGGAGCTGTGTTGTTTTCTCCTTGAATGAGTATCTAAAAGAGTGAAATAGAATATTTCCATTATAAAGTATTTCATTTTGAGAGCTTACTGGCCCTTGTCCCTAAAGACTTGAGTGGATCTTGGGGAAAAGGACATATAATTTACATACTGAAATACTTACTAACCTCCAAATAGATTATCTTTCTGTGGGATAGCTTCTTTCCTTGTAGCTCTGAGTGTGAAAATAGGGTCAAGGGATAAAGAGAGCATCAAATTCCTTAGCGACCTGACATATAACTGCTTTTCCTCAGGAAAAATAAAAGGGCTGAAGAAGCTCCAGAAAAGCTTTTTCTTCACCATTTACTGCTTGGGAAAGGAAGATGAGGAGGGTAAATTAGAGATTCAAATACAAAAGATCACCTTTTTGTCCTGTATGCTATGAAAAAAGATTAATCACATATTAAGCTTACCATGAGCAGAAAATAAGGGGAGCTAAATGGATTGTGGTGTTGCTTCAGACCTAGACAGTGTCACACTTAAACCTGACACACTATCCAAGTGTTATTATTATTATTACTGAACTTCAAATTTTTAAATAGCTAATAGTAGGAACAAAACATATTTGTCAAGTTTTTCCAAACTAATAATTCCTGAAATTGATAAAACTATATAATTTATTTCAGCTTTGAAGTGAAACAGATTTTCAGGTTGGTATATAACTTGCTATTTATGGAGGCAACAATATATATTTTAATATAAATCACATGTTGCTGTAACCTTGCTAAACAAATACATTTTGGTTACTCAGTTGTGTTTTGTATAAGCCATTTGCTTTATATATTAGGAGAAGGGATATGAGAGTGGTATATCAGATTTACTTGACTTTTCATATCATCTTTTAAACATTTCAAGATTCAGAATCTCAAAGTAGCATTCCCTTCTGTCTCATCATGTCCTGATAGGATATGGCCCGTCCTTCTCAACCAAAGAGCCACAGAGTACAGCCTGATTTTCTTTTCCTTATACAACCTTTGATGGTACCAAGGCCTTCAGGACTGAACAATCTCTACTATTAATAAATATCAGCATACGCAAAGACTCGAAAGTTTTGCTTCTGGTACTTTTCACAGTAAGAATGATGAAATGCACTGAAAGGCAATTTAATCAGTGATAACCTATAGCATTTTATTGCAGCAGAGGTGGAATTCAGCTCTTTAATCAGATACCAGCATTTCATTGTTTAAGTTTCACTCTTATGTAGAACGGCTCCACAGACCACAGAGAGCTGTTTATTTGGTCCTGTGTAAATGTATGCATCAGGATTAGAAGAAGAGTAGCTCTTTAGTCTTGCACAATATAAAAAGAGCTTGGGTACATCACCCACATGTTGGCATCTGCACTGTGACACCTGCAGCTGGTGTCAGTTCTGAAGGATTTCACCCTTGTGTTAGCTTTCTGAGCTCTTCCCTAAAGGCTGTCAGCTTCAACACACAAACTATTTTCAAAACTATTCTCCAACAATTTTTATATAATAAACTAGATATGTATAATTTTCTAAAGAAAAATATTTAGCGTATGCAAACATATATATATGTACACACATACAGACTTCATTTTATTCTTGTATGTTTTTACAGTTTTTAAAAAGTATGATTAAACTATGGTATATGGAAGTACTAATATAAAGAAGTTGACCAGTTTTGCATTTAGAATACATAATTTAAGACAAATTGAAAAGCATCTCCTGAATACATTTTGTCCTTCCGAATCAGAAAAAGTCTTTCTTTCTAGTAAATCCAGAGTATAAAAACTCTGTTAGGAAACTTCATTGTTTTCTGAAACCTTATTTTCTCTTTGCTTTTAAAGCAGATGACCACTTTTATCACCAATTGCACTGAATCTCCCTCCTTACTTTCAAGATTCCCAGCAAAAAGGAAGTGAATATTTTGAGGTGTAAAAGGAGGGCCCATTTAAGGGAGGATGCAGTGAGTTCTCTGAAAACCAGACAGCACATATTAACCATAAAAATGACTAAATATTATTAAATAGCAAAAGAGCAGATATCTTTGAGATCCCTTTCTGCTCATATTTAATGTTTATTTAGGAAAACAGATCAAGGCCATTCTGCCCTGCATACAGAAGAGGACAGATTTCTTAGTATCTCCTCTATTTTTGCCACTTAGATGTACAAAGGCATAAAAATCCCAAGCAAAGAATTAGCTTTAAAATATGTGAATATACAATGCTTAAACTCTGTTTTCCAGGTTCTCTCCTGTTAAAAACTTTAAACCCCTGAAATCAAGCCCTGGTTTCATAAGTGACAGTATCTCTCTTCAGCAGGCTGTGGTTTCTGGGCAGTTCTCCTTTGTGAGAGGCTCACAGTAATCTTCTTTTTTCTGCAAATAGTGGATTTACCAAAAAATCAATAGAACTTTTTGATTCTGTTGACCCCGACGGCTGTAATCTGTGCCCTGGACTCCCCAGGTTCATATTCACAACAACAAAGTGCAATTAGAGGAATTGATATGAACTCTGCTCAACCAGTCAGTGCTGAATATGACAAAGTCACCTTCTTCTGTAAAACTCCTTACTTGTACAGACTGGTGTTTTAGAGAGTTTTAAATGATGGGCTCTTCTTCATTCATTTATCTTCACGGCAGGCAAATTATGGGTTCAGTGCCTATCCTTTTATATACTGCAATCTGCAACTATCACTCTAATGGGTAATCAAGATAAGCAAAGTCAGTTGCATATGGCATAAATAGTAATGGGAATTATTTTCCTTTTTTCCCCAATAACTTAAAACCACGATTAATTAATCATTCCTGCAAGTACAAAAACTAAGGTTATGAAGTAAGTATGATATTTTGGAGCTGTGATTACAGGCAATCAGACCTTGGTCTTTTCAGTGTGTTTCTTCTTTCAGAAGATAATCTCAAAAAGATACTGCTTTTGAAAATAATAGACATTACTTGGAGGTTGTATTTACAGGGTAAGTAAAGTCTTCCTAATTTTAGGAAATATTGACATAGCAGAAGATACTTCTATGTCTGACTGTCTAAATTAGGCAGACCAAATCTCCCTCTGGAGATTTCCAGAGGCACCTACCATTAGCGACTATACTGGAAATTTAAATGCTTCTTTAACACGATAAATTATTTCCAGTTTCAAGGTGCAATAAAAGGTATGTCTAAACTTATTTGGAAGAGATCCCATCTTACACTGCTATACCACTAGAGAGCTACCTGATATGCATAAAATAATATTTCCTTTCTCCACAAAGGGCTGCAAACTGTCTCTAATGGAATTGATGCTTACATAGCATAAAGGAGTAAATGCCACTACTTCATGTGACATTAAATGTTGGTGACGGTCTAATTTTTCCTTTACTATTTGTCATTATTATGGCATAGAGAGGACTCTGCTTTGCCATGCTGCCATTTGCCCATTTACCTGTCTCAAAAATGTTGCAAAAATAGTGGGATGAGATTTTGTTTTGACACTGATTTGGCATGTTGACAACTAAATTTTCCATCTGCATTTTTTAAAGCTTTTATCAATGTACCACAGCACAGGCAAGTTAATATGGGTTTTTGTAAGAGCTGTTCAAATATGAATTGGAAATGGGGATGGCATGTATGACCTGAATCCTCACCTGCTCATACAAAGAACCATGTTTTGAAATTACTCATGTGCAAGGTGTGTGTCGTGGTTTGATTTTGGTTAAGTGCTAGGCACTTACGGCAGCTGTTCACTCGTTTTTTCCCCTGCCACAGCTGGGCAGAGGAGGGAAGGAGAGGGGGAAAAAAAACCGAGGGAATTAATTTAGAGGTTTATGAGTTGAGATAAGGAACTGGGAGAAAACGCTTTAAGGATAAACTAGGCTTAGTTTAAGTTGTAAAGTGAAATTTATTACTACTCGAGTTAGAAGGAGGATATGAGAAATAAACTAAACTTTTAAAAGACACTGTTTTTTTTACTCTTCACCCCTCCCTTTTTTTTATTAACAATGTAAGGGGGGAAGGGTGTGGGGGTTTAGGTTAGTTTATTTTTGAGATCTTTTTTCTTTGCTTAGGGAGAGGAGATTTTTTTTTTGCTTTTGCCATGGGGTTTTTTTATGAAAGACAGTTTTCTGTGAACTTTTGTNACTGTGGGTGGCTCTGCATCCCTCATGGACCCTATGGACTGCAGGGGGGACACCCCGCCTCACCATGGGCTCACCATGGCCTGCAGAGGAATTGCAGCTCCAGAGCCTGGGGCACCTCCTCCCCCTCCTTCTTCACTGACCTTGGTGTGTCCATGTTGTTTTCCCTCACATGTTCTCACATCCTCCTCCTTCTCTAACTAAAAACAGCTGCGTGTACATTTTGGTTTGATTTTTCATTAAATATGTCATCACAGAGGCGTAACCAACCTTTCTAATTGGCCCAAACATGGCCAGTGGCATGTCCATCATCTTCAGAGCCATCAGAGATTGGCTCTGCTGGAAATGGTGAAGAATTCCAGAAACTTCTCACAGGAGCCATCTTTATGGCCCCCTCCCCACTACTAAAACTACAACAGTGTGGCACTTGCGGTTGTGCTTACTTACTGTAGTGTTGCAATAATCACTCCTCTGCTTCTTAAAATAGTTCCAACGCCTGCGTAAATGTCACAAATTAGACATTTTGATGACTTTTTAAATGACTGAAATGCAATTCTTTCTCATAGAGTGAGAGAATTCTCAAAAGTACAGCATTAGACAGATACTTAGTTTGATAAACTCTTCAGTAACATGCTCTTAGAGACTCAATTTCTAAACTTTTCTTTCCCTTTCTCTTCTTAAATGCTTTTTGTTGATATATCGCAAGCTGCAGTTTGTACCTTTCAATAACAGGTAGCTGGGAAGGAAAATTTCAATGCAGTTCATGCAGCAGCCATTCAACATTCACTGGTATTAGAATTGCTTTCAGCTGTGTTTGCTCCTAAACTGCCTATTTATTTTTTGTTGCACTATTGCACTAGGAAAGACTTTCTCACAAGTTTGTTTTGTATTTCATATTACAAATGCATATCTAAATGTTCATTTTGCCTTAGATTTTGTTTTTACTGTTTTTTTTTTTTTCATTTTTTAGTTTCATCTAAAGTTAGAAGCAACCTGCAGGTACAGAATAGCTCAGTAGGTTGATTGTGTTAATTTTTTTCCCCAGTCATTTGTTGGCACTCCTTTTTTTTTTTTTTTTTTTTCTTTCTGGAAGTAATATAATGCCACTGTCTTTTTTAAAAGCAAACCCTTGGACAAATTCTGTTTTTGGCAAGGCATGACAGTAGAGTAGTAGTGATGTGTCATTTTGGGATATTCCGACTTGACAGAGAAGTCTATTTCATATTTGTTGTGTGAGCTGTTCCAGTCTTTTATCACATCTACAGAGAGCTGGTTTATCACACGGTATTGACCTGAGCTGCCTCTGACTGCTGGCTGCTGCCAACAATATATTAAATACTTGATTATTACCATTGCATGTAAAATATTGTCAGAATTCCTGCAAAAATATTAAGCAGAGAGAAATGAGGTGGGAAACGGTTTTCTGAGTTTCATACTCCTCCCTTTAAAATATACTTCAACTTCCAGCCTCAAAAATGCACAAAAAGAGTGCAGGATTGCTGATACTTTTGTATCTCTTGAGAGTGAAAAGGTTTTCTTCACAGTTCTGTGATGATAGTGAAGGTATAAACCATTTTTGTTGCTCACAAAGGTGGTCTTTCTGTATTTGTAAGTCAAACACTAAAAGTTATATGAACATTCTGATGACTGTAACAGATGACTGTATGTTTTGGAAAATTATGTGTAAACTCAAACTTACATATGGTTTACAGGTAGAAGGCACAAAAAGAAAAGGGTTTAGGAGGGTATGCAGTTTAGCTGGTGCATCTCCCACTGTTGGGATGTTTAGGAGGCAAACTGAAAAGAACAGTCACCAGCCACTGAGTCCTTCTGATCAGTAATTTAATTAAAACACCAATAATCTTCTTTCTAGCTTGTTTTGTTTTTCACTAACTAGATTACCAAAATTATTAAGGGCTAATCAAAATCCCATTCATTCAGAACAAATGATCATTTTTGTGACGTATCTTTTTAAAATAGGATTTATGCTGAAATGAAAAGTCTGCATTGCACAGAGCTTTCTGAAATTGTTTGTTGTTCAAATTTGTATAAAACTCTTAATAATGGGCTAATAAAAAAACCCTTAACATTTGATTTTTGTTATTTTTTTCTTCCATTTCTTACAAAGCCCTGCACAGTGCACAGTGAGAAAACATATTTGTTGATGCAGCAGGGAGATACTGTCAATTCTTATCTATTTTGTGAAGAGAACAGTGGCAGAGAAAATAAAACAGCCTTTTCTAGCTATTTAGGTGGATAATGACACTAACAGAAGTATTCATTATGGTGCAGATCCTATCTACAAAAGTCTATTTTTCACCGAAATTATTTGCTGTTTCAGCAAAAAAAATGCTGATAAAAACTTCATTTTTAGCAAAACAGGACCATTGTTCTACCTTCTCATTTTTAACTACAATATTAAGGGGAGTTTTGAGATTTTGGAAGAGCCTGGGATAACTCCACCTGCTCCTCATAGAGACCACCACACCCTGTACACTATTATAATAGGTACTTCTGAAATCAATATTCTTATTTCATTAATAACAGGTAGAGGAATATTCTCAAACTGACATACTTGAAACAACATGTTTGGCAAAAAGGGAAGAGAAATGTAGACTAGTATCAAATGAGGCTTTAAAAGATTTAAGTAAAGCAAGATTTCAACTCTCTAGTCAGAAGTGAAAATAAAATAGTGGCTCTAACTTATGAATCTGACACATGTCACAAAGTCATCCCATAGTTAGCTTAATTTACAGCCTCTTCAGAGTAGAGGCTCAGCAACTAGATAGAATAATATCACATCAGGATGGAAAGTATCAACAAAAATTTGAGAAGCAACTTACTGTTCCTCTGAGTACTAATTAATGACAGATATAATCTGTCAACATCTCAATAACATTAAGAAAATACTTTGTATCCAAGCAAATACATTAAAAAAGGAAAAAGAAGAGTGGGACAGTAACTGGAGTTAAGAGTGGGTACCACTGAAATGTAAGTGTCATTTATATGGTCCTGTAGTCATGGTCTCCCCAGTACCATGGAAATTCTTGTGGGAGCAGTTCCTCTAGGCTTACATATCAAGGGAATAGGCAGGATGGCTGTACTGTGTGTACATTTGTGTATTGGTGCTGGCTGAGTGCTGTGTCCCACCTTAGTTTGCTGGCTGTGGATTGTGTGTGGAAGCAGAGATAGTTCAAAGATAGTGACAGTTCTGACAATGTGGATAGATACAGTGGGAATGCATTGCCTCATGTCAGTCCAAGTGTCAAAGCTGAGGAGAACACTACTGGCAGGTTGAGGGCTGGGCTAGATGACCTTTAAAGGCCCCTCCCACACCTTTAACTATTCTATTGACTACATGACTATACTGTGGGAGCTCATATGCTATAAACACCATGTAATATACATGGTAAGAGCTGTCATAAAGGCTATGGACATGAAAAGGTGTTGTCAACAATTATTAAACAGAAAGCACAAAGGAAACAGACTTCTTTATCATCAGTGATCATAAGGCCATTTCTTAGAACGTGTGCAACAGTTATTATGCAAAGCTGTGACACCTAGAAAAAACAGGTACCACAGCAACACAAAATGCCTAAAATAAAAAAAAAAAAGGCAGAAGCATTTCAATGGTTAACTGTTCAGGGAAAATAGTTGATGGTCACAAACTTTCTGACCTGAAAAGTAATGCACCCTTTTTGAACATGTTGAATGTTTCCTATTTGAGACAGGCTATTTCCTTTCGGTCTCAGTTCTGGGAAATCCTCGGAGGCAGTGACCTGTGGAGAGCAATACAGAGCAAGTAATTTGCTGCAAGTATCATCATAATTTGTTCTCCTTGCCAGTTTTTAAAATAAGCAATGTGTTCTGTAGGCACAAGAAATATCAGTCTGAAAAGCAGTCTGTTGCTCTGGAATCTTATAAACAGAAATCTCTTGTTATCTATGAGGGCTGTTTGTTGCCTAAAGAACTCATCTGCTCTCTGGAAGTTTTGGAAATTGTAGAAAGCAGCAGCATAGTATGGAGCATTCAACTGCTTTTGAACCCTGTGGGTCTGAAATCTATGTGGATAACACAAACTGCATTTGAAACTACGATATAGTTTAAGGTCACAAATTTTGCTCAGCACAGCCCTGATTTTGTCTTGAGACAGTCAGTCAGCAAGCAGTTGAAGAATCAGTACCAAAGGTGAAGTATTTAATTTGCATGAGGTCTCAGCAAAGCTGTTCAGCACTATGGATGAAAAGGAAGTGCCAGAAACAAGCTGTGCTGTGCATTTTTAAAACAGGTTTTGTTTCAAGAGAGAATACAGAAAAATACAAATATAGCCTGGCAGTGTATGGTTATGGGTTAGGTTTGTGGGTAGGTTTCTTAGCTTTTCTCCAGTACGGAAATATTACACTGCTCTGTATTTAACTAACTGATACATTTAAAAAAAAAAAAAAACAACCAAAAAGAAGCCTGGTAAATATGCTGATTCTAAATTCCTTCTAAAACAAGCATATAATAGAAAATACATTCATAGAAGAAAACTTGTCAAGATATATTATGTATAGCACATATCATAACCTTGATAGTAACCTAATTGAATAGACGTTTATATATTTCTTTACAAGACAGGTTAGCTATTACTTTTGAAAAATGTTTTTCAAATTTTGGCTTTAAAATAAACCCCAATCTTAATATACTTTATTAAGCCAATTGTGCAGTCTAATTTAAATTCTTTAAGGTGTTAATTTCTTTAAATGGCTTTTCAAAACCTTACATCTTAAAAGTAATATTATCTTATTTGTTGGCTTAAAACCAGCATACTTACCAGTTCCTTGACACTGTGTTTTGGCCTTCTTAACTCTTGTCTGTGTCTGATAAGCTTCATCTTTAAGAGCAGACAGATGAAAGCTTTGGAGGAAATCTAAACATTCTGATGCCAAAGACACACCCTAACTTGTTTGCAAAGTTCCATCCTTGTCATACATTATAGAGAAAATGGAGACACCTCTTTCTCCTTCCGACCCTGGAACTGGTGATAATTGTACCAAGTGCTCTGGATAACCATAGTTAACCACTGTAGGTGTTGCAAACAGACACTTGTATATTTTGTTGTAAATAAAATTAAATCTCATAAAATAGTCAGCTTGATAGATCTTGGGCCTAATATGTGTAGAGGTCAACTCATAAAACATCAGTTTTAAGAAAATTGTTTTCATACACATCAGTAAAAAGATGTGTATCTTCCTGTCTAGGAAGAAACCTCTTCAGTCAGAAACGTTTGTGAGACAGAAGTTTTACCAAGATATAATGGTGTATGAAAACATAGCAAGTAATAAAAATGACAGTTTGGGGGAATTTTGAGGAAAAGTTTATTTGGAAGTTCTAAAAGAGAAAAGTTATCGGTTTTAAACGAAGCTTCTAACTGAAAAAATTGCGTTAACTTCATATACTTTCATTCCTTCTTGTGTTTCCTGTTTAATTCAGTTTCTAATTTTTCCTAAAACTGTTTTTCAACATGAAGGAAAAAACCCCTAGAAATAAATGATTTAACAGAAACCAAAAATAAGAGAAAGTGTTAATAATTGAAATATAGGAACAAATAAGAAGCTGTGAATATTTAAATTCTAATTTATCTTTTATATGATATTTATATAATAGTTTCTCTTAGAAAAATTTCCCCTCAGCCATTCTTTTGATTTTTGATCTGATATTCAGTTTTAAAAGACTTAACTGAAGATTTTTCATTTTAAAAATTGTGTATCTTAGTCTCACCTTGTAATGAATTGAATCTCAATATAATTCTCTTTTTTTGTGTTTTGGTTATTCAAAAACAGTAGTAGAATGCATTTTCTTGAATATTCCATAATTTGTATTTGAAGACCATGTGAACCAACCCACAAACTTTCTCCAAAATTTGTGGTGAAGATTTCAAATAGTTTGATTTTTCTCCTTTTAAATTTTTTTAAAACTAATATTATTGTTCTCTGTTAGTATATTTCATTTGGTCCTGAGACTTCCCTAGTGTTTGGTATGAAATTCACAGAATGTGCTCTCAGGGTATCTTATAGTGATTTGAAATTCTGAGTTCTAATTTTCTTTCATATTCTGTGAATAATTAATATTTTCAGTCTGTTCATTGCTTAATGGTCTCTTCTTTGTGTTCTGCCGATTTGTCTGCCTACTCAATTAATATTTGCAGATTTCTGAACTGCACAGTCTGCATTTCAGGCCCTTAGCCCTACTCTCCAGGACCCCTGAATACAGCAAGTTGTGTTTGCAGGTCTCCTTATGCCCCAGGTATAAAATCTTCCACCTTAGATTTTCCTTTAATTTAATGGAAGAATGGATAGCATTACCTCCAACAGTAATTCCACATTGTCTCCTGGGAATGTTATTCAGAACCATCCCACATCCCGTGTGCTCCAGTCATCAACAGGTTTCATCTTTAGTAAATCCCACTACTTCTCGTTCTTTCACCAGTGGGGTGAAATGCAGCTTTCCCCACAGCACTAATGGCCAACTGCCTCAGGTCACCCTTCTGGCTCAGAGTATTTTGGAACTGTGGGCAACGGTGAAGTAAAGGGAAAGAAGTGGTTTTTTAAGAACCTAGAGGAAATGTATCTGGGTATAAAGGTCTGCAAAAATAAATAAATAGATAAAAAAAGGAGCAAGTGGTTTATATTTTTCATCTTCAGTTGTCTTAGGTGTTATTTTTAGCAAAAACCCTCAAACAATTCAGAAGAAATGCTTTAGAATTTTTACTGCAGACAATTCATATCATATCATATCATCTTGTTGTTGCTCTCACAAAATACTTTAGTTTGCTTTCCTTTGTCTAAATAAGACTGAGAATACTCTGAGAAACTGGAACTGGACTGTTTTCAAAGCAGGATTCGGATTCATTATGGTGTATTTATTTTCTGGATTCTGCTCACAGTAGTGAAATTTAGAGGATTTGTCTTGTATTTGTTTTAAAAATATTTTAGACTTTTTTTTGTATATAAAAATGGAGTATGTTTACAGGGGGCAGCACCATAAAATGCAGGAAATTATTTCATTACTGTATATCATTTCTAATATATAGAACTATGCCCTCATTTGATTATTTCAAGGCAATTTTCCTTAAGACATTCGGTATTATATATCAACGAGGAATGTCATCTGTGCATCTCAATATTGTGCTCTTTTCCTCTGTAATATTTTACAAGTGGCTCAGATGAAAATTTAATTTTATAAAATTCTTTTAATTTTGATGCTGCTTAACTTCTTTGTCTTTTCCCCTTCCTCTCACTCTCTTGGTTTGCCAATACATTTAAAATAATAAGAAGTTTCAAGAACTACAATGATTATTTTTGAGTCTTGCCTTTATTGCTTTCTAACTTTTATGACAGTTCCATTATTCAGGCTGTGAAATACGCAAGTTACTTCAGGATAGGAAAATAGTATATTGATATAGTTTGTATTTTTAGAAAAATACAGAGTAACATGATTATCTATCATTACTTTGATATTGAAAGCAAAGTTGTAGCCTGGGCTTAAACCTTGATTCATTTAAATCTTAAATCCTCTAAACTGATTGCTCTCTCTGTAAGAGAGGGGAAAAGACACCTCTAGAGGCAGTTCAGGCTTGAGATGGTGTGAATCATACTCTAGAATGTCTCATTTTTCTATTTTGGCATTCTAGAATGACCACAGTTCAAACTGAGGTACCTTTGTTAGATATATTTGGCCAAGGATACAAAATTTGCTTCATTGTGGGCAATACTGAATTCTGTTTGCATTTGTTCATGTAGACCTGAGGCCGCTGTCTTTACAGATTGGCTGTTTAACAGCATTGCAAATAACCTGCAGATTTCTAGAACCTATTAGCAGCTCCCCAGACATGTAAACTTCATTAAGCCCCCCGATAAACTAATTTCTTGGGAGTAATTTCAATGACAATAATTAAGTCTGGATATATTTTAATGACACAAAACTGCAGCAGAAATGCCAGTCTTCAGGATGCCCATCTGACAAACATCTCAGTGTTCTTTTCCTTATTTTTGTTTTCAGAGTTTTATAGAGATAGTTTGGGGTGATTTGAAGGATTGCTTTTACCAAACTCTGATCTGTTTGCCGTATAAAATTAGAGATATGAGAACAGCTCTGCTAAGGTAATGATTTTGAGTACAAGATGTATCTGAATTGTAGAAACTCAAGTTTAAATGTCAAAAAGCAAGATGAAAAATAATATAACAAGGTGAGGATCCAAATCAAAATGACTAAGCAAAAATATAAAGTCCTAGTGAAAATAAGAAACTCCATGGAAAAATGTTGTTAGAAAGTGTAGGAATTACACTGAATTTCCAGAAGCCAAGATGACTTAAACTCATGGACAAGACTAAAACAAATAGTAACAAAAATCTTCAGGAAGATAACTAAAAAGCCTCTTTGAGAGAACTGAGCTTCAGTACACCTATTTAACTAACAAAGATGATGATGATTATGGAATCTAAAGGGCGGTGAATGGGAAAGAGGTTTTGGAAATAAAATGTAGATGATCGAGATCAAGTAGAAAATTTTAAGTCTCAGTTCATGCTTCTATATGCCAAAAGATGGACCACACAACCATGAATCAGTTTAGGAAAAAATGAGGAGGAAAAGAGGAAGCAGAAAATGTGCTAAAAGTCAACATATGTTAGAGCCTGGGACGGAGCAATATAATATCTTGTCAGCAGTATAATATCTTGTCAATATAACATGCAAACATCATGTTGTAGAATCTTTGCTTGAAGGAGTACTGTAAAAAAATTTCTGTGTAAGATGGTTGCTAAAATGTTATGTGAATTAAGTTAGACCTAGTTGGAAGAATAAGGATTATAGAGTTCATAGTTAAGAAACTAAGTTAAAAGAAAATATTAAAAGTGTCACCATCTATGTTTAAACAGCTGCTATTAGACAGCAGCAGAAAGATTACTAGAATAGTTCCTCAGAGGTTGGAATTAAAGCCAGTATTCCATGATCTTGGCTTAAAAAGGTAGTGTTTTACTGATTTGGAAATTACTAGATCTGGCAATCTGAAGAAAAGTCAGGTAATATAGAAACGATTAAGGGCCACAACAATAGAAATAGAATGAAATACAAAAATGTGAAATGAGAGCTTTTGCTGGATAAGCTTCCCATTACAATCAAGAAATTCTATGAGGTTGAAACCATCAGCTGGAGGCAAATGAGGACGCCTGAGTCTGGTAAGTGATCAAAAGATGAATTTGAGCCACCTACATTTCCCAGTATTTGGATTCATAGAAGACTTATTTTTTTTTCACAGCTGTAGGTACAGAAACAGATTCTTATCACACATTCATCTTCCCAATTATTTTCTATACAGAATTTAAATATGGTGACATATGCACTCAGGGACGAGTGGAACATAACTGGGTTTTATTGTTTTGGTTTTTTTAAAGCTATTTCAAGTTTATATATTCTTCTTGAACTACAAACTATATAAAAATGAAATTTGATATTTTTTCTATAAATTCTATATGATAGTTCTTCCAGATTTTTATTTTTATACCTTATTCTATAAAAGCTTGAATAATGTTATTGTTAATATAGTAGTATATTTCAATGTGATTGGTGAACATTTAGATAAATATATTAACTGTTTATTTCATTAATCCAGTTGCACTATGGTATTATATTCAATATTTTCTAATTTCTTGTCAGATTCTATATTTAATTTTGATGTTTCTTATTGTCATAAGGAAAAGATGATAGTGAGAATTTATATTTTCAGTTTTTTCTGCTTCACTTAAATATCAAAATAATTCCAAACCATATATAAATATTAAACTGTTCTGTTCTGAAGTTGGTTATGATAGCCTGATTCTTGAAAATAAGAGATTAAAAATCTCTTATCTACTTTTCCATTATTAGCAATGTAAAAAAATGTTGGATATATTTTAGGAAATGAGGATTGTGTTCTTTTGATAAGCTTCTAGTGAAATGCTTCTGAGATCCACTAATTATCAGTGCATCAGTTGATGAAGTGATTTTATTTCAGAGTTTATTGTCTTGACAGGATCAATAATCCTACTATTAGTAAACTCACTAGAACTAAAAGGCTCAGAGTATTCCCAAACTCCTTACACTTCACTAAACTATATTAAAATTTTTATTAACATTTAATATCTACTGAATCTTTAACAGCTGTGCAATTTATTTAAACCATTTTCTGCTCTACTGATATTTCCACATCAAATTTCACAATTACACAATTAAAAAACTTAGAATTGAACCATAAGGAGCTTCTCTCTACATTGAACTTTTCATAGGAACTAATTGCAATCAAAAATATCTCATGAAAGCACTTTGCAAACATTTCATTGCTCTGTTGTCCTGATGGCTGTGAACATTTTAGACTGTAGAAGTGGTGAAATCTGAGCCATGTCTTTTGTAAAACTCTTGTAAGTGACACGAGTAAGTGACATGAGACTTTGCAAAAAATGAAAAAGAAAAAAAGATTGCTCTTGCTTTTTTGCCATGTCTAGGTAAACCAATATGTATTTTTTCCTAGCTGGATACTGCATAAAGACTTCTAAATAAAATTATCTTTTTTTTTT
>VYZT01011866.1:0-10630 GCA_013400735.1 Pomatostomus ruficeps
ATATAGAGCTGTGTCTTGCTGATTTAAATATAAAATATATTCAAATCAGCAAGACACAGCTCTGTGTTTAGCAGCCAACCTCTATATGAGTACATTAGCACATCCAATATAAAAATCTTTATTTTCTGCATATGAACACAGACAGAGAGGTGTTATTGCACTGGGTGAATATGCAAAAGCATTCACCTGTGCACAGAGGTCAAGCTTGGTCATAAAACCCATCAGTGGTTCAGCACAACCAGCCTTCAGACAGCTAAAAATGAGTCACCCACGTTAGTCAAATAAGGATTTTTCTGTAGGGGACTTTGGGGTGGCAAAAAAAGACCTTCCAGAGGGCCATGAGTCTTGTCTTAAAGGTGACAAACTCCCTCTTATTGATGAGAAAAGGACCTCAGGGTGAGCTCCTGAGATTTTTGCAACCAACCTTGAAGTCCAGCTTGAAGTCAGGGAAATCGAGTTCTAAAGGTCTGATCTCAAACTCTGCATCTCTTAACTAAGGAGATTCAGGATGTTAATAAATGCTGCAATCCCAGGAAAGACAGGAAAGGGGATTCAGCAGGGAGACTAAGATTCTAATAAAAAGCTCTGAAGATATTTATTTTAATTTTATCTGGTTTTTCCAGTAAAAATTCTGCCCCTTTTTAGAGAGACCATCTGGGAATCGTTTGGGAATGATCTGACCACCTTGGTCTGCTTGTTTCTGCAAAACCAAACCCTTAATTCTTAATCAATTTTACCTTTAATTTTCCTCTGTGAGGCCTATTTTCAATTTTTACTGCTCAGCATGCCAGGGGTTTCCAAAGGGAAAGCAAATCTCAATAAAAGCAGAAAATTTCCAGAAGAGTGGGGAACCATCTCAAAGGCTGCACAGTCTGAGAAAAGCTGATGGGTAACTTGTGTAATTAACAATTTTTTAATACCTGTCTCATGGGAAGAGGGAATTACTAGCAAAGAGAAATGAAGAGGGAATTACTAGCAAATAGAAACAAAGAGGGCTTAGAGAAGCCCAATATTTATAAAGTAAAGATATTCAGTGTAATACTTTTTGACATACAATCACCCATAAATTAGAAGCAGTTCCTACAGCAAAAAAAAAAAAAAATCAGAGAGGAAAACTTTTGCTTTTATTAAATGTAAAATTAGTACCCTTCCTTGGGAATTTGTTGTGATTTTTGCATTCATTGTTCTCACGTCTGTGCAGTGTTTTATCAGATGTGAAGGCCAGGCCTTTGCACTGAGTATTTTGGGCCTGGTTCACTGAACAGTTCAAACACTTCCAGGCAAAAGCAGGGCCTGACAACTTGGCTCCAGTGCCCAAACGTCTGAGGCCGGAGGAAGAGGACCCTGATTTGGACTGGATTACAGTGATTTTGGCTCATTCAGAGCTGCCAAGGTGCTCATCCAGCTGTGAGCCAGAGAACCGCTGAAAAGAAGTTTAAAATCTGAATTTTACGGTGCTGCTGTTGACAGTACTTTGCTGTACAGGGGCCCTGGAGATTTATCACCTCTATAACCCAGCTCAAGGTGGTTTTGTGCCTGCACGTGCACAGGCAGGTGAGTGTGAGTGAGTAAAAAAAGGGGAAAACCCAGAAAATATTTTCCACAAAGGCAAACAAGGAGAATTATTTCATTACCTGGAAACAGAAAAAGGACAAAGCAACCCTCATCGCCTTCCTCCCTTGACTTTCAGCTGCCCCGCGCATCCCTCTTTTCAAAATGCTCTTAGAAAGAAACATTCCTGTTCCTCTGGAGACCATTTTTACCCCTCAGCCCAGGCAAGGGACCGTAAATACTGGTGGTGGAGGCAGGAATAAATTATAGCCATCCATCTCCGGGACAAAGCGCTGGCACGGGGCTGGGGGTCACTTTCCTCCGCGGTCCCTTCCCGCCGCGGCAGCGTTACACCGAGTTCAAAGGACTCAGTTTAGATTTTCTTTTTACCCTTTAAATTGTGTTTCAGGGGAATACAAACTCCCATTACCTCTTCCACGTGCCCAAAATGGCACTGCTGATAATGTAACCCCCAGAAAAGCAAGAAGAAAGTTGTGTTTCCAAGCGAGGTTTGACATATTGCAGGTGACAAACGCTGAACGTGATAAATGAAGCAGCTGCTTGCAAGGGCAATATGAAAATGCTTCTTTGATTTTTTTTTTAAATCAGATTGTCAAATGTTTCTTTTTTAATCAGGTCCTTGAACACAAAAGCTGTGCTTAGAGCTAAGCTTTCTACCCAAATTATTAAATTATCTTCATTTGGCCTTAGGAAATCCAGGAGGTTAAAGGGCTGATTTGGTTATTCTGGGTTTTGGTTTTTTGAGGGTTTTAAATTATATTTCATTATAAAAGGGATAACCACAAAGGTATGGTGTGGGTTTATGCACTGTATAACAACCTTATTAGTCACATACACAGGGGGATTTTATGCTCAAGTTTTATTGCTTTTTCTGTGCTACATTTTAGAGTTTCTTGGTAGGAAGCTTTTTAGAACCACTCCTGTTGGGAATTCGGACTGTGAGTTGTTTTTTTTTTAAGAACAACTAAATTCTTTGACCCAAAACTTTTTATGAGAATGTGGTCTCTTTGACAAAAGGAGTTTCTGAGAAGGGTTTATTAACTCAGCATTCAAAAATCAGGCCAACATGCTCACAAAGCCTTCAAAATGAAAATTCTAGCAGAAAAGGGAAAAAATCGACACAAATTTATGAAAATTCATGAAACAGAGAAAAACTCAGTCAAGTAATACTGGGAAAATCACTCAAATTCATGAAGCTAAAATCACTGCAAGGGACATGGTTTTCCTGGTGGTCACCTGGGGATACATTCCCAGCTTTTTAATTCTATGAGGAACTGAAAGAATAGTTTTGACAAGTAAAATATAAAGCACAAGGTTATGGTGCTATCAAATCAGAGGTAAAAACTTCCTTATTTATCAAGGAACAAAGTTGTCACTAATTTCTGGTTATCTCCTAGTCAGCTTCTTGCTTAATGAGTTTCCCCACGGATGAATTTTCCTGTTTCTTGCTAAAAAGAGACTGCAGGGGTGATGGGCAGGATGGTTTCGTGCTGTAGATCCACTCTGCAGATACCTGCTCTAACCAACCCCTTTTTGGTAGCTGTAATTAAAAATTTATCAGATTACCTAAGATCCTGCAAAAAATCATCCTGAGATTTCATTTTGAGCGGCTCCTGCGTTTCTGCTCTCTGTTACCTGCTGGGAAATCTGTCTGTTCTTGGGAATTTAGCACGAAAAGTCCCTCACTGTTGAAGTGCTGCACCTTTGTCCCTCAGTGCTTCACTGGGAATTCACAGTGGAAAGATGCTGGAAAATGATGTGACTTTCTAACTTTCCTCACCAGGAAGATAAATTGAAGCAATAACTGCATCAGCAGGATGCCAAACCAATAACTGGATATGAAGGTTCTAAAAAAAGAAGGTGCTGCCACTGTCAAAGCAGCTGCAGCTACAGCTCCAAACTGGGACAAACCCAGTGAATTCCCAACATTTCAGCCACTAATGCAGAGGAAAGGGTGGTAAAAGCAGATTGTTGCTCCAGCCCAATTTATTTTCTTTTCCTTCTTTTCCCTCCAACAGAGTCATTGATAACATTGAGCAACTTCAGGACATCTTGTGGACATCAGGTTTTGCCCCCTCAATTCCTAGGAAAGGAAATGGGGAACTCTTCAATCAGGCTGCTTTGCCTGAGTTTCCAGATGCAGAAATTAGCTATAAAATCTTGTTCCATCTTCCATTAGTATGGAATCCTGCA
The DNA here is from genome assembly GCA_013400735.1 of Pomatostomus ruficeps. NCBI lineage: Eukaryota > Metazoa > Chordata > Aves > Passeriformes > Timaliidae > Pomatostomus > Pomatostomus ruficeps. The sequence continues at coordinate 3,766 of VYZT01011866.1, forward strand.
ACCTAAATTACAGAAGCCTAATTAGAAAAGTAACTATTGAGACTCTACTGAATCACATCACCATTTAGGCTGGAAATGGCCTCCAATCAAATCTCCAATCTACAGGCTGCAGACCTAAAAACCATGTAAAAGTTAATATAGATATAAAACAATAAGATATCTCCTCTGGATTAATCTTATATGGATTAAAAAAAGAAATTTTAAGTGGCAAATTCAAGCATTCAAAATTTCAATAAACAAAAGAATGGAGATGTCCAAGCAGTCTCCAGTGAAGCTGTTGGGATCGTGTTTGATGAGACATTAATTACACAAACATTGTTTCCCCACAAGATAAGTTCTTCTTTAGTAAAGGGAGTACACAGTGCTCAGGGTTATGAAGTTGGTGAATGATGCTACTTCTATTTTTGCCTTATTTTTGATCATGCACTTGATTAGAAAACCGTAAATGAAATGAAAAGAAGTCCTTTGGCTGGTCCTTGCTGAGTGCCACATTGGATACTCTTATCTTACACTTTTTCCGTGGCAAAATTAAGGATTTTTAGACTGTTACCTCCCACCTTCTTTGACAGACATTGTTGTGTTCCTTCACTTATTTCTGGGTGTTCAAGTGGCTTTGCAGAATTGCTGACCATCTCTGAGTGCAAATGAGATCTCCCTGAAAATACACCCTGATTGTCTGCACAGGAAATCATTCCTTAGGTAATATATGGGGTATGTTTGCTGTCTTTTGAGGTAATTTCATATATTAAAACTCATATTTCACAAAGGTTTTCCAAGGACAACTTGGAAGCTTCTTAAAGCTGTGTGGTTCCTGAAATGCTCCTATATTTATGCTGCTTACTTGACTCAGTTGCTCTCTCTGAGCAGCATCAACAGAGTGCTCGGAACTGGCCTTAAAAAGAACAGCTCATTAAGAAGCTGAACTCTGCTGAACTGTAAAAAAAAAATAAAATATATATATATAAATGCAACCAAATCTGCGGCACTGAAGAAAGGCAAAGCCTTCTCAGCCCTCTGTCAGTGAAATGAATTCTTAATACTGCTGCTGACAAATAATAATCCTTTGATTTTCCATCCCAAAGCTTGCAGAGTTGCTGGCAGCTCCAGGAGCTCTCCCAGTTTCCATTGCCAGTCTCTCATAAATCTCACCGGTCTCTTCCACCTCTCTCTCCAGGCTGTTCTTGCCTCAGATTTTGCCAGAATAAATCCTGGTAATGTCACGTAGCTTCCCCCCTGCTGCCTGAGAAGGCCCCTGTTGAGGTGTTTAATGAGATGGTGTCCTCTGCAGGAACGGGACTTGGGGGCAAAGAGGTGAAAAAAGGGTCACAGGTAATTTATTGTGGGTTCCAGGGCTGAGCCAGCTGGTAACTGCAGCACTGTAAACCTGAGTGATGAGCTTTGTGGGGAGCTCGGGCAGGTTTGGTACTCCAGGTGAAAAAAGAGAGGAGCTGAATCCTTATGTCAATCTTACTGAATCCTCTCAGGAAGTGTAAAACCAGGTCATCTGTCAAGAATTCCCATGTTTTTATTGCTGGTGGGGAGAGATATAGTCCAAAAGCAGCCTCTGAGATGGTTTTCTCTTTCCCCTTTGGGTTCACACAGAACCACAGAGTCCAAAAACGTAAACTAAGGTGTTACTTTAGAGACTTTCAGCTTTAAATTTTCTAAAATATTTGCATGCCAGCTCTCTTGGACTTGCTTCAGGGAGGCTGCTTGGCTCATGTGTACCTTTCATATCAAGGAACATCAGAATCAGGAGCACAGAGTTTTTAAAATTATCATTGAATGATAGAATGGTTTGGGTTGGAAGAGACCTTAAAGATCACCCAGTGGCACCGCTGCCATGGCAGGGACACTTTCTACTGTCCCAGGCTGCTCCAGGCCCCAATGTCCAGCCTGGCCTTGGGCACTGCCAGGGATCCAGGGGCAGCCACAGCTGCTCTGGGCACCCTGTGCCAGGGCCTCACCACCTTCACAGGGAGGAATTTCTTCCCTAAATCCCATTCTGTCCCTGAAGCCCTTGGGAATTGTCTCCAGGGTTCCTGGGGCTCCTGCAGGCCCTGCAAGGCCACCCTGAGCTCATCCCAAAGCTTCTCCTCTCCAGGCTGAACAATCCCAGCTCTGCCAGCCTTTCCTCCCAGCAGAGCTGCTCCAGCCCTCTGCTCATCCTGGGGCTCCTCTGGGCTCTCTCCAGCAGCTCCACGTCCTCCCTGCGCTGGGATCCTGGGGCAGCTCTGCAGGTGGGGTCTCACCTCAGCACAGGGGCACAGGGGCACAATCCTGATGAAGGAGCAAATTTGGGCATCACCCTCTGTCTGTGGTGTCACTGATGGTTAATTACTAATTCTCTAATTACTGCATGACTAAAGCAGTATGATTGTTATCATCAGAGCATCTGAAAACAGAGTCTGGTGGATCACAGCAAGCCCAGCTCTGGGAGTTGAGGGTGTTGATGGGTCTCTGGGGGAGCTGTTTGCCAGCAGGTCCCACACAACCCTGCGGAGGAGGCAGCACTGGAGGAGGAAAGTTCTGGCATCTCTGTACCAAACAGCCTTTGCAGCCCTGGGGAGAACTGCTCCACCTTTCTGTGCCTGCAGAACCCCATTCTCTGGGCAAGGATTGTGCAGAGCTCCCTTCCAGCAGGAGAATAACCATGGTTATCAGTTCGGTGGTGAAAGACAAACAGAAAAACCAAAAATAGAGCCCAATAATTCATCAGTTGCAGAATTCAGGAGGAGAAACTGCAGCAGGTGGCAACACTGCCAGAACCCATGGATGGCACAAAGGTCTGTCCCAGTCCACAGCTCTGCTCCAGGACTGCCAGCAGCAAACCCCACAGGCTGGCCACGGGCTTGGAATCTTTGCTGCATCATGGCAAGGATGAAACTGAGACTGCTCACACTTCTAGAGACTGAGAGGCCCCACGGGTGAAATTCTGGTGCCACAGAAGTCTTGAGGAACTTTGGCAATGACTTTGTCTTGAGCAGGATTTAATTTGCTAAAATAAGAGTTAAACTGTCAACTTTCTACAGTCTTAAGAGCCAGGCCTCACACAAGCTAAAAGGGAGGTGCTAAAAGAGAACGAAACTGTAGGATGTTAAAAGGATTAATTCCTTTCTGTTTATGTTTAATAAATAAAAGAAAATAAAAATCTCCCAAGGTGCCTGATATTGCCTGTTACTGTGCATATCCTGAATTCATGACTAATGCACTTTAATTCAGTCACAGGATGTGCTTTGAGCAGTTCAGTGCTGCATTCTGTGCCGCACTTGAGATGCTCAAGATCTTAATTATTTGTTCTCTTCAGTATCCCCCACCCAAGAGCTAATGAAAAATTCTGTCGTGATGGTATTTTTTATGACACACGGAGCTGTGGCACATGATAATTTCACAATCATTTCGAGACACCATGTGGTTTCTTTTGACATCTAGTGACAGGCTGTGTTATCAAGCACAATTGTTTGCACAGGAAACAACTGTAGCACGTGGTCCTTGGGACATTATGTTATCTCCTGATAATGATGTCATTAACATGTGTATACTATAATTAATGACTACGAGAGCGATTCATTTGAGTAAGGCTTATGAATCCATTTCATCTAAAAAGGGAAAGAAAACCTATAATCATTTGGGCTCAGATCCTGAAAGCTACTTACTTGCAACCTGCTGCAGCTACGCTGGGTGACCCATTAATTGAGGCATATTAAGCAAGAAGCATTTATTTCTCAGTTATATTACAGAAGCTCGGATTAGAATCATTATCATAATGATTGTTCTAATAGAGATCAGTGAGAGAAACAGGAACCTAGCAGTGCTCCAAACCCCTTTGTCACCCCATCTCCTACCAACAGGAGCCAGGAAACAATTACAGTTCATCAGTGTGCACAGGAAAATAATGAAGCTGGAGCTGAGGAGAGCAAAGCCACGGCAGCTCAGGCTGTTCCCTCCTGCTCCTGCAGCCCCAAGGCAGAAAAATCTCTCCTTACAGCCTGGGCTGCACAGAAAGCAGCCTCTCAAAAAGGCAGTGCAGACATGTGGAGCATTTTTGTGTAAAAATCACAGAATCACAGAGTGGTTTTGTGGGAAGGGACCTTAAAACTCATCCAGTGCCACCCCTGCCATGGCCAGGGACACCTCCCACTGTCCCAGGCTGCTCCCAGCCCCAGTGTCCAGCCTGGCCTTGGGCACTGCCAGGGATCCAGGGGCAGCCACAGCTTCTCTGGGCACCCTGTGCCAGGGCCTCCCCACCCTCACAGTAAAAAATTTCTTTCTCAAATCTAACCTATCTTTCCCCTCTTCCAGTCTGAAGCCATTCCCCCTTGTCCTGTCACTGCAGGTCCTCATGAATTGTCCCTCTTTGGCTTCCTCATAGATTTTTTGCCATCATATTTTTGCCAATTTATTTGATGGTTCAAGGTCTTGCTGAAAGTCCCAGTCATGGTTTTGGTGTAATGGCACCACAAATTCAATCCTGCTTCTCACTGCTTAGAGCTTCCTAAGAAAAATAGATTTATTTAGACTGCCAAAATTTGCTTTCAAGCCTGCTAATCCACTTGTCTCCCTTAAGGCCACACAAATTGCACATAGATATTTTTTGAAACACTAAACATGGGTGTACTTCATAGCCCTTCTTACGCTGCACCTCCAGAATGATCAACACTGGATCTACTTCATTGTGCACTAGACATTTTTTTAGGTAAAGTGAATAAAATAACAATATTTATTTCCATGATGTAAATTACAAAGTATTTTAAAAGTCAAGAAATGCAAGATCAGAATTTCGGGAGTAGTAAATTAAAGGAATAATTTCAGAGATAGTAAATTAGAACAGTATTAACATCAGCTGAGGTAAGAGACATAACAAAGGAGTTAACACTCAGAAATCATTCTTTCTGCCTTAGAAAGATGTTTCATCTGTATTTGTACATGCATGTTCCATACCTGTACTGTTGTATTAAAAAAAATTGTTATTATATTAAAAATAAGCAAAGTCTGATTATTTCTCCTAAAGATGCTGATTCAAAACTAAATGTGCTGTTTCTTCCATGCAAAAATGATAATTGGAAAACCTAATCTTGGTCTACAGGAACCTTCTATGAGTCAAAATCTACAATTCAGATATTATTTAATTTTTAATTGCATTATTTTAATAATTGCTGATTATAACATCCTCTATAGCAACACCTGAAAAGAAAATGCTTTCCAGAGGAGAAAGAAAACCTCTATAGCCCTGAAAAACTCGTGGGGTGGTAGAAGCAATCCAGGAATATCTGTAAAGTTTTTCTGTTGCAAGTGCATCACAGGCTTCATTTTGGAAAAGCAAAAACAATTGAAAAATGCGCACATAATCAAATCTGAGATATCAGAGCTTACTGGAAATTTAGAACCCTGACTCGATTCAACAGTTGGAGGTAACCATGCCAATAAAAGGTTATTCCCAGCAGAGATACGATCCATACCTTCTAAATGCTAAGCAGATTGGCCTAACACTGAATGCTGCAAAAACATTTAGCTGGAAAATGTATTTTTCCTGAAAATATTCCATGGAAACAATATGTCCAGTGGGGCTATGAACTTATTTTCCACAGGAAAGGAAAGGAAAGGAAAGGAAAGGAAAGGAAAGGAAAGGAAAGGAAAGGAAAGGAAAGGGAAAAAGGAAAGGAAAAGGAAAAGGAAAAGGAAAAGGAAAAGGAAAAGACTTGAATGAGTAAATAGGATTTAAAGCAAACAGGCAATTTTCCCCTCCATATCACTATTTTCATAATGACAACTGTGTCTGTTTAGGTATCCAATGGTACTTGGGGAAAAAGATCCACTTGTTTTATGGGGAGAGACAAAAAAGAGCACAGATTCCCCTGACTCAAACCAGCTGGATGGTTTATGGCACTGGATAGTCTGACTTCCTCTTTTCTGGCTAGGAAAGCAATTTATGCCCATGTGAGAGCACAGCTCCTCACGGTCACTCACATTTCAGCATCTCTGGAACCCTCCCCTGGGTTAGTTCACATCGCTGTGCATGAGAAACGGGCTAATGCACTGCTGAGCTGAGCTGCCTGGGTCTAAGCAAGCTGGAAGTGTGGGACAGATCCCTTAAAAGTACCCAAACTCCTGGGCATTCCCAGTTAAAATATCCCTGGATGGCCCCAAGTTGAGTCCCTGGTGCTTCCAAGCTCCCACATTTCACAGGTTCAGCTTTCTCAAACACAATGTTTATGTTTTGGGTTTCACCTGTCCATTCTTTCCTTCCCTGCTTTAGAAAGTAATTGCAACTCAGTTGCAAAAAATCAACTCTTGCTCCAGAAAATGTGTCTGTGTGAGGGATTTATAGTTACACAGCTAAACCACAATGCCATTGGAATATGCTGGAATAATCAGCAGAGGGAGAAATAACTTTGAATATGGACAAGATCTAAGGAACTTCCTGGGAAATGCAGAAAACAGAATGTGTTTCTATAAAAAAGCACTTTTGTAACATCTGGGTGTCAGCAAAGCCGTGGTAACTGCCCAGGCCTACCAGCCTGCCCCACAGTAACTGGAAGGAAATTCGACCTCTTTAATTGTCAGGTAATTACTCTGCACATCCCACATGCCCAGCACACACTGGGACACACAGAGCACAGCACAGCAGCTGCCAGGCCACTGGATTGTACATTTTTTTGAGCCCCCTCATTCGGAGGAGAGGCTGATTTATTCTGCTCCTGGGCCTGGAGAGGTGAAATCAGCAGATAAAGGGGGTAAAAGCAGATCCCAGCCAAGGAAAAAGCCATCCTGTCCAAGCTAAACAGTGCTCCTGCCAGGCCTCCTTCTGGCCAGGTTGTTCTCTCCTTTCTCAGTTTCTGAACACCTCTGATGCCTGATCAGAGGC